>JACVBY030000473.1:52500-652500 GCA_017589505.3 Metroxylon sagu | reverse complement strand
TCAAGTTGGTTCAGCCCGTTGGGTTGATTTTTGGATTAAAAATTGGATGAAAACCTTAAGATTCAATTATAGAATTTATGGGTTTGGCTAATTTTAGATCTGGGTTAAAAATAATTAAGTTATAAGACATTGAATTAGAAGGATAAAATAATCATTTATAAATTTTGAGCTAAGGGCAAAATGATAAATTTTTTAATTATAGATTTTAATTAATTAATTAATTAATTATATTTAATTATAGGTGATTATTGGCTATTATCTTGCTTCGAGAAGATATTGAAGTAACAATTTGAGATAGTTTTATACTATACTGTTATGTAATATATTTTTAATACTTGCATTTTTGCATATATTATATTTTGTTGTTGATTTTCTCTGCATGATTTGCATTGAGCATTATGAATTATTATGGACTTATGTATATATATGATAGTATATTATTTTGTTATAAATAGTTTTGGTTTTGATTTAAGATTATGAGTTTTGGATATTCTGAATGTGGTATGGTGTGGCTTGATATTTTGAAGGCGGTATGGTGTAGTTTGGTTGAGCAATATGTGATGGAGCTATGATGAATGTGGTATAGTGTAGCTTCATTGAGGGATATGGTGTACATGAAGGATATTGTTGGTACGTAGTACTAATTCTGGCAGTAAGAGCTAGTGCTATCACTTACTTAGATTGGCTACTCGATGAGAAGCATATAGGCCGAGAAGGTCGACTAGAGCAAAGTCATGATAGGTGATATGGTTAAGTTTATTATGTTGTGTAATAGTATATAAACCAACCTGAGTGAAAAAAGTAACACCAGATTAAATTGTTGATGCATAATATTGTGCTCGAAGTGTCAGTATGTACCAATAGTACAGTCTTATGACGCATGCATGCTAATGAAGTGACTCACCTAGTGTTGCTTTATGAGCACTATGGCAAGAGAGAGAGGGGGGGCCCAAGGCATATTGTTTAGTAAGTGAGGGCGACTTGCTTAGTGATGTCTTCCATACGAGTGCATAGATGGTTTGGGAGTGATTGTGGTCACCTGGTTGGTTTGGCTCGTCATATGATTGGTTTGGCTATGATTGTGGTTACCTAAATGTTGCGACTGTGTGGTTATCTTGATGGTGAGGTTGTGGTTATCTTGATGTTGTGTGCTTATCTTGATGGTGTGGAATGGTATGGTGTGATTATCTTGCTTGGCATAGTTATCTAGATTTTGTTGGTTTGGGTGTGGATGTAGTTAGGTTGATATTTATTTTGATACACGGACTTTATTGACTTTTTAGATGATTATATATATATTATATATATATATATATATATATATATATTATGATATTTTTGTTTAAGCATGTTTTGATTATACTAAACTGTTTTATAAGCATATTTATAATGGTAAGTGTAGAAGTTTTATTGGGCTTTTTAGCTCATCCGACTTTTTTTTTTCTTTTTTGCAGCAAGTGAGGAGGATGTTTACTTGATGGATCAAAGGGAGATGACATGTTTAGGTTTGATGACTTATATAAAAAAATAATATATTTAATTTTTAGCCTTCTTAATTATGTTTAATGGTATGTTTATATCGAAGTTTAGCGGGCTTTATATGCTTTTTGAGGTTTGCTTTAAAGGTATATGGTCACGCTGCAGTGATTCCGTACCCCGTTTAGGATTAGCAGTCGCGACAGAAGTAGCAGTCCAACAAGCCCTACGCATACCCATGGATCGTAGATTGCTCCAAGCAGCAAGATCAGGAGACAAAAGGATTCTAGATGAATTGCTAGGACCAGCAGATGTTTCTTCTGGTGCTTCGGTGGAGGATATTTCGATAACAGTACCCGAGGGTGCGGCAACACAAAAAAATACCAGCCGCCTCCTCCTTGGAGCAACACTGGAGGGGAACACGGCCCTCCATATTGTTGCCGGCCTGGGACATCCGGAGCTTGCCAAGGAGATCTGTCAGAGAGAGATCTCTCTTTTGAAGACACAGAACAAAAGGCACGACACTCCGCTGCACTGCGCTGCCAGGGCTGGGGATGACAAGATGGTCTCCCTCCTCATCAAATTCGCGAGGGAGGACGAAACCGAAGCGAGGTCATTACTGAGGGCGACGAACTCGGAACAGGACAATGCGTTGCATGTGGCCGCCAAATATGGCCATGTGCGCGTGGCCAAAGTACTGATGCAGGAGGATGCCGGACTGTCGTGCATGCCGAATGATGCCGGTATGTCTCCGCTCTATCTGGCCATCATGTCAGGATCCGTCGGCGTAGCCAGAGCCTTGCTGCAGTCTTCCCCTGGGGAGGAGGATTTTCCAGCATTTTACGCAGGCCCCGGCGAGAAAACGGCGTTGCATGCAGCAGTATTCCAGAGTCCAGGTAATCAAGCAATCAACTGATTCATAGGTCTCTCGGTTTTTTTTTAAAAAAAATAAAAATAAAAATAAGAAAAGCTGATAAGATGTAACATTAACATAATTAACTTATTTGTGGATTCGTTCATAGGTTGGACCCATATGTCTTAAAAATTCGAGTGCAAATTGATTGGTGGCAGATTAAATTATTGTTACCTTTCTTTATTAGTCGACATCCTCATCACACATTATAAACTAGCCATAATCTATTTCAAGCAGCATTGTCAGTGCTCTAAAAGTTGCTCCATACCATGATGTGACTCTTTTTACTACTGTTTCGTAGGTAGCTTTTTTTTTTCTAACTTACCAACTTTTACATATTCGAATGGGCTCTCATACCATTTATAATACTCAAATCTATCTATTAATTCAATTAATATGTTTGTACATCGAATTCATATAGCTTTAAAAATTCTAGTTTAATTAATTGGTAGCAGGTAACTTATAAGTTAAAAGTTATAAATTAGTTAGAATCTATTTCGAGTAGGATTATCGGTACTGCATGGACGAGTTTGTATTATGATAAAGACTCTTTCTACCATCACATGGAGTTTTTTCTTTCGATTCATCAATTTTCGCACATTTAGATTAGCTTTGATATCAAGCACACTTGTTAAATTAATTAACCTGAGTTAGTTAATCAAGCAATCAATTGATAGATAAGTTTCTTTTTAAAAAAAATAATAAAAATAAGAAACCGCATCTATTAGAAGTGTGTAACATACGAAGGCAGTAGCAAAGAAAGAAGAAAGTTATAACAAGCAGTCCAGCAAAACAAGGCTCTTCAAAACCGCAGGGCCAACTACTGCACACACGCAGCAAAATATGATCTACATTGCTTATAAAAAAAAATGAAACAAAAACAAATAAGAGGAAAGCTCAACCACAGTAGATCCAGGGAATTAAGCAAGTACCAATCCACTGGAGAGGACTACATGATTGCATTTGCTAGACACTTAACGAGCTAGTTTAGTTTGACCCGTCTATAATTTTCAATGTAGTTGCTTCTATACCTAACCAAATTCCTGTAGTTGCTTCTATACCTAACCAAATTCCTTGTAACAGATAACAAACTTTGATTTTTCTCTGCTTCACTGTTTGTGTCATCAGCAATCATTTCACTAGATATCTTAATAGATGTATAAGCAGAGTATAAAGCAAACGCATGCATAAAATTTTACGCTCTGCTTTTTAATTTGTAAAAGTACCATGAGCATTATTGAGCATAAGTATTCGCAATATCTATGTGATAGAAATCACCGAAGATATTTTGGCACGGGAGCCAAAGCTCATCAAATGTGTCGATTCTATAGGGAGAAATCCTCTACATTATGCAGTTAAAAATAATCATGGTGATACGGTGAAGTTATTATTGGAGCGCGATCCTTCTGCAGCATACCAACCAGATGACAATGGCTTATTTTCCATACACTTAGCCGCTGAAATGGGCCATATTGCTTCAGTTAAGCAGATTTTACAAGAGAGTCTAGATGCAGACGAATTATCAGACAAGGAGGGAAGGAATTTTCTTCATGTTGCTTTTCAATATCAAAAATTAGATATGGTTAAGAAAATTATCTCCAAAAGACCACATCTCAGAAAGCTGTTAAATGACCAGGATAATGAGGGAAATACGCCATTACACACGGCTGTTGCAGGAGGAGATTTGCAGGGAGTGCATTTTCTTCTGCGGGACAAAAGCGTACAAGTCAATATCATGAACCACGCTGGCTTGACTCCTCTCGACTTGGCTTATTTTAACCTTGAAGAGGGCTTATCCTTAGTAACGGTAAGCTTTCAACAACCTTATACATGTTTGGCATAGATTTCTTTCCTGTATGGCACACGTTTTTCTTCTGCGCACGCAAGCACTTGCATTGATATTGATAATGAGTATTTTTTTAAAAAAAATAAAAAATATTATTTAAGCCTATATAAGTATTCAAAATTTACATAGCCAATACGAAATTAAATACATGCTAGGGTGGACTCTTATATCTTCTCCCCATTCAAGATTTAGCATCCTTAGTATATTAGGGTTCAAATTTAAATCATAGTTTAAGTATAATAAAATCAAATCATAAATAGAATCCATTTGCAATATCTGTTAATCCACATAAATCTGGTTCGGCTTTTGTATAATTTGTCACGTTCTCATTAAAAAAAATAATTAATAGAAAAGCATCATTTGATGTCTTTGATCTTATATAGATATCCAAATTTTTTGTGATACATAACTAATATAAAACTAAAGATATGTTAACATAAACTCGCACATTTCTTATATATTCCACAAATGCTAGTACAATTGATCGGATAAATAAAAAAAGTTTAATTTCCTTTTAATTTAAAATTTTAAAATTTTATATTATTAAATCTAAATTTTAAAATTATTAAATTTAAATTAAAATAAAGATAAGATAAAAAAATATATTTGTATTAGATAAAAAATATTTTTAAATTTTAAAAATAGTTTAATTGACTTGAAACTTTAGATTAAAAAGTAGATGAAATCTTTTTTTAAAAAAGATAAAATTTAATTATAAAGTTTTTTAAAAAAAATAAAATTTAAATGAAATAAAACTCTTCTTGATAGAGGTCTAATTATAATAATCTGTACAGGTAAGAAGTTTCTTAGCAATGTACTTTATTTTTACATCTAAATAATATTCAAAAACTATCTAATATATGTATAATAAAAGTGAAAAAATTGATTTTTTAGCTAAATCATTTCAGCTCTATAATATATGCATTAAATTTTTTCATGCATATTCATTTGGCAAGGCAATAAATAGTAACGTTGTTAACGAGACTTCGGTTTGGTTGGCTCGTGATTTAGAATTACCTTACCTTTCTTATTAAAAAAAAAAATCAGAATTTTGAATAAATAAATAAAAATTTTCTTGTCTAATAAGAAAGGGAATGTTAATGTTAACTAATCATGTGTTGTTTTTAATCTTTCAACTGATTTGCCTTTTTTTTATTTTTTTTGTTCTAAAATTTTTCTTATGGTGTAGAATGCAAGTAGTTGCGTTTTTAGTTGCTTGGCTTTATCAAAGGCCCTGTTCGGTCCGCTTGCATTGGACGGAGTTAGCAGTCCAGTGAAACCACCATCCGGCCACCAAATCGAGAAAGAGCTGAAGGCATTCGAAAATATTGGGATATGTTCGGTGTTGATTACTGCGGTTACGTTTGCTGCTGGTTTCACTCTCCCTGGGGGTTACATAACTGATGATTATGCAAGCCGTGGCACAGCAGTTTTAGCAAAAGAGCATACTTTCAAGGTATTTGTAATCACAGATACCTTCGCATTGGTCTGCTCCGCGTTAGCAACAATCTGGCTCATCACAACATCGACGGTCGACCATCGTACTCGCAGACAACACCTTTCGGCAGCTTTGTTATGTCTAAAACTGGCAATGATTGGCATGTTCGCTGCATTCGCGATGGGAATTTATGCAGTGTTGGCTCACAACTGCAAGAGTTTCAGCATTCTTTTATGCTTTATGGCTCTCGGAGGCCCTCTTTTTGCTCATGCAGTAAGTTTTCAGAACTACTATTGTTCGCTGAGAACAATAGCGGTCAGGCAAGGGTATAAAAGTTTGATTTATCCAGTAGTCATGCACCCGCTTGCTAAGAGACATGTTCCTCGTGCCTTTGTGCGCCTTTGGGCCGTTATTCGTGCAGCGATCCTGATATTCGGTACCTATGCTCTCTTTTTTCTGATAGCGATAATTAAATATTAAGAGTGTTGGAAGAAGACGCGCGTGTTGTTAATCAATTGTTGAATAATTAAATTTAATTTTAATATTTACAAAGAATATGTAGTATCCTAAGAGTCCCATTTAAGTCATGTTAAATATTTTGAGGAGTCATGATTTGTAGATTTTTACGCTGTAACTCTTAGATCTTATATTGTATCTTTTGGGCTATGGTGATGCATTTATGTAAGAGGTATTTGAAGAGTTATATTTTATCTATATAAACTTTGTATTCAGCTTTTTTTTATGCAAGATTAACAAGTGAATGAAAATATTAATAAATATTCTCTTCCACTCTGCACCTCTACCAATATTATGTAGAAACAGTTTGGGTCTTATTTTACTTCAACCATTTTCAACAAGGAGGTATCGTAGCCAGAAGAGGCCGATTATAGCAAGTGAAAGTCTTCCAATCCCTTATCTCCGATACAACTAAATGAAGGCTTTGCTTGGGGCACAAAACAGCTGGGAGATTATTGAAAAAGCTTTGTGAAGCCTCAAGATGAGCCCACTTTAATGATGAATCAGAGGGAAGTCCTAAGAGATTCGAAGGACAACAAAGCTCTCTACCTTATTTATTAGTTCAAGCTCTATTTCATAAGATTGCTGTCATCACTACCGCCAAGCAAACATTAAATGTATAAATTATAAGTCACATCAAATATTTGGAGTTTGAAGGAGTCATGATTTTTAGATTTTTACACTGTTAACTTTGACATCTTGTACTGTGCCTTTTCGTTATGGTGGTGTATTTATGTAAGAGATATTTAAAAAGTAATAATTTATCTATATAAACTCTTGCCAAGAAGTGAATGAAAATATTAGTAAAATCCTTTTCCACCCACCGTCTCAATATTATATAGAAAGAGTTTGGGTCTTAATTTACCATTGCTACTCCCAACACATGCTTCATTTACTCAGTGCTTCAGGTATTTGGCAGCAATAACGAGCAATGACCAAAGATTAAAACTATTGGAAGTTCTTTAATTTTTTAAAATTCTTTTTCACATCTAATATAATATAATAAATTAAAAAAGATTTACTCTGCTTTTATCACGTGTTCAACCTTCTTTATTGCTTTTTTTTTTTTTTTTTTTCCTTATACACTCCCAACTAATAATACAATGAATAAGGTGCACTAAAAAGGAGCAACAGAACTTATTTCAACCCTTTTTAATTTTTGTTACAATCAAGATAATCATTATGTTATCTTTTCATTTATTTCTCTTTTCTTTCTACCTATTTACTTTTTTATTTTAAAATATAAACCACATTAATCCGTAGGGGTACACCTAGTTTTTTTAAAGATCAGAAAGGGTCAATATCCCTCTTCCTACTTTTATTTCCGCCCTATCTTCTCGGGTCCCTTACTTGTTTTTCACGTGGCATGAGGTGGTATCATCCAAACCAAAATATGATAGAACATTTTTTTCCCATGCAAAACTTTCTACCATTCCATTAAGAAAAATAACTATCATGGAGGTGGCCATTAATGTT
Organism: Metroxylon sagu; assembly: GCA_017589505.3. NCBI lineage: Eukaryota > Viridiplantae > Streptophyta > Magnoliopsida > Arecales > Arecaceae > Metroxylon > Metroxylon sagu. Next base: position 644,835 of record JACVBY030000473.1, on the reverse strand, counting down.
TGTTTTTTCTCTCATAAATAGAAATGAAAGAAAAAATTCTTGATATTCTATTAAGAAGTATGATTGCCTAAGATTAAGAGTGAATTAACATTTGTAATCTTAGTAGTAGATCTCATATTGATATTCCATGGTATATTACGTATCAAGAATTGATTATATCATATGTTTTGGCACTAGCATATGATATCAAATCTTAATAATTTTTTTGTAGGGTACGATACATTTCGTATTGAAAAGTATAATGTCATGCCATAAATTATAATTCTTAAGAATTATTTGGTTCATGATAATCTATCATAGTAATATAAAATTACTATGCAAATTACCATGCTTGATAATTAGATATGATAATCTGAATAGTAATATTAATATAAAACTACGATAAATCATGGTAATTTGATTCCCATCTAAAAGGTGGGTATTTGAGATTACCAAAGTCTGGTAATTTTAAATTATACTATTAACTTTCATATAAATATTTAATAATACTTAATCTAATTATATATTTAATCTGTATTAAATAATATTTAAATATTTAATATTATATTTATATTTCATATTAAATATATAATTTTTTCATTAAATTTAACTTTAATATTAATATAATATATAATATCTTAAACACTATTATATATATAATAATATATAAATATTAAATATTAAATTATTAATATTTATGATCTTGCATATTAAATTAATAATATAATATATTATTAAATATTATATATATTATATTAATATATTATAAAAATAAGATATTTAATAATATTATAATATATATTATATATATATAATATTTATAATGTATAAATATATAATATTTTTAAAATCAATTTACAAAGAACATCTTGGGTAAGCCTGCATATATTCTCATACTTCTGGCACGTTCATTCCAAGTTCTATTCATACGCTCTACTACACTATTCTGCTGAGGTGTGTTGGGAACAATCTTCTCTAACTTGATTCCATTGGCCACGCAGAACTCTTTTAGCTTTTCGTCCCTATACTCTCCTCCATTATCGGATCTCAACCGCTTGACCTTCAAGCCTGTCTCGTTCTCTACCATGGCTTTTCATTTTCTGAAAACATCACAAACATCTGATTTTTTTTTCAGAAAATAAATCCATACCTTTCGTGTAGAGTCATCAATGAAGGTGACATAGTATGATGAACCTCTGATGGATGAAACCGGTGATGGTCCCCACACGTTTGTGTAAACCAGCTCTAATTTCTCTGCTTTAGGTGGCTTGCCGATCTTTGAGAAACTGATCTTTTTCTGCTTGCCGAAAATGCAGTCCTCGCATAGACCAAAATTTACTGATTTCAGATCTGACAGCTTCCCTTTTGAGATAAGAACTTTCATCCCTTTCTTGCTCATATGACTAAGCCTTTGGTGCCAAACTTTTGACTTCTCCTCTGATTCAGCAACTGCAACGACATTATCTATGACATAGAGAGTGCCGTTCTTTTCTCTACGAGCTACGACCATAGCTCCTTTAGCGATCTTCCATTCCTTCTCTGCGAAGGTTGTCCGATAACCTTCTTGATCGAATTGATCCACTGAGATTAAATTCCTTTTTAGACCAGGAATAAATCTCACATCCTTCAATTTCCACTAAGTTCGATTTGGCAGCTTCACTTGAATATCTCCTTTCCCCGTAACCTTCAAGATCTCATTATCAGCCAGATGGACCTTACCGAAATCACCGTCGACATGTTTCCATGATTTCACGATGCGAGGTACAGTGAAACGATGCTCCAGAATCCAAAATCCAAGATTCAATCAAACTGTTAATGCTCAGGATTAAAGAATCTCCATTATCTTTGGCCACGTTCGCGGACTCCTTTGCACCGCTTTTGTTCTTCTTTAGTGCTTTACAATCCCTCTTTAAGTGACCGGCCTTGCCGCAGTTCCAGCAGCTGTACTCCTTTTTCCCAGATCTAGACTTGCTCCGTCTTGACTTCGATTTGCTTCGGTTTGAGTTTCTGTCATTGGATCTACCTCTGAATTCGGTGTTTAAGGCAGAACTTAATGTTTCTCTTAATTCTTTTCTGCGTATCTCTTTGCTTAGAATTAGATCGTGAACATCCTAAAATATTAGTTTTTTGCTCCTAGAAGAATTGCTTACTACTGTCACCATCGCATTCCAGCTTTCTAGTAGAGAAGACAGAAGAATTAAAGCTCGAACTTCGTCATCGAACTCAATTTCTGCCGAACTTAGTTGTGTTGTGATCATACTAAATTCGTTGATGTGAGCTGCTATAGACGCGCCTTCTTTTATTTGCAAATTGAATAACCGCCTTATCAAATGCACTTTATTTGAAGCGGATGGCTTCTCGTACATGTCGGAGAAAGCTGCCATAAGACTCACTGTGGTCTTCTCCTTCGCTATGTTGAAAGCGACATTGCGAGATAGCGTCAACCGGATAGCTCCAAGCGCCTGCCTGTCCAGTAGAGCCTAATCTTCAGCCTTCATCTCCGTTGGCTTTTTCCCAAAACGAGGCAAATGCATGCCTTTTTGATATAAATGATCTTCAATCTGCATCTTCCAGAAGTTGAAATCTTCACGGTTGAACTTTTCAATTTTGATGGTCCTTCCTTCGTCTGCGGCCATTTCTCCCACTAGAATCTGGTTTCTCAGAATCTCTGCAAACCGCCAAGAAAGTTCCTAGGAAAGACTGGTAGGGTCACAACCGGTCCTTCATAAAATCCAGCTTCCTTAGACAGAACTTCCTTAGACTATCACTAAGCTCTCGAACACCGCAGAACTAATTGCAGAACCAGGCTCTGATACCAGTTGTTAAGAAAATAAACCTTTTCACAATAGCAGATTTGTGAAGCAATAAAATTATGTAGAATAAAAGCAGATAAAATAAGAACACACAAAATTTATGTGGTTCACCCAATGTGGGCTACGTCCACGGAGCTGCTACAGATCTTCAATATAGGGAGAAAAATGGCTACAAGTGTTTACAACACTCAACATCAGAACCTCACAACTCTGATCCCAAGTATACCCAAGAGAATTACTCTTCTCTCACACTTTCAAGAGAATCTCACTATCTCTCAAAATATTCAAAGAGTTACACCACTCTTTAATTTCTGAACTTTGGGACTAGAAAAAACAATGGAAGGAAGGGCCTTTATATAGGCTCCATAGGCACTCCCTTATTAATCCACCGTATAATTAGCTTTCCTAATAAATCATGCTGCAAATATACATGATACCATATATATGCTTGCACCTTAATTCTCTCATTGCTTAAGATGGTATATATGGATCAACCGTATCCTTGCATATATTATAGTGACTTATTTTACCAATTAACCATATGATTTCCTTGAATTTCATATGCGGATCACTAAGATTCATGAAATCATGTCAACAATCTAATACCATATCATAGTGATTTATTTCACTAATTAACCACGTGGTTTTCTTAAATTTTGTACGCGGATCATCAAGATTTATGAAATCATGCCAACATGGCATTGTGATATTAACCAATTTGTTTAAGATATGAGTTGATAGATAAACTGGTTATAAACTAATAATTTTTAGTAGAAATGTTGATGAGCAAATGTGTTCCCATTTCTTTTCTTATTTTATTTTTTTTCTTCTGGTTTTACGTTCAAATGACAAAGACATCAACTGTGGAGGTGAGCGATGTTCAGTGAGCGATGTTCAGTTTGTTGATGTACATGGGATTTCTATTGAAGACGCGGCGATAAAGTTTGCATGCAGTGGGAAAGTTCCTTGCACTGGCATTGTTTTGGATAATGTCAGCATCAAATCAGTGGCCAGAGAAAATCAAGCATGTTCCTACTGCCAAAATGTCCAAGGAAAGAAGCATAACGACGTCATTCCGAACGTTTCTTGCCTATCGTAAACAGACATGATCTCTGTGAGTCATGATATCAGCCTTACATAATTTCATATATTGCTGATTATAAGATGAACTCCTTTTATTAAGAATTATCTAATGAATAAAATATTTTTAATTTTTTCACTTTTTTTATGGTAAGTTTTTTCCTGAACAAGAGAAAAAACGTTTTAGATAAAGATGTAGAACCAATGTGGAGGCCATCAGAACTTCTTTGCATCATGTAATTCTCAGCACAAAATAGAGAAAACAACAACTCATATCAGCAAAAAATTCATAATTCATAATATTCCTTTGATGATTAGAATCTGCCGAAGACCACCATCCAGGTTGAAGAGATTTCAGAAGCTAAGAGGAGGGAGGACTACTTCAAATTTTGATTTCTCTAGCACTGCGTTACTTTATCACTTTCACCGTACAGCGACAATTAAAATGTCCTGCTCAAACCTGAATTTTTTTCTCGATCCTCTTCAATCTGCAAGAATCTCTAAAGGATGAAAAATATGGAGCACTATCCCTCAATTTTAATTTTATTTCTAAAGAAGTCCCCAGCAGGATAAGAAAAAGATGAGACGCTGTTTCCTATACTTTATAAGCGCTGGACCCAAAGCATGTTGCAAGGATTAACACAAGCAGAGAGGTGACAGAGCTCAAGAAACTATAAAAAGAGCATATGAAAAGTTTCAGGAGTTTGCTTCCTGAAAGTTGGTTTAGCTTCCTGAGGCTTCTAGCTTACGGAGTCCAGGCACGCAGCCACCAAGAATTGCTCCGTCCAGTCCTCATCCCTGCCATAAATTTATAATTTCTTGTTGACTGCTGACCTGGCAAACCAGGTCAAGTGTCCACAGCAATCTACAGTAAAGCGGTGAAGGAACAAATAACAACGAGGATATTCATCATTCAGCCTTCAATCATTCGGCAGCCCATCCCAGGCTAAAACAGAGGCTAAGGCTTCTAAGGCTGAGACTCCTCCCAGCAGCTCAAGACCCTCTCAAAACCCAACACCCAGCCACCACCCGTCGCCCTCCTCCCAAAGCCAGCTCACCGCCGGCGATCCCCTCTCCTCGACGCCGACCACGGCCGCGGCGGCGGCGAGCGACGGCTAGGCCACCAGATCCGGCGGTCACTCACGGCCGGATTTGACCGAAGACCAGAAAGAAGACACTGTCTTCTTCTCCCTAGCCGACGGCCGCTTCCCCTGCGAGATCCAGCCCACCCCGGCGACCTACTCCGGCGATAAAGAACCAGCCGGCGACAGCGAACCTGCCGGCGACGACACCGGTGACAACCCCTCTCTCCCCTGACGACGGCAAGCCCAGATCTGACAAGAAGACCTGCGGGCTTCTTGTCTTCAGCTAAACCCAACAGCACTGTCTCCCACCCATGCCGGTCTCCCTAGATCTAGAGATCTAGGTCCACAACATCACCGTCGCGCAAGGGCCAAAGCCAATCAGAAGTTCGGAGAACCCAGTCAACCATTTTAACCGCGACTTGCATCTACGTGACCATGAGCGTAGTCCAACAACGTCCCCTACGCCTACCCATGGATCCTAAATTGCTCCAAGCAGCACGATCAGGACACAAAAGAATTCTGGATGAATTACTAGAAGCAGAAAAAGTTTCTGCTACAGATTTGATGGAGGCGACCTCGATAAGAGTACAAGAGGATGCTGCAACTCAAATAGATACAAGCGTCCTTCTTAGAGTAACACTGGAGGGGAACACGGCCCTCCATATAGTTGCAAGCCTAGGACATCTGGAGCTTGCCAAGGAGATCTGTCAAAGAGAGATCTCTCTTTTGACCGCACCAAACACAATGCTCGACACTCCGCTGCATTGCGCTGCAAAGGCTGGGGATGACAAGATGGTCTCTTTCCTCATCCAGTTCGCAGGGGAGGACGAGATCGAAGAGAGGAGAGTTCTGAGGGCGACGAACTGGGACGGGGCCAATGCTTTACATGAGGCTGCCAAGTATGCCCGTGCGAGCGTGGCCGAAGTCCTGATGGACAGGGATTCCGGACTGGCGTCCATGCTGAATGATGCCGGTATGTCTCCACTCTATCTTGCCATCGTGACAGGATCCTTTAATGTAGCCCAAGTCTTGCTGCGATATTCCTCAAGGGAGATGGCTTCTCCAACATTTTACGCAGGCCCTAAAGGTAGAACGGCTTTGCACGCAGCAGTCTTCCTGAGTCCAGGTAATCGACCAATCAACTGATATATATAGAAGATTTGGCTATATTCAAAATATAGTATAATTTAAATTAAATTATTTTTTTATTTTTAAATTTATATAATTTATAAATTTTAATAAAATAAAAAAATAATATATTTTAAAAATTTATATAAATTCAAAGATGAGAAAGATGTTAAATTTTGTACTTTGTTATATTTGAACGTCGTCAAATCTATTTCTCTCCCTTTGTGTATAAAGGTTGAAAAAGATTATTACTATTTCATCATAAATGTGTCGCAATCAAAATATAAACAAAGATGAAATATATATTTTTAAAAAATTTGACATACAATAAGGCTATGTTTAATTGTTCAATAAGTTAATCCGGAATAAATATTTAGGTTATTTATAATTTATTTCATTTCACAACAAACTACTCCATCCTATCAGATAAAAAATGTTCACTTCTGATGGAGGCAAAAAGTTAGCTTTATCAGCCTTTTAGAATCCTTATTTTGTCCTTAAAAATAATTAATTATTTTTAATATTGTAAATACAGAATAATAATCTTGATTTGTTCATTCAAAAATTTTAAGATATTGTAACTACAAGCTACTTGAAAAAATTATAAGTGTACAAATTATAAACCATTGGAGAGAACTACATGATTATTACATTTGCTAGACACTTAACAATCTAGTTTAATTTAACCCGTGTATAATTTTCAATGTACTTGCTTTCGTACCTAACCAAAACTTTAGTAGGGAGAGGGATGCCAACTAGGTTTAGTGAGGCTCGTTTGTCAACTTTCCTCAGGAATAAAAATTCCCTTGTAACAGATAACAAACTTTGATTTTTCTATGTTTTGCTTTTTGTATGTCATTGGCAATCATTTCACTAGATATCTTAATAGATGCATAAGCAAAGTATAAAGCAAACGCATGCATGAAATTTTATCCTCTCCTTTTTAATTTGTAAAAGTACCATGAACATTATTGAGCATAAGTATTCACGATACCTTCGCAATATCTGTGTGATAGAAATCGCCAGGAACATTATGAAACGGGAGCCAAAGCTCATCGAATGTGCCGATTCCTTAGGGAGAAATCCCCTCCATTGTGTAGCCATAGCTAATCATGGTGATTTGGTGAATCCATTATTGGAGTCCGTTCCCTCTGCAGCGTACCAAGAAGATAACAATGGCTCATTTCCCATACACATAGCAGCTAAAATGGGCCACATTGCTATAGTTAAGAAGATTTTACGGCAGTGCCCAAGTGCAGATGAATTATTAGATAGGAAAGCAAGGAATTTTCTTCATGTTGCTTTTCGATATGACAAATTAGATATGGTCAAAAAAATTACCTACAACAGACCACATCTCAGGAAGCTGTTAAATGACCAGGATAAAAAGGGAAACACGCCGTTACACACGGCTGTTAAACAAAAAGATTTGCAGGGAGTGCATTTTCTTCTGCGGCACAAAAGCGTACAAGTCAATATCATGAACCATGCTGGCTGGACCCCTCTCGACTTGGCTCTCTTAGACATTGAAGAGGGCTTATCCTCTGTAGCGGTAAGCTTTCAACAGCCTTACACATGTTTGGCATAGATTTCTTTCCTTGTAGATGAGGATCCTGTAAGGCACACGCTTCAGTTTCTTCCACACACGAAAGCACTTACATTCAGAATAAACGCTTTTTATTTTTTATTTTTAAATAAAATATATTATTTAAATTTCTTGCTCCTGTATAAATATTCAAGATTTATATAGTCAATATGAAACTAAATACATGTTGATATGGCCTCATATATCTTCTTCTCATTCAAGATCTGGCATCGTCAATAGGTTAGGATTCAAATTTAAATATAATAAAATTAAATCATAAATACATAGAGTTTATTTGCAAAAGACATGAGCCATTAGTTGGTTTAGCTCTTATACAATTTATGACAACTCAAGTCCTTATTCAACAAAAAAAAACTAACCAAAAGATATTATTAGAGCTTTTTGGTTATGTATAGATATCAAAATTCTTAGTGATGCATAACTGAAATGAAACTAAATATGTGCTATCATAAACTAGTTCGTCTTTTATATATTTCAGGAATGCTTGTATGATTGATTGGATAGATAAAAAAAAAGTTTAATTTCTTTTTCAATTGAAATTTTTTAATTTTATATTATTAAATTTAAATTTTAAAATTATTAATTTTAAATTAAAATAAAGATAAGATTTAAAAATATATTTATATTAAATAAAAATATTTTTAAATTTTAAAAATAGTTTAATTGACTTGAAACTCAAGAATAAAAATAGATAAAATCTTTCCCTCAAAAGATAGAGTTCAATTATAAAGTTTTTTTTAAAAAAAATAAAATTCGAATGAAATAAAACTCTTTATAGAGGTCTAATTACAATAGTTCTAATAGGTAAAAAGCTTCTTAGCGATGTACTTTATTTTCACACTTAAATAATATTTAAAAACTATATAATATATATATAATAAGAGTGAAATAATTGATTTTTTAAGCTAAATCATTTCAGCTCTACAATATATACATTAAATTTTTCCATACGCATTCATTTGTTAAGGTGATAAATGCTAACGTTGTTAATGAGACTTCGGTTTGGTTGGCTAGAGATTTAGAGTTACCTTACACTCCTTATAAAATAAAAATAAAAAAAAATTAGAATTTTGAATAAATAAATAAAAATTTTCTCGTCTAGTATTCTCTCTTTTTTGTTTGTTGTTCTAAAATTTTTCTTGTGATGTAGAATGCAAGTATTTGCATTTTTAGTTGCTTGGCTCTATCAAAGGCCCTGTTCGGTCCTCAAGCATTGGACGAATTTGGACCAGTGAATCAACCATCGGACGAACAAATCGAGAAAGAGCTGAAGGCATTCGAAAATATTGGGATATGTTCGGTGTTGATTACTGCGGTCACGTTTGCTGCTGGTTTCACTCTTCCTGGGGTTACATAGCTGATGATCGTGCAAGCCGTGGCACAGCAGTTTTAGCAAAAGAGTATGCTTTCAAGGTATTCGTAATCTCAGATGCCTTCGCATTGGTCTGCTCCGCATTAGCAACAAGCTGGCTCGTCACAACATCGGCGGCCGACCATCGTACTCGCAAACGACTCCTTTCGGCAGCTTTGTTATGTCTAGATCTGGCTATGGTTGGCATGTTCGCTGCATTCGCGATGGGGATTTACGCTGCATTGGCTCCCAGCTGCAAAATTATCAGCATTCTTTTATGCTTCATGGCTCTCGGAGGCCCTCTTTTGGCCCATGCAGTAGGTTTTCAGAACTACTATTGTTCGCTGAGAGCAATAGCGGTCAGGCAAGGGTATAAAAGTTTGATTTATCCAGCAGCCATGCACCCGCTTGCTAAGAGACATGTTCCTCGTGCCTTTGTACGCCTTTGGGCCGTTATTCGTGCAGCGATCCTGATATTCGGTATCTATGCTCTCTTTTTTCTGATAGCGATGATTAAACATTAAGAGTGCTGGAAGAAGACGCGCGTGTTGTTAATCAATTGTTGAATAATTAAATTTAATTTTAATTTACAAAGAATATGTAGTATCCTAAGAGTCCCATTTAAGTCATGTTAAATATTTTGAGGAGTCATGATTTGTAGATTTTTACACTGTAACTCTTAGATCTTATATTGTATCTTTTGGGCTATGGTGATGCATTTATGTAAGAGGTATTTGAAGAGTTATATTTTATCTATATAAACTTTGTATTCAGCTTTCTTTTATGCAAGATTAACAAGTGAATGAAAATATTAATAAATATTCTCTTCCACTCTGCACCTCAACCAATATTATGTAGAAACAGTTTGGGTCTTATTTTACCTCAACCACTTTCAACAAGGAGGTATCGTAGCCAGAAGAGGCCGATTATAGCAAGTGAAAGTCTTCCAATCCCTTATCTCCGATACAACTAAATGAAGGCTTTGCTTGGGGCGCAAAACAGCTGGGAGATTATTGAAAAAGACTTTGTGAAGCCTCAAGATGAGCCCACTTTAATGATGAATCAGAGGGAAGTCCTAAGAGATTCGAAGGACAACAGAGCTCTCTACCTTATTTATTAGTTGGAGCTCTATTTCGTTAAGATTGCTGTCATCACTACCGCCAAGCAAACATTAAATGTATAAATTATAAGTCACATCAAATATTTGGAGTTTGAAGGAGTCATGATTTTTAGATTTTTACACTGTAACTTTGACATCTTGTACTGTGCCTTTTCGTTATGGTGGTGTATTTATGTAAGAGGTATTTAAAAAGTAATAATTTATCTATATAAACTCTTGCCAAGAAGTGAATGAAAATATTAGTAAAATCCTTTTCCACCCACCATCTCAATATTATATAGAAAGAGTTTGGGTCTTAATTTACCATTGCTACTCCCAACACATGCTTCATTTACTCAGTGCTTCAGGTATTTGGCAGCAATAACGAGCAAAGACCAAAGATTAAAACTATTGGAAGTTCTTTAATTTTTTAAAATTCTTTTTCACATCTAATATAATATAATAAATTTAAAAAGATTTACTCTTCTTTTATCACGTGTTCAACCTTCTTTATTGCTTTTTTTTTTTTTTTTCCTTATACACTCCCAACTAATAATACAATGAATAATCTGCACTAAAAAGGAGCAACAGAACTTATTTCAACCCTTTTTAATTTTTGTTACAATCAAGATAATCATTATGTTATCTTTTCATTTATTTCTCTTTTCTTTCTACCTATTTACTTTTTTATTTTAAAATATAAACCACATTAATCCGTAGGGGTACACCTAGTTTTTTTAAAGATCAGAAAGGGTCAATATCCCTCTTTCTACTTTTATTTCCACCCTATCTTCTCGGGTCCCTTACTTGTTTTTCACGTGGCATGAGGTGGTATCATCCAAACCAAAATATGATAGAACATTTTTTTCCGATGCAAAACTTTCTACCATTCCATTAAGAAAAATAACTATCATGGAGGTGGCCATTAATGTTTGTCTTTTCTCTCATAAATAGAAATGAAAGAAAAAATTCTTGATATTCTATTAAGAAGTATGATTGCCTAAGATTAAGAGTGAATTAACATTTGTAATCTTAGTAGTAGATCTCATATTGATATTCCATGGTATATTACGTATCAAGAATCAGTATATCATATGTTTTGGCACTAGCATATGATATCAAATCTTAATAATTTTTTTGTAGGGTACGATACATTTCGTATTGAAAAGTATAATGTCATGCCATAAATTATAATTCTTAAGAATTATTTGGTTCATGATAATCTATCATAGTAATATAAAATTACTATGCAAATTACCATGCTTGATAATTAGACATGATAATCTGAATAGTAATATTAATATAAAACTACGATAAATCATGGTAATTTGATTCCCATCTAAAAGGTGGGTATTTGAGATTACCAAAGTCTGGTAATTTTAAATTATACTATTAACTTTCATATAAATATTTAATAATACTTAATCTAATTATATATTTAATCTGTATTAAATAATATTTAAATATTTAATATTATATTTATATTTCATATTAAATATATAATTTTTTCATTAAATTTAACTTTAATATTAATATAATATATAATATCTTAAACACTATTATATATATAATAATATATAAATATTAAATATTAAATTATTAATATTTATGATCTTGCATATTAAATTAATAATATAATATATTATTAAATATTTATATATATTATATTAATATATTATAAAATAAGATATTTAATAATATTATAATATATATTATATATATAATATTTATAATGTATAAATATATAATATTTTTAAAATCAATTTACAAATAACATCTTGGGTAAGCCTGCATATATTCTCATACTTCTGGCACGTTCATTCCAAGTTCTATTCATAGGCTCTACTACACCATTCTGCTGAGGTGTGTTGGGAACAATCTTCTCTAACTTGATTCTATTGGCCACGCAGAACTCTTTTAGCTTCTCGTCCCTATACTCTCCTCCATTATCGGATCTCAACCGCTTGACCTTCAAGCCTGTCTCGTTGTCTACCATGGCCTTTCATTTTCTGAAAACATCACAAACATCTGATTTTTTTTTCAGAAAATAAATCCATACCTTTCGTGTAGAGTCATCAATGAAGGTGACATAGTATGATAAACCTCTGATGGATGAAACCGGTGATGGTCCCCACACGTTTGTGTAAACCAGCTCTAATTTCTTTGCTTTAGGTGGCTTGCCGATCTTTGAGAAACTGATCTTTTTCGCAAATGTGTTCCCATTTCTTTTCTTATTTTATTTTTTTTCTTCTGGTTTTACGTTCAAATGACAAAGACATCAACTGTGGAGGTGAGCGATGTTCAGTGAGCGATGTTCAGTTTGTTGATGTACATGGGATTTCTATTGAAGACGCGGCGATAAAGTTTGCATGCAGTGGGAAAGTTCCTTGCACTGGCATTGTTTTGGATAATGTCAGCATCAAATCAGTGGCCAGAGAAAATCAAGCATGTTCCTACTGCCAAAATGTCCAAGGAAAGAAGCATAACGACGTCATTCCGAACGTTTCTTGCCTATCGTAAACAGACATGATCTCTGTGAGTCATGATATCAGCCTTACATAATTTCATATATTGCTGATTATAAGATGAACTCCTTTTATTAAGAATTATCTAATGAATAAAATATTTTTAATTTTTTCACTTTTTTTATGGTAAGTTTTTTCCTGAACAAGAGAAAAAACGTTTTAGATAAAGATGTAGAACCAATGTGGAGGCCATCAGAACTTCTTTGCATCATGTAATTCTCAGCACAAAATAGAGAAAACAACAACTCATATCAGCAAAAAATTCATAATTCATAATATTCCTTTGATGATTAGAATCTGCCGAAGACCACCATCCAGGTTGAAGAGATTTCAGAAGCTAAGAGGAGGGAGGACTACTTCAAATTTTGATTGCTCTAGCACTGCGTTACTTTATCACTTTCACCGTACAGCGACAATTAAAATGTCCTGCTCAAACCTGAATTTTTTTCTCGATCCTCTTCAATCTGCAAGAATCTCTAAAGGATGAAAAATATGGAGCACTATCCCTCAATTTTAATTTTATTTCTAAAGAAGTCCCCAGCAGGATAAGAAAAAGATGAGACGCTGTTTCCTATACTTAAAGCGCTGGACCCAAAGCATGTTGCAAGGATTAACACAAGCAGAGAGGTGACAGAGCTCAAGAAACCATAAAAAGAGCATATGAAAAGTTTCAGGAGTTTGCTTCCTGAAAGTTGGTTTAGCTTCCTGAGGCTTCTAGCTTACGGAGTCCAGGCACGCAGCCACCAAGAATTGCTCCGTCCAGTCCTCATCCCTGCCATAAATTTATAATTTCTTGTTGACTGCTGACCTGGCAAACCAGGTCAAGTGTCCACAGCAATCTACACTAAAGCGGTGAAGGAACAAATAACAACGAGGATATTCATCATTCAGTCTTCAATCATTCGGCAGCCCATCCCAGTCTAAAACAGAGGCTAAGGCTTCTAAGGCTGAGACTCCTCCCAGCAGCTCAAGACCCTCTCAAAACCCAACACCCAGCCACCACCCGTCGCCCTCCTCCCAAAGCCAGCTCACCGCCGGCGATCCCCTCTCCTCGACGCCGACCACGGCCGCGGCGGCGGCGAGCGACGGCTAGGCCACCAGATCCGGCGGTCACTCACGGCCGGATTTGACCGAAGACCAGAAAGAAGACACTGTCTTCTTCTCCCTAGCCGACGGCCGCTTCCCCTGCGAGATCCAGCCCACCCCGGCGACCTACTCCGGCGATAAAGAACCAGCCGGCGACAACGAACCTGCCGGCGACGACACCGGTGACAACCCCTCTCTCCCCTGACGACGGCAAGCCCAGATCTGACAAGAAGACCTGCGGTCTTCTTGTCTTCAGCTAAACCCAACAGCACTGTCTCCCACCCATGCCGGTCTCCCTAGATCTAGAGATCTAGGTCCACAACATCACCGTCGCGCAAGGGCAAAAGCCAATCAGAAGTTCGGAGAACCCAGTCAACCATTTTAACCGCGACTTGCATCTACGTGACCATGAGCGTAGTCCAACAACGTCCCCTACGCCTACCCATGGATCCTAAATTGCTACAAGCAGCACGATCAGGAGACAAAAGAAATCTGGATGAATTACTAGAACCACAAGAAGTTTCTTCTAGAGCTTCGATGGAGGCGATAAGAGTACCAGAGGATGCTGCAACTCAAATAGATACAAGCGTCCTTCTTGGAGTAACACCGGAGGGGAACACGGCCCTCCATATAGTTGCAAGCCTAGGACATCGGGAGCTTGCCGGGGAGATCTGTCAAAGAGAGATCTCTCTTTTGGCCGCACCAAACACAATGCTCGACACTCCGCTGCATTGCGCTGCAAAGGCTGGGGATCCCGAGATGGTCTCTCTCCTCATCCAGTTCGCAGGGGAGGACGAGATCGAAGCGAGGAGAGTTCTGAGGGCGAGGAACTGGGACGAGGCCAATGCTTTACATGAGGCTGCCAAGTATGCCCATGTGCGCGTGGCCGAAGTCCTAATGGAGATGGATTCCGGACTGGCGTCCATGCTGAACGGGGCCGGTATGTCTCCACTCTATCTTGCCGTCGTGACAGGATCCTTTGATGTAGTCGAAGTCCTGCTACGATATTCCTCAAGGGAGATGGCTTCTCCAACATTTTACGCAGGCCCTAACAATAGAACGGCTTTGCACGCAGCAGTCTTCCTGAGTCTAGGTAATCGAGCAATCAACTGTTATAGGTCTCTCTCTGTTTGTTTGTTTTATATATATATATATATATATATATATATATATATATGCGCATATATAGAGAGGAAGAGAGAGAGAGAGAGAGAGAGAGAGAGAGAGAGAGAAAGAAAGAGAAAGGCTAGATTTGACTAAATTTAAATTATAGTCTAATTTAAATTAAGTCATCTTTTTCATCATTTGTTCCCCAAAGTTCATAAATTTTTATAATAAAAAAAATAAGATGATTTAGAGATGTGTAGAATATAAGGATGAAAAAGATGCCAGATTTTGAACTTCACTATGTTAGAATATTGCTAAGTCTATCTCTCCCCCTTTGTGTGTATAAAAGTCGACAAAGCCACTACCATTTCATCATAAGTGTGTTACAATAGAATATAAACAAAAATAGAATATATATTTTTAAAAAATTTGATACACAATAAGGCTATGTTTAGTTATTCAGTAAGTTAATCTGAAATAAATAAGTTAGGTTATTTGTAATCTATTTCACTTCACATCAAACTATAAGATGGAAAACGTTTACTTTTGATGGGAGCAAAAAGTTAGCTTTATCCGCCTTTTAGTATCCTTATTTTATCCTTAAAAATAATTAATTATTTTTAATATAGTAATTGCAGAATAATAATCTTGTTCATTCAAAAAATTTAAGATTTTACTACTACATGCTACTGGAAAAAATTATAAGTGTACAAATTATAAACCATCGGAGAGAACTACATGATTATTATATTTGCTAGACACTTAACAATCTAGTTTAATTTAACCTGTGTATAATTTTCAATGCAGTTGCTTCCATACCTAACCAAAACTTTACTAAGGGAGAGGGATGCCAACTAGGCTTAGTGAGGCTCATTTGTCAACTTTCCACATGAATAAAAATTCCCTTGTAACAGATAACAAACTTTGATTTTTCTATGTTTTACTGTTTGTGTCATTGGCAATCATTTCACTGGATATCTTAATAGATGCATAAGCAAAGCATAAAGCAAACACATGCATGGAATTTTATCCTCTGCTTTTTATATGGTAAAAGTACTATGAACGTTATTGAGCATAAGTATTCACAATACCCTTCGCAATATCTCTGTGACAGAAATGACCGAACACATTCTGAAGCAGGATCCAATGCTCATCAAATGTGTCGATTCCTTAGGAAGAAATCCTCTTCATTATGTAGCCATATGTAATCATGGTGATATGGTGAAGCGTGGTGATATGGTGAAGCTATTATTGGATTGCGATCCCTCTGCAGCATACCAAGAAGATGACAATGGCTCATTTCCCATACACATAGCAGCTAGAATGGGCCACATTGCTACAGTCGAGCTGATTTTACAGCAGTGCCCAGCTGCAGAACAATTATTAGACAAGAAGAAGGGAAGGAATTTTCTTCATGTTGCTTTTCAATATAACAATTTAGATATAGTCAAGAAAATTATCTCCAAAAGACCACATCTTAGGAAGCTGTTAAATGAACAGGATATACGCCGTTACACACCGCTGTTAAAAAAAGAGATTTGCAGGGAGTGCATTTTCTTCTGCGCGACAAAAGCATACAAGTCAATATCATGAACTACAAAGGATGGACCCCTCTCGACTCGGCTCTCTCAAAGATGGAAGTGGGAGACTTGGCTTTCTTAAACATTGAAGTGGGCGTATCCGTTGCAGCGGTGAGCTTTCGGCAACCTTACACATGTTTGGCGTAGATTTTTTTCCTTACAGATTGGATCCTATATGGCACAAGGTTTAGTTTCTTCCACGATGAATGCTTTTTATTTTTATTTTTTTAAAAAAATATAATTTAAACTTTTTGATCCTATATAAGCATTCAAAATTTATATAGTTAATATGAAACTAAATACATGCTGGCATGGGTTCGAAAACCTTCTCTTCTTGCAAGATTTGGCATCCTGAATATGTTAGGGTTCAAATTTAAATTCAAATTTAAGTATAATAAAATCAAATTATAAATACATAGGTCCATTTGCAACTCAAGTCTTTATTCAAAAAAAAAACTAACCAAAAAGTATCATTTGAGCTTTTTAATTCTATATAAATATCTAATTTCTTTGTGATGTATAACTGATATGAAACTAAATACGTGCTACCATAAACTCACACATCTCTTATATATTTTATGAATGCTGGTATGATTGATCGGATAAATAAAAAGAGTTTAATTTCTTTTTAAATTAAAATTTTAAAATTACATATTATTAACTCTAAATTTTTAAATTATTAATTTTAAATTAAAATAAAGATAAGATAAAAAAATATATTTGTATGAGATAAAAAATGTTTTTTAAATTTCATATTAAAAAGTAGATGAAATCTTTTCTTAAAAAGATAGAGTTCAATTATAAAGTTTTTTTAAAAAAATAAAATTCAAATGAAATAAAACTTTTTATAATAGGGGTCTAATTACAATAGTCCACATAGGTTAGACGCTTCTTAGTGATGTACTTTATTTTTACACTTAAATAATATTCAAAAATTATTTAATATATGCATTATAAAAGTGAAATAATTGATTTTTTAGATAAATCATTTCAGCTCCACAATATATGCATTAAATTTTTCCATACATATTCATTTGTTAAGGCAATAGATGCTAGCGTTGTTAACGAGACTTCGGATTGGTTGGCTCGAGATTTAGAATTACTTACCTTCCTTATAAAAAAAAATAGAATTTTGAATAAATAAATAAAATTTTTCTCGTCTAATAAGAAGGGGAATGTTAATGTTAATTAATCATGTGCTGTTCTTAATCTTTCAACTGATTTCTCTCTTTTTTATTTTTTGTTCTAAAATTTTTCTTGTGATGCAGAATGCAAGTGTTTGTGTTTTTAGTTGCTTGGCTTTCTCAGAGGCCCTGTTCGGTCCGTGTGCATTGGACAGATTAAGACCAGTGAACGTCGAACAAATGGAGAAAGAGCTAGAGGCATTCAAAAATATTGGGATATCTTCTGTGTTGATTACTGCGGTCACGTTTGCTGCTGGTTTCACTTTTCCTGGGGGTTACATAGCTGAAGATTATCCAAACGTTGGCACTGCAGTTTTAGCAAAAGAGTATACTTTCAAAGTATTCGTAATCTCAAATGCCTTCGCGTTGGTCTGCTCCGCGTTAGCAACAAGCTGGCTCGTCACAACATCGGCGGCCGACCATCGTACTCGTAGACGAGTCCTTTCGGCAGCTTTGTTATGTCTAAAACTGGCAATGATCGGCATGTTCGCTGCATTCGTGATGGGGTTATATGTAGTGTTGGCTCGCAGATGCAGGACTATCAGCATTCTTTTATGCTTCATGGCTCTCGGAGGTCCTCTTTTTTCCTATGCTGTAATTTATCGTGACTACTATTGTTCGCTGAGAGCAATAGCGGTCAGGCAAGGGTATAAAAGTTTGATTTATCCAGCATTCATGCACCCGCTTGCTAAGAGATATCTTCCTAGTGCCTTTGTGCGCCTTGGGGCCATTATTGATGCAGTGATCCTGATATGCGGTACTTATGCTCTCTTTTTTCTGATAGCGATGATTAAATATTAAGAGTGCTGGAAGAAGACGCACGTGTTGTTTCATCAATTGTTGAATAATTAAACTTAATTTTAATATTTACAAAGAATATGTAGTATCCTAAGAGTCCCATTTAAGTCATGTTAAATATTTTGAGGAGTCATGATTTGTAGATTTTTACACTGTAACTCTTAGATCTTATATTGGTCTTTTGGGCTATGGTGATGCATTTATGTAAGAGGTATTTGAATGGTTATATTTTATCTATATAAACTTTTGTAATCAGCTTTTTTATGCATGGTTAAGAAGTGAATGAAAATATTAATAAATATTCTCTTCCACTCTTCACCTCAACCAATATTATGTAGCAAGAGTTTGAGTCTTATTTTACCTCAATCACTTTCAACAAGGAGGTATCATGGCCAGAAGAGGTCGATTATAGCAAGTGAAAGTCTTCCAATCCCTTATCTCATATGCAACTAAATGAAGGCTTTGCTTGGGTCACAAAACAATTGGGAGATTATTGAAAAAAGCTTTGTGAAGCCTCAAGATGGGACCGCTTTAATGATGAATTGGAGGGAAGTCCTAAGAGATTCGAAGGACAACAAAGATTTCTACCTTATTTATTAGTTGAAGCTCTATTTCATAAGATTGCTGTCATCACTACTACCAAGCAAACATTAAATGTATAAATTATAAGTCACATTAAATATTTGGAGTTCCAAGGAGTCATGATTTTTAGATTTTTACACTGTAACTTTGACATCTTGAACTGTGCCTTTTGGTTATGATGATGTATTTATGTAAAAGGTATTTAAAAAGTAATAATTTATCTATATAAACTCTTGCCAAGAAGTGAATGAAAATATTAGTAAAATCCTTTTCCACCCACCACCTCAATATTATATAGAAAGAGTTTGAGTCTTAATTTACCATTGCTACTCCCAACACATACCTCATTTACTCTGTGCTTCAGGTATTTGGCAGCTATAACGAGCAATGACCAAAGATTAAAACCATTGGAAGTTCTTTAACTTTTTAAAATTCTTTTTCACACCTAATATAATATAGTAATTCTAAGAAGGTTTACTCTGCTTTTACCACGTGTTCAGCCTTCTTTATTGCTTTTATTATTTTTTTTTTTTTCTTATACACTCCCAACTAATAATACAATGAATAAGCTGCACTAAAAAGAAGCAACAGAACTTATTTCAACCCTTTTTTTTTTTGGTCACAATTAAGATAATCATTATGTTATCTTTTCATTTATTTCTCTTTTTTTTCTCTATCTATTCGCTTTCTATTTTAAAATATAAACCACATTAGTCCTGGGGGTATACCTAGTTTTTTTGAAGATCAGGAAGGGCCAATATCCCTCCTCCTACTTTTATTTCCACCCTATCTGCTCGGGTCCCTTACTTGTTTTTCACATGGCATGAGGTGGTATCATCCAAACCAAAATATGATAGAACATTTTTTTCCCATGCAAAAGTTTCTACCGTTCTATTAAGAAAAATAACTATCATGGAGGTGGCCATGAGGTGGCCATTAATGTTTGTTTTTCCTCTCATAAAAAGAAATGAAAGAAAAATTTCTTCTCTCAACCTTCTATGATTAAGTCAGATTGAGAGGTATGATTGCCTAGGATTAAGAGTGAATTAACAATTATATTGGTATTCCATGGTATGTTGCATATCAAGCATTGATATATCATATTTTTTTGGCACTAGCACATGATATCAAATCTCAATAATTTTTTTTTGTAGGGTACGATACATTTTGTATTGAGAAGTACAATATATGCTATAAATTATAATTCTTAAGGACCGTTTGGTTCATAGTAATCTATCATAGTAATATAAAATTACTATACAAATTGCCATGCTTGGTAATTATATATGATAATTTGAACAGTAATATTAATATAAAATTACTATAAATTATGGCAATCTGATTTTCATCTGAAAGGTGTATATCTGAGATTACCAAAGTCTGGTAATCTTTAATTACACTATTGACTTCCATATAAATATTTAATAATACTTAATCTAAATATATGTTTAATTTACACTAAATAATATTTAAATATTTAATATTATAATTATATTTTATATTAAATATATATTATTTTATATTAAATTTATATTTAATATTAATTTAATATTTAATATTTTAAACACTATTATATATAAAACAATATATAAATTTTAAATTTTAAATTATTAATATTTATGATCTTGCATATTAAATTAATATATAATATATTATTATATATATTATAAAATGAGATATTTAATAATATAATATTATATTATATTATATATATTTAATATTTATAACGTTTAAATATATAATATTTCTAAAATCAATTTGCAAAAAATCTTAATTTTTGTCAAATATTTCATGTTATAGCAAGAAAAAAGGGTCACTTAAAAGATAAAAAAGATTTATAATAAAATTAAAATAATTTTTAAAAATATAGTAAACTAATTATCATATTTTGTTATTATGAACCAAACCTGGTAATCTACTATTCCTAAGAATTTCATTACTAAGTGTAAAATTATCAGGAATATAAGATTTTTGATAATATTACATTATTATCAACAAAATGCCACCTTAATATTATGATATACACAATTCATGATGCATACTGGTGGCTTAGCATAAGTTTTTTGACTACTAATTAGGAGTCCATCCATAATTTAGTTGATAGCGTTGCAAGTTTTGAAAATTAGCTCGGCATTGCAGATAAGCTAAACCTTCTCTTCCCTTTACTAGAAGAAATAAAATCTACTGTATAAAACTATTTCAGCTATTAAAATTTACAATACTTCTTTAAATCTAAAGAAGTACCGAGCCTTAAGGATCCTCTATTTTTCTGCCTCATTCTGTGATCTTGTTTTAGAGACTTTAATTTTTTTTTAAAAGAATGCTGATCAATGTCTCATCTTTTATGGGATGTGCTAAGACCATATCGTAAATAGATGAGCAATAAAATATAAGGATATTTGATAAGTGGTTCTTGAAAAAATAGAACTATATAAACTTTAGTCTGCGTTGACTAATTTTATAATCTTGGAACACACTTATTTACTTAATGTACATATTTATCCATCCATGGTATAGGTGGAAGATTTTTAAAAGATAAAACGTCCATGGGAATGAAACACCCTTGGAGACCACTCACCTCGTTTCCTCATTGAAACTCAGGCCCTACCCTCACACCACACGTTCCCTTTGCTCATCCATCCATCCCCATGTCTTAATTTTTAGGCGCCCTAGTTTCTGTATATTATCAACACATGCTGATTTATACCCGTTTCATTCGTTCCTGCCCTTCACAATTCGCTAATCCTAAACCTATCCAGTCACCCACTAATCTCAATATCTATTCCTAGCAGCTTCACGTTTTGTATCTACTGTGGTTTTAATAATTTATTAATTTCTAGTTTTTACTATCTATCTTTGATGAAAATGACGAAATGGATGAGGCTTGGATATCAAAATGGTTTTATCTCATAATTCACTAGTAATACAACTGACATGTTTATTTTTATAATGAAAAAAAGAGAAATAATTAGAGACAAAGGAAAGGATATAAGGATGATAAGGGAAGGACATGAGAGTGATATTTTCTAATCATTTAATACTTGAGTTTTCTTCTTTACCCTTCTTAATTTAGTTGAATTGTAAAGTTTTTATTTATTAAGAAATTATTGAAAATAAAATGCCAAGTTAATATTTTATTTGATTATCAAAAGAAGTGGGATATGTATTCTGAGATGAAAAGGATGCATCAAGGACAATGCTTAATGGAAAGCTTATGTACACATCCACAGCCTAAATTGGTGATGCTTGCTATGGGGATCTCCTCTGTTCTTCCATCAAGATAAGACATCCCCATGCAATCATGAATGAAGTCAAAGGGCTATCGAAGTCCTCCACAAAGATCATAATCCAAAACTATCATGACCTGAGCTAGCACATGGCTGGTTCGTAACATGGCCGCATATTTTCTGAAGCATCCCTTTAAAAAATATGCAAAGCCTACCAAAACATTCAGTTTATAATAATAAAAGTACTAACAATAATACTTTCATGACTTAAAATAAAAATTAAATAAAACATTTTCAAAATAAAAGTTTAGATACATCATTTTTTTTTTATTCCACTAATATTAAAGTTAGCTTATTTTATCACTTCTACACTATCTAATCCCACTACAAGCTAGTGGTTTGCAAGCTCAAAAAAAAAAAAAAAAAAAGTGATGTGCAAAAATAACACAGTGAGGATTTAGCATTCTGATAACATCTTTTGTATAAGTTTGAAATAGAAATTATCTTATGAGTAAAAAAAAGATGAGATTGATAATCTTTCATGCCATAATCTTCGTAAGAAAAATAATACCTGTGATGAATCTTTAACTTTGAAATTAGTTTTTTTTAATACTGGAATAGTTTTGCTATTGTACCTTCTAAAATACTATAAATTTCTTTCATAAATATTTTTTATTCATAATTAGTTCTTCATAATATTGCATCTCTACAGCCTGTCTCTCTACCTTTAATTGAAGTATTTATAATTTCTTTTATGATGATAAGAAAAAAATATTTTCTAAAAGAATACAATTGTATCTGCTACCATCAATAATTATCATATTTTTCTTAATTGATATTTTATTTCTTGAAGCAACATGTGTGATGATTTAGTAAACCACATCATATTATCTTTAAATCTAGCATATGTTATGAGCTAATCGAATTAAATTCCATCGAAATCTTTAGCATAACTTCTACAATATTAATAAATAATAATAATAATAATAATAATAATATCAATAAAGCTGGTAGCTAAATTAGAAAGAAATTATTAATTCAAAAAATTTGAAAAAAATAATTTTTTATATGGCCTTCTCCCTCTCGTCTTCTTCGATGCGTATGAGCAAGGGGTAAATTAGGTAAAAGAATCACCGTTGGCTATTATAATATGAGACTTGAGGTTTCCCTTGGAAGAAGCCGGGCTCCTGTGCTTGCGCCTTGAAAGCCGGCGCCTTGGAATCCGTCTCCTACCTTGGAATTCAGCAGCCGCCCGCTTTTGTACGTAAAAACGGGTCTGAAACCACCCCGACTTGTTAAGGCTACATCACGATAGAGAATGGAACGGTGAAGTTTGCTTGAACAGAGAGATGGATGACTTCTCAGGCACAAGGTAATGGTGAGAAAACAGGGTTCAAAATCGAGTCGCCAGAAAACTTATCGGAGACAGTATTTTCTACTCCAGGTGATGCATGGTTATATGGCCAGGACGAGCTTTGATAAATTCTGTGCAGACACCCGACCCTCTGTCTTGCAGGCAAATCGGCTCATGGAATGTTCTAAGTGCACCTGGCACGTTAGGAGAAATTCTCATGAGATGGATTTCGGCCAGATAACGAGTTGTATGGAAGAGATAATTCGTTCCCTCGTCGATCGGTGACAGCCAAGCGGAAAGACAGGAATTTAAATGATTGCTGGTCCTTTAATTTACATCGGTGCACGGCTCCACTAATCATGGCGTTTGAGAAGCGCATTTGGAGGGAGGGCAGGGGATTGTAGGAGAAGATTTCAATGCTACTTGGAAGATTTATAAAAGAAGGGAAGCCCAAAAGCAAGAGCGGTCCCGTCAACATTCCTGTCGCTGATCAAATCGTTGCAATGAATCGATCTCTTTTAAACTCTATGCACAAAACTCGAAGTTTTACTCCATCATTTAATGATGCAGTGGTAGTTTGGATCTTAGGTAGCTTTAAAATCACGAGCCACTTAGGTAGCTTTAAAATCATGGAACGCTAAGATTAGGATCTCCACAAACTTAAACAAAACCTGGGTAGATAAAATTCTTGAAATGGATTAGAAAGTGGATAAATTGACTTCCTCTTCCATGGATGAGGAAAACGATATTGCTCTCAAAAAAGAACTCAGTCATATTCTCAGGGCCAAGGAAATATACTGAAAATAAGTACTCAAGGTGAAATGGCTAAAAGAGTGTATAGCAATAAATAATTCTTTCTGTCAGTTGTTAGAAAAAATGTAAGTGGATTTCTAGCATTGAATGGAATGGATAGGAATTATCTGATATAGTTGAAATCAAACAAGCTTTCTCAAAATCTTCAATAAGCTAAAGAAAGTGTGGTTAGATCTTGATTGGAAAAATTTTTTGTTCAACATAGAAGTTCAATGAAATATGTTTTGATAATAACAATACATTGATTGTAAGACTAATGGCATACTTGAGTTCATGATATTAGACAGATATGATGCTTGCATTAAGTCCAAACATGACCAAAAATAAGTAAAATTCATCAAGTACGTATTTAACTTGCAAGAGCTCATATGGTAAACTCAAAGTTTTTAGGACTTCATATACTTATCATCTTCGAAAAAGAACGAGGTTAACTAGCATAAGAATGTACAAAAAAAAGGCTTCAACATATATTTTTTTATTTCTAAAGACAATCGATATAAAACTTAGTAAGAAAGGTATTACACAAGGCTCAAGACCTATTAAAAGTTAATTAAACAAAGTTTTTGGATAAATTTAAAGTAAAAATCTTGTTAAAAATTCGAAACAAAACTTGTAACAATCAACTGGTATGGAGCTAGGTTGACCTGCCAAGACTCTGCTAAGACTATTGTTGACTAGACTTAGTGATCCGATCAATCGCCTATGGGGGCAGATCAATTAGCTAGCCTTAGTTTCTCAAGACTATTATGAATGGTCGACCTCCCAAGGAGGCCAATTAACTAGCCACCTATGGTGGTCAATTATTCTGATGCCTCATAGCACTAATGATTGAATTCAGATGAACATTAGAGAGGTGTTTTAGGATTCAATGGCTAATTTTTGTGATTTTTATAAATTAGGAGCCTTGGCTCATGTTTTGGCATAAAAAATTGATTGAAAATCATTGAGAAAATAGTGTTCTTAAGCTTTATTTAATTTGCGTACTCTTTTCCATCCAAATTTAGAGCTTCAATTGAAAATTCTCATTCCTTAGGAGTGCTTGTTTCTAAAAATCTCGTTAGTTTTAGTTTCTCCTTAAGGATTTTCTTAGTGTTTCTTCAGTTTTCCTTCGATCTTCCTCAGTTTCATCTTCCTGGTTTTCCTTTGTCTCATTTGCCAACTTTCTTCCTCAATTTCTATAGTTTTTAGATAATTTCCTTTACTTATTCAAATTTTTCTCTTTTATATTTATTCTATAGTTATGTCAGTGATTGAGCAAATAGCTTCTTTAGCATCTAGTTCTCCATCATTGGCTTTGGACACATTTATACTTGACGCTAATGATACAACTATCTTTACTTTTAAGGATATGGTCTATGTTTGATGAAATTATTTTATTTTCGAGCAATTTCTTTTATTAGCTTTAGAGGAATCAAACTGATCCTTAGATTCTTCTGAAGAGCATCTCATTCTCCGTGAGGATGCTCTAAAGGCTGGTTTAAGGTTATCTATTTATCTACATATAAGTCAACTGCTCAATTATTTTAATGTAGCTCTTACTTCTTCCCAAGTCATGGAGACTAGCAATATGTTTTCTTTCTATGCTTGCTTCTATAGGTATCTCTTTTTCCATCATTTTGTTTAGACTTTTTTTAACTTTAAGGAACATCTTAGTGAGAAAGGATAGTGGTGTTTTTATACTTTCTATGGGCAGAAAATTTTTACAGGAAATCCATTTTCCATCTATGGATGAAAGAACCATTTTTTCTTCATAGCTGAGGTTGGCAAAAGATGATCTCCACGACTAGGTTGTATTAAGGTTAATTTTGATGGCTCAATTTATCCTGAAACTTTTAGTGCAGAAGTAGCAATAAGAGATTATGAGGGGCACATAATCCTTACTTTAGCATACCTTTATCAACTTCTTCAGTTTCATTTGCAAAATCGATAAGAGCTTGGTTTGAATTGAAAGCAGCTATATAATTGAATTAAAATTCTAAAATTA
The DNA here is from genome assembly GCA_017589505.3 of Metroxylon sagu. Lineage (NCBI taxonomy): Eukaryota > Viridiplantae > Streptophyta > Magnoliopsida > Arecales > Arecaceae > Metroxylon > Metroxylon sagu. The sequence continues at coordinate 618,454 of JACVBY030000473.1, read as the reverse complement.
TTCTGGAGGATGATTCATCCACTATTGTTGCTTGAATTAATGGTTAGTCATATTGTGAACACTTCTTCCTAAGGAACATCCGGTTTATAAGGTCTTCAAACCAGGGGATGGAGTGCTCATATATCTATAGGGAGAAAAATCAAGCAGTTGATTTTCTAGTAAATTGGGTAGCATCAAGAGAAGAAAAAAATTGCCAGACATTATCTTTTCCTCTGCAGCACAAATGATCTTTGTTGATGCATGGAGAATATTCTTTATGAGGTCTTACACCTTTTTCTTTGTTATCAAGACAAAAAGAACTAAGATTGCTAACCTATTCTAGCTTCTCTCCAATCTTAGGTATAGACCAATTTGAGTAAGAGTTTATTACCAAGTTTAAAAAGGACTCTTCTATGGCTAATGCCTTACATAGAGATCAAGTTCATCGGAGTTGTCTACCAATAAGTAGCCAACTCTAGAAGAATGCTTCTAAATGCTCATAAAAACAATCCTATACCTCACAGGCAAATAGCTTCTGGCCTTAACTCTTAAAGCTAGATTACTTGCATTTTTTTCATCAAGCTTTGACTGACTTGAGCATCGAAGGGTTTACTCTGAAGACAACCTTTGTCTCTATTTTTTTCTGTTTTTCTCACAAGCTTGCACATGAATTGGTTGAAAAGATTCTTTGCCATCCAAGTGAAGATCAATCTCATTCATTAGTATATGAAAATCAATTTCAGATGTCGAGATATTTAATGTTGATGATATAGAAATCTTATTTTATCCTCATAGGATGCTCGGCTTATGCTTCTAATAAGCAACTCAACACCTTTTTGACTAGATGACAATCAAAGATGACGATGATACTGCAATCACTTGGCAAGCAAGCAAAACAATTAAAGAAAGATAGCAATTTCTCTTTGATGTTATATTACGTATTTGGGTGCACATGATTTATTTGTCCTCCCTAAGGGAAGATTTTTTAAGATAGTTTTCACAGAACTTGCCATGTTCAACTACAAAAGGATGAGACAGAGATTTCTTTAAAATATGCTGAGAAAGCTTGTTTGATTTCATCTCTATCAAAAAATTCCTATCCGTTCCATTCAATGCTAGAAATCAAGTTGCACTTTTTATAATAACTGACGAAAAGAATTATATATTGCTGTCTTCCTCTTAACCATTTCACCTTGGTTATTCACTTTCCGTATACTTTCTCAGCCCTAAAAATATGATTGAGTTCTTTTTGGTTAGAGCAATATGGTTTTTCTAATCCACGGAGGACTAAGCCAATTTCTCCTCTATCTTATCAATCTCATGAATTTTAAGTTTGTGGAGGGTCTAATCTTAGTGCTACCTAAATAGCTCATAATTTTAAGACCCACCACTACATCACTAAATAATGAAACAAAATTCAGTTTTGTGCATAAAGTCATGTGATAACCAGCTTCTATCAAATTTGAAGTAGCTTTTGAGCACAGAGGTTTTGAGAAGATTGAACAGAAGGGGCCATGGTAGGCGCAGGAACCAGGCAAAGTAACTTGAATATTATGCGGGCAGAACGCCTTCCATTGGGGTCAAAGAAGTGACCTAGCTTAGCCATGGTTACATTATCCCTCTGATCACGTGAAATTTAAACTTTTGACAGAGAACGAATAGTTGCAATGATTTGATTAGAGAGAGATGTTAAAGGCACTACCTCCTCCCTTCTTTTATGAAGCTTCCAAGTATCATTGAAATCTTCGCCTACAATCCCCTACTCTCCAAATGTGTTTCTGATCTCACGTATTTCTCCCCTCGATAGATTCTTAAGTACGTCATGAATAGTGGATCCATGCACCACTGTAAAGGAGCAGCAATCAGTTGATTTCCTTCCACGTTGCCGTTACCGGCAAGGAACGAACATCGCTTCTTTACAGCTTTAATCTGCCTAAATTTCATGTGTGCCACGTGCATCTAGAACGTTCCATGAGTCCACTTGCCTCCAACGCAGTGTGTCGCGAATCTACAGAGAATTTATATAATTTTTATTCTTACCGTACAATCATACAGCACCTCGAGGAAAAAATCATGTCTTTGAAAAGTAAAAAGCATCCAATAAGCCATGTGACTAGAGTCTCAACCTCGTGGAGAAAATCATGTCACTGAAAAATAGAATTTTATTTTATTTTCTGACCTCGTATCCACCGCCGCTCTCTTTTTCATAGTAACGTGATGTCTAGCCCCTCTCTTTTTCGTAGTAACGTGATGTCTAGCATGGATTGGATTGATTATAGATTAAAAATTAAGAGTCAATCTTATTAAAATTAATTTTAAAAATCGTAATTAAAAATTAAAATAATTATAATTTAGAACCAAGTCGAAACTAGCCAAGTAGTTCGGTTTCAAAACTTATTTTTATATTAACTTCAAATTTTTTAATTTTTTATTTTTAATATATTATTTTTTTAATTATAAAAATTAGTTGAGAAATTAAGAATCAATACAAAAATACTAAAAAAATTTATAATATTAATAAATATTTTTTGTTTTTAAGATGATATTTGTTCGATATTAATATTTTTTTAGTTTTATTAATTTTAAAAAACACTAAATAGATGGCTGATGACATATATGAGGTTCCAAATACGATTCCCCGTGTTTAATCTTAACAAATTTGCATACCTTCCTCTTCACATTATTAAAAAAAAAAAAAAAAAAAAAAAACTTCCAAGCCGAATTACAAGGCGCAAGTGCTAGCGGTTCAGCGCTGCTTTTAAGGAGAATCCCTGGCACCATCGATAATTTTTTTCCATAAAAAAAAAAAATTCCAAGCCGAATTCCAAGGCGCCAGTGCAAGTGGTTCAGCGCTGCTTTTAAGGGGAATGCGAAGAATTTTTATCCAACAGGCGCCATCGATAATTTTTTTCCCTAATTTAACCCTTGCTGAAACGCGTCGAGGAAGAGAGACGAGGCCATTCAAAAAAATTTCATTTTTTTCTAATTTTTTGAATAAATAATTTCTTCCCAACTTTGTTACGGATTTTATTTATCTATTATTATTATTATTATTATTATTTGTCGATGCAGTAAAAATCCTGCAAAGGGATCCCTTGCTGACGAAATCTCGGATGCATGGATGCCTCTCAGTCAGACTTGTGATAGCAACCCCCGGCAACTTTATGAGTAGTTGACTAGTCAAAGATGACGATGTTACTATAGTCACTTGACCAGCAAGCTAAATCCTCTTTGATATTATATGCACTTTTGGGTGTACGTGATTTATTTGTTTGGGTGTACGTGATTTATTTGTCGTCCCTGACCCTGAGGGAAGGTTTTTTAAGATAGTCTTCATAAAATTTGTCATATTCAAGTATAAAAGGATAGGACTCCCTAGCGCAAGGGCCAAAGCCAGTCAGAAGTTCGGAGAACCCAGTCACCCATTTTAACCGCGACGTGCATCTACGTGACCATGAGCCTAGTCCAACAACGTCCCCTACGCATACCCATGGATCCTAAATTGCTCAAAGCAGCACGATCAGGAGACAAAAGAATTCTGGATGAATCACCAGAACCAGAAGAAGGTTCTTCTAAAGCTTCGATGGAGGCGATCTCGATAAGAGTACCAGAGGCTGCTGCAACTCAAAGCGGCCTTCTTGGAGTAACACTGGAGGGCAACACGGCCCTCCATATAGTTGCAAGCCTAGGACATCTGGAGCTTGCCCAGGAGATCTGTCAAAGAGAGATCTCTCTTTTGGCCGCTACAAACACAATGTTCAACACTCCGTTGCATTGCGCTGCAAAGGCTGGGGATGACAAGATGGTCTCTCTCCTCATCCAGTTCGCAGGGGAGGACGAGACCGAAGCGAGGAAAGTTCTGAGGGCGACGAACTGGGACAAGTCCAATGCTTTACATGAGGCTGCCAAGTACGCCCATGCGCGCGTGGCCGAAGTCCTGATGGAGAAGGATTCCGGACTGGCGTCCATGCTGAACGATGCCGGTATGTCTCCACTCTATCTTGCCATCGTGACAGGATCCTTTCATGTAGCCCAAGTCTTGCTGCGATATTCCTCCAAGGAGATGGCTTCTCCAACATTTTACGCAGGCCCTCACAATAGCACGGCTTTGCACGCAGCAGTCCTCCTGAATCTAGGTAATCGAGCAATCAACCAATATAAGGCTCTCTCTCTGTTTGTTTATATATATATATATATATAGATAGATAGAGAGAGAGAGAGAAAGGGATAGACTTTGCTATATTTAAAATATAGCTTAGTCTGAATTAGATTATATTTTTTATTCTTGAATCAATATAATTTATGAATTTCAACGATGAAAAAAATAAAAAAAATGAGATAGCTCCAAGATTTGTATGAATTCAAAGATGAAAAGGTGTCAGATTGTAAACTTCACTACATTTGAATATAAACAAGTCTATCCCCCCCTCTCTCTCTCTCTATATATATAAGTTAAGTTATTTGTAATATGAAAAGACTTTATTCCTGATGGGAAAAAAGTTAGGTTTATCAAGTTTTTAGAATCATTTTTTTATCTTTGAATTAATTAATTAATTTTTTTACTATTTTTAATTGCAGAATAATCATCTTGATTTGTTCATTCAAAAATTTTAAGATATTACAATTACACGCTACTTGGAAAAATTATAAGAGTACAAATTATAAACTACTTGAGAAGACCGCATGATTACATTTGATAGACACTTGACAATCTAGTTTAATATATCCCATGTGTGATTTTCAATGCAGTTGTTTCCATACCTAACCAAAAACTTTACCATGGAGAGGGAAGCCATCTAGGCTTAGTGAGGTTCGTTTGATAACTTTACTTCATGGTCGCCATGAAAAAGAATTCCCTTGTAACAAATAACAAACTTTGATTTTCTTTTTTTCTTTTTTTACTGTTTGTGTCATTATTAATCATTCAACTAAACATCTTTATAGATGCATAAGCAGAGTGCAAAGAAAATATATTATATATGCATGGAATGTTATGCTCTGTTTTTTAATTTTTATACGCCCCATGAACAATATAGAACACAAGTACTCACGATTTGTTTCATTATACTTATGCAAACAGAAATTACGGAAAAGATATTGCAACAGAATCCAATGCTTGGCAAACATGTGGATTCCTCAGGAAGAATTCCTATTCATTACGTAGCTTCAGAAGGTCATCATGACGTGTTGAAGCTATTATTAGAGAAGGATCCCTCTACAGCTTACGAACGAGGTGCCAAAGGCTTATTTCCCATACACATAGCAGCTGGTATGGGCAACGATCGTATAGTCGATCAGATTTTACAACAGTGTCCGGCTACAGATGAATTATTAGACGAGGAAGGAAAGAATTTTCTTCATACGGCTTTTAAAAACAAAAAATTAGATGCGGTCAAAAAAATTATCTCCAAGAGACCACATCTCAAGAAGTTGATAAATGAGCAGGATAGGAAGGGAAACCTGCCGTTACACACGGCTGTTGAAAACAGAGATGCGAAGAGCGTGTGTTTTCTTCTGCGAGACAAAAGCATACATCTCAACATTATGAACCACGACGGCTTCACCCCTCTCGATTTGGCTTACAGAAATGCGGATGATGGCCTCTTCCTTGAAACGGTAAGCTTTCAGAGACCTTAAACATGTTTGGCGCAGAATTCTTTCCTTGTTGACTGGATCCCAAATATTTGCTTCCGCATACATGCATGCGCTCACTGAGAATGAGTGTTTTTCTTTAATTCACATACAATCGTCGTGACCGAAGGCTTCGTCCAAAAAAGATTTTATTTCAATTTTATGATTTTATATAAATATCTAAAATATGAAACTAAATATATGCTAGTATTAACACTCTTACATATTCCTCTCAATCAAAGTCCTGACATTGTTCTCAATGTCCAAATCCAGGTATAATTAAATTTAATTATAAATATGCAGAATCCATTTGCTGTGTCACTTAATTTATATGAGCGAAGAACTAAATCGATTTTGGTAGAACTCAAAACCTCATCCAAAGAGATTAACTAAAAAGTATTAATTAAACTTTTCAATCTTATATAAGTATCCAATATTTATTTAGTTATAATTAATTTAGGGCTAATAATACATATTAGCATGGACTCTCATATCTTTTGTATAGTTATTTAATACTTATTTAGTGCGTATCTAAGACTAAACACACATGTAAGCATGAACTCTCGCATCTCTTTTACATTGAATGAGTGTTGGTGTGATTTATAAGATAAATAAAGATATATACTTATTTTTTTAATTTTATATTATTAAATTTAAATTTTAGAATTATTAGTTTAAATTAAAAATAAATATAGATATATATTATATATATATTAGATAAAAATATTTTAAATTTTAAAAGTAGTTTAATTGATTTGGAACTTTATATTTAAAAATAGATGAAATCTTTTCTGAAATTTTTTTTTTGAAAAATAGAATTCTAATGAAATAAAATCCCTTACGATAGAGAGGCACGATGAAATAATTAATATAAACCTAATATACATAAAGAACTTCTTACTGATGCTTTTACTGCTTTTATTTTCATATTTAAATAATATTTAAAAACTTTGTCATATACCTATCGTAAAAGTGAGGTGGTTGATCCTCAATTTTTCAACTGATTTCTCTCTTTTTTATTATTTGTTCCAAAAAAAAATGCGGAATGCAAGTTTTCACATTCTTTCCTCCTTAGCTTTAACAAAGGCTCTATTCGCTCGGCAAGCATTACATGGTTTGGGAAGGGTTGATTCAGCGAACGATGGAGCCAAAGAGATTTCACCTAGCGATGATGATAAGGTCAAAGAAAGATCACCTGGTGATGATGATAAGGTCAAAGAAGAATCACCTGGCGATGATGATAAGGTCAAAGAAAGATTATCCAGCAAGCAGGACCAAGAAATCGAGAAAGAGCTGAAATATTTCGAAAATATTATGATACCTGTGGTGCTGATTGCTACGGTAACGTTTGCTGCTGGTTTCACTCTCCCTGGCGGGTTCATAGCTGATGATCATCCAGGCCATGGCACAGCGGTTTTAACAAAAAAGTATGCTTTCAGAGTATTCGTAATCTCAGATGCCTTCGCCTTGTTCTGCTCCATGTTAGCAACATACTGGCTCATCTCAACTGGAACATCGGGAGCTGATCATCGTACACGCAGGCGGATCCGGCAGCTTGGTTTTGTCTAGATCTGGCATTTAGTGGCATATTCGCTGCATTCACGATGGGAATATATGTAGTTTTGGCTCCCAGCTGCAAGTTTATCAGCATTCTTTTATGCGTCTCTGCCCTCGGAAGCTATCTTTTAGCCGATATGGTAGTTTTTTACGAGTCCTACATTTTGTTGGGAACAATAAGAGCCAGGCTAGGCTATAGAAGTTGCATTTATCCAACTATACACCCGCTTGTTGAGGGACGTCTTCGCCGTGCATTGGAGCACTATAGGTTGCCGCTCTATAGGTACCTCATTTATAATATGGTCAAGATGTTTAGCATCTATGCTCTCCTTTTTCTAATAGCGATGATTAAAAAATAAAAATTTTGGAGGAAGATGGCTTGCTCATCAGTTGCTGCGCGGTAGATGCTTCATTTATTCAGTGCTTCAGATATGCAGTTATGCAGTTATTATTAGCAGTGATTAAAAATTTAAACTATTCAGAAGTGCTTCATTTCTTTTTCTTTTTTTTTTCTTCCTTTTTTTTAAAAAAAAAATTAAGAAAGGCCAATACCCATCTTTCTAACTTTATTCTCATCCTATCTGACTCTAATTGGAATAAAATATTCTCTATTTATTTATTTATTTATTTTCCTTCGTCTACCAACATATCATCCAAACTAAAATTTGATGGATTTTCTTCACATACAAAACTTTCCTTTTAATAATAATAATAATAATAATAAAACTTTCATGAAGGTGGTATGAATGGTTGTTTTCTCTCATAAATAGAAATGAAAAGAAAATTTTCTTTTCTACAATGAAGAACAACATTGAGAGTGAAATAAATATTTACAATTTTAGTAATTAATCTTGCATTAGTATTTGACAATACATCGCATATCAAGTACGATATGGCATAGATTTTGTATCGAGCAGTACAATCTAATATAATAAATCATAACTCTTTGATACTATGATATGCATAATTCATGATGCACACTAGTGGCGGGAGACGTGATTAAGCCAATTAGTCTTATGCCTCCTGCATACAGCTTCTGTCATTTTCCATCCTCCAACGATGGTAGGCCCCCTTCTTTGCTTGATCCCCTTCTTTTCTCAAGCTCACTTCTTTGCTTACTTGATCCTCTTCTTTGCTCATGCTCTTTCAGCTTGCCCTCTTCTTAGCTTGTGCACCTCCTGTCCACGAGACCAGCAAAATAATAAGCATTATGGAGAACCTTCAAAGCGTGGATGTCTTACCCAGAATTATACATGCATTGCTCACCTTTAAAGTATGGACGTCTTACATAGAAATATGCATGCATTCCGCTCCCGTCACACGGCCTAAGCCATAGCAGCTGGTTTTTCTTTCTATCTTGTGCCCTTCCTGTCCATAAGGTCAGCAAAATAATAAGTATTACGAAGAACCTTCAAATTGTAGAGGTCGTACCTAAGAATATGCATGCATTCCGCACCTTCAAAGTGTTGAGGTCTTACCTAAAAATATTCATACATTGCCCAAACCATAGTAACTGGTCTCACCGTTTTTAAAATTTCATCTCATATACATCTATTTTTATTACATAAGACTGTTCGTTTAAGGAACGAGAAGGAATCAAAGTCTTTTCAATTTTGCAACTCATCACTTGTTCCATTTCCTTTTGCTCAAATATATAATTTTTTTCAGCCACGAAAGAATCAAACAAGAAAACAAAGAAAATTTTAATAGACAGAAAAAATTCTTATGGCCACCTTTTTTTTAGTAGAATATTTATTTATTTTTATATTATTTTTTCATAAAAATGTAAAATAAATATGTCTGAAAAATTGGTATACAATATGACTATGTTTGATTGACAAATAAGTTAATTTGAAATAAATGATTAGGTTATTTCGGATATATTTTTACTTTACAGTAAACTGCTCCACCCATATGATAGGAAAAGATTGCTTCTAATGGGAAAATATGGTAGGTTTATTAACTTTTTAGAATACCTATTTTTAAAAAAAATAATTAAATATTTTTCTAATATTTTGTATTATAGAACCATAATAAGGCGCATTCATTCAAAAATATCGAGATATTACAACCGCATGCTACTTGAAAGGACTACATGATTACATATGATACGCACTCAATAATTATAATACCTTAAAAATAGTTTCATTTCAAGTAGAAAAAAAAAATTGAATAGCTTATAACTCAAGTTTACTTGCTATCAATTAATTTGCACTCAAGTTTTTAAGGCCACATGAATCCAATCGTTGGCAGGTTAGTTGGACCAGCAGGTTAGCTTAGGGCATTAAGTTGGTAGAATGGAGACTGTAATACTCATCTTTTTTAAGGCCACATGATTTTAATCTGTTAGCAGGTTAATTGGAAAACAGTACTATAGAGATGAATGTGGGCCATACTTAGTTTTATTTGGCAACTTTGCATGATTGTCACCGCATATAAACGCCTCTTGTAACAAATAATGAAACTCTTCTCTCTTTTTTTTTTTTTTTTTCTTTCTTCTTTTTTTTGGGTTCTTTTCAGTTTTTTGGTCATGATTAACCATTTGACTAAATATCTTAGCAGATGCATAGGCAGAGTATAAAGCAAAGATATGCAGGGAATATAATGCTGTCTTTAAACTTGTAAAAGCACCATGGACATTATAGAACGCAAGTACTCACAATTCTTTCCGTAATACTTACATGGTAGAAATTACACAAGATATATTGCGACTGATGCCAACGCTCGCCAAAGTTGTCGATTCCTTTGGAAGAATTCCTCTTCATTATGCAGCTTCATATGGCCATCGTAAAATGGTAAAGCTATCCATTCCTGGAGCACAGTCCCTCCACAGCCTACCTATCGGATAACATTAATGGCTTATTTTCGATACGCATTGCAGCCAGTATGGGCAAGATTCCTATAGTTGATCAGATTTTTACAACAGTGCCCGGAGACAGCTGAATTATTAGACATAGAGAGAGAACTTTCTTCATGCCGCTTTTCAAAAGATTAGATGTGGTCAGGAAAATTATCTCCGACGGACCACATCTCAGGAAGCTGTTAAATGACCAGGATAACGAGGGGAATACGCCACCACTACACACGGCTGTTGAAAACGGGGACCCTTTGGAGCGTGTATTTTCTTTTCCTGCAGGACAAAAGCGTAAACATCAACACTATAAATCACGACGGCTTCACCCCTCTCGACTTGGCTCACGCAAGGATGGATAAAGGTTTGCACTTCCAAATGGTAACACTCTTAACGGCCTCATACATTTCTGGCGTGCTAACTGGAGTACCGGGTAGCAACAGTTATATCTAAGATAAAGGTGTCTTTCCTTGTAACTGGGATGCTGGATATTTTTCAAAAGGATGGCGCTTGGATGCGTGTCTTGAACATCTTTCTAATCCTTTTTCGGCACCACATCAGCATTTATATAACTACCCAATGATGGTACAGAGAGGAAAAAAAAAAATATGCGCATATCATACTGCACTTAAGTTCTATCCCTTCTAAATACAAATCTTAAAAAGCATTCATATCTTACCATAATAAATGCTAATCCTGTTAACTAGCCGGCACTTTTAGCTTTTAGGATTGGTTTTGCCCAGGCAAGTGAAATTGTAATGAGCCCGAGTTACAATACAAGTAGTTGAATTATATTATAATTAAACTAATACTATTTAAAAGGTCTTATCTATCAAAAATTATTATTATAAATTATTCTTAATTTATAAACTATTATAAGATAATATTTTTATTACTAATTAATAATTATATTATAATTTGTCATTAAAAGTATAATATTGTATTCTAATAATATAATATTATGTATATTATAGTAATAATATGAAATCATAACATAATATAATATAATAATGTTACATTAGTACACTATATTATAAGCATTATATAATATTATAGTATTGTTATGTTATCTTATTTTACATTACATAATTATACTATAATCATAATAATATTTTGATATGATATTTTATTATGCTATATTGTATCATAATTATAATATTATTATATGATATAATTTGATATAATATAATATAATTATATTATAATGATTACCATGTTATAATATTAAATATGACTTTTCTTGTTTTTGAAACTATGAATTGACTCTTTGCAGTCAACTAATGCCTAATTTATCTATGAGTCAACTTGCATATTTTTAAATGCTACTTATGATTTTAATTATAATTTAATTTAAAATATATAATTAAACTATAATACTCTAAACAAATAAGATGAGCCACATTGCATCTCAACATACGGTACAACTTCAATTATAGAATTCAAAACAACTCTTTGTACCATGAAAAGATTTAAAATTACTTTACCTTTGTACTAAAGAAAAATCAAAATTGGTAATAAATAAATAAATATTATCTGGGATGCTCACTCATCATTAAGAAGTGTATGATATTGATATCAACTAAACATGTGCAGTTCTCAATCTTTCAACCGATCTCTGTCTTTTCGTTCTAAAATTTCTCTTGCCTGTAGAATGCAAAAGTTTGCATTGCTAGCTGCTTGGCTTTAAACAGAGGCTTTGTTCGGACCACGAAATTTGAACGGTTTAAAAAGGTATGAGGCCGTAGAGAAATCACTCGGCGGCGATAAGGTCAAAGAAGAATCATCCAGCAACGAGGACAAAGAAATCGCGAAAGAGCTGAATGTATCCAGAAATCTTGGGAGCCCTTCAGTGATGATTGCTACCGTCGCATTTTCTGCTGGTTTCACTGTCTCTGAGGGGTACATTGCCGATGATCACTCAGTCCGTGGAACAGCGGTTCTAGCAAAAGAGTATAGTTCCAAGGTATTCCTCATCTAAAATGCCATCGCGCTGGTTTGCTCTATGGTAGCCACTCATGCTGGCTATGGATTGTCTGTGGGTGGCATTTACTGGCACGTCCACTGCCTTTGCGATGAGTACGGTAACATATGTGGCGTTGGCTCCCAGCTGTGTCAGCAACTTTTTAAGCATCGTTGCTCTTGGAACCCCTCTTTTTGCTCATATGGTGGCGATTCATCGCATCTATGGTCTGGAGAGAACAGTGGGAATCAGACTAGGGTATAGACAATGGATTTGCCCAAACATATGCCCGCATATTAAGGACCAAGTTGGTCCTGAATTGCTTTGCGGTTCACTTGTCATTGTATCTTTTTTCTAGTAGCGATCTTCTAGGCGAGTGAAAATTAAAACTATTGGAAGAAGTCGTTAGCGAGCATGGCTAACAGATGTCCAAGCAATAGCTGGTACGTATTGAAAATGATATTTTTTTCACACGTAAAATTTTCTATCTTTCTATTATATATACAAATTAGCTTCATGAAGGTGGCAATGGGTATTTATTCTTTTACTCTCTTGTAAATAGGAAGATAAAGCAATTTTTCTTTTCTTTTTATTTTTCCAACCTCCTTTAGCTCAGTACCATCACGTTTCCATCAGGTTTAAGATAGAATTAAATCATAAAAATTTATGCTAAGATTTGCAATCTCTAGACCGGATCGTGTACTAATATTCAACCATGCATGCTGAGCACTGAAACAATGCATATTTTGATACTGATGTTCATTTAAAAAAGCGTATCAAATCTTAGTATCCTTTCGATGATAAGGTTTTGTTCATCTCGTATCCATCAATATATAGCAAATCTAACCCTTGATGCTATAACAAGATATTTTGAGGACCAGTACTAGATCTTGTGTATTGAGCTAGGCTAATTGAACCGATTTACTCACATTTAAAACAAACAAGTCATGGTACAGAAGGGTGGCGGGTGACATGCAACCAGAACAAAAATCAATTGAATTATTCCTAGCACAATTGATTTGTCCACCAATTTAGGTGATCGCGCAAGCTGCAGATTTTGGTTTCGAGCTGGGCATTAATTTCGAACGCTTGACACGTGAGCCAACTAAGTTCTTCGTTTAAAGAAATATGGAGCCTTGTTTCAGCATCCTCTGTTTTCCTGAACCGTTTTTTGATCTTCATTCAAGGACGCTATGACGAGGAGAAAAAAAGAGGCCGGTCATTATCTCATCCTTTACCAGAGGTCAAGAAAGAGACCCAACGTAAATGGACGCGATAAAATTCACATCTTTCTTCATGCAACCATGGATAGGAGGATACACTTAAATCAAACTCATTTGGATTTTCTCATCTAATCTCGGGCCTCATGCGTCCCCTTTGATCGAACATCTACATCCATCCCCAATTCCCTAATTCAAACGCACCCCACTTTGCTTGCACCCGCTAATTAATAGCTGTTCTGGCCTTTTCTATCCATCCATAGTTTTAATAATTTTTAGTTTTTAATTTTTATGCTTGCCATGCTCAATTGTAGTAGTATGCAGATTAGGAATGGCAATAGAATGGGATGAGACTAAATAGAGTCCGAGAGTCACTCGTTATCCCTATTCCCATTATTATTTTAGCTCTCTGTGTCCATTTTCATTCCCACTAATAGAGACAAATGCTTTCTCATCCTCATTCCTATGAAAATTCTGATCTCCATAGGAATCTTTATTTCCATCTACTTTAGTTTTAATAAAATTTTTATTTTTATTTTCATGAAGATCCTCATCTCATCGAAGATCTCATTCTAACCAACCTCATTTTTAGCATTAAATTTTTTAATTTTTTTAATTATTATAATATTTTAAAAATAAAAATAAAGTATAAGTTTTATATAATAAAAAAATAGATTTAAATAAATTTATTATAATTATACATTTTATTAATTAATTTATAAAATTATATTAAATCATAATCTGAAAAAATATAATAATATAAATTTATGATCCTAAGCTATTTTACAGTTTGCCATGCTATTAATGATTTTTATTGAAACTTTTAAGATGGCTAGAGGGGCTGAAAACTATAAATTAATATTGTAAGAAATGCCCATGTTTTTTTTTCATTTCTATTTGGCTTTGTTACATGTCATGCCATGCTCAAAACTCACCTTTAGGGCTCCCCATGATATGTACTAAGATATCACAAGATTATGGATGCAGAATCTATGGAGGTTGCGGAAGAGAGGTATTGCCATTTGTATTTTCAGTTGTCCCAATTGTTTGTGGCAGTTGCAGAAGGCTCTACTGTTGCAGAACATCAGCTCTGTCACATGCTATATACTTCAAAATCCCTGACACTTTTAAAGATCTAATACTTTGTCCACCCATGAAGTTCTCTTTTGCCATGTGGAGATAGAACCCGGTCGCTGGGATTATATTTTGTATTAGGAAAGCAAAGCTCTCCAATATTTGTTTGTATAGTTTGTTGTAGAGATGTTTGATGATCATAGTCATTTTTACTATCATCTTGATCTGAATTTCATAGAAATGTTCTTTTTGCTCTGCAGAGTTGCAACTGCTGTGAGTGGTGATCTTGAAGAACCGAAAGCTGCATTTGGAGTTGGGTTGCCTATGTTGGACCTAACATGCAAAATCAAGCATTACACAGTTTTATGCTATTCTGATTGTTGGCGCTCTCTCTGTCTCTCTCTCTCTCTCTCTGGCATTGAGTGGGTTGGTGGGTTTTTTTTTTTTTTTTTTTTTTTTTTTGTGTATTCAAATTTTGTTCAATAGTTTAATAAAGTATTCTGATATCTAATTTATAATAGTTAATAATGATAATATCAAGGAATTCTATAAAAAAGAAAAAAACTGTCTTTTCCCCTTTAACTTGCACTCTCCACGCACTAGTTTATTAATAAAATAAATAAACAAAGTAATTAATATTATCATACTAGCTGATGTTGTTGTGGTGTTGATGTACTATTTTGTTGCTTATTAAACCTTTGTGTATGTCAAATCGAATATGAATGTCAGAATTGATGCCGGATTGATCACAAAAACTACAAGGACCTCTATTTTTGTTTCAGCTCATGCTTGTTATGTAGCGTTGAAAAACCCTTCCGAGGATCCATGCGATAGATGGAAAGAACCCAGTCCATGATGAAGAATGGCTTGGTTCTTTCTATTTGAATCAAGATTCATCCATCAAGAACCGACACTATTTTAATATTGAACCAATATAGTTTAATACGGATTGTATCATATCGAATCGGTAGCATATGGATCAGGTAAATTAAGGGATCCAACTTATGAAGTGTTCTAAATTGGATCAAACTGAATGGTTCAGCTTGATTTGAAATAATTTGATTCAGCTCGATACATCGGTATGGAATCGATTCATCTAATTTACTTTCCATACCGAACTAAAAGGATAGTTTGAAATAATGCAATATACAATGATTAGAATTAATTTTGATATCAATTTTTTTGTGACATCCATCAAAGAGATTTCTGAGATGGACAGAGGGTTTCACTGTTTCAACACCTCACCTTCCTCCTTTTTTCACCTTAATGTCAAAAATCAAGAGCCTTCTCTTCCCCGAGGGATTGAAGAAGCACAATTGCCACAATGTCCTATCACTGCTCAACAAAGCAGAAACCACTTCCGTGTTGATAAGTTTGAAAATATGTTTTTGTAGTCTAGTGTTGAGGTAGGTATTGCAAGGGGCATGGCCCTAACTGGCATAATATCCCTCGTCCATCATGTGTATTTTGGGAAGAAATTATAGTAAACTAAGACCTTATCCAAGGGTAACTAGAAGGTATGATTTGAATGAGGTCCTAAATTATTATAATTAATACCAAAGCAAACTAGCCTGTAGTCTTAGAGGCACTATAGTAAGAGTCTTTTTAAGATTGATCATAGGCTAAACATGATGTTTATGATTAGATTTGATTAGATTTAGACTCTTAGCCTGATGAGAATACTAAGATCTAAATAAGAGAAATATACAAGGAATATGCAGTGTATTTATATCCTTATTAGTACACACTAGAAACATCATGGAGACTTTCATATTTCAGTTAACTTTTCTTGGTGAGGCTTTTTTGGAACATATAATTATGTATCACAGTGAACCACTAGAGGATATTAAAGCATGAGCTTTTTGGAGCATAGTATAATTAAGGAACACTATAGCATGAGTTTTTTTGGAGCTAATCATGAGCCAATTGAATTTGTCTAGATTTAGATCCTTAACCTAGTAAGCATGCCAAAGTTTAAACAGGAGATATATGAGTACTCATACTAATATGTGTTTAGTCCTATATTAACTGTATATGGAGAGAGAATTTGGATCTTTAGACAGGTAAAAAAAAAATAAAAGGATCTTAGGTGCTCATGAGAAGGCACAACAAAATGGGTGAATGAGAGGCCCTAGTTTAGACGTCTAAATAATATTTTAAAACATTAATTTTATATAGGTGTAAAGTTTCTAAAACCTTTTTGTGAAAAATTTGAATGATTGGAGTATATGATATTTTTTTATTGGTTTTACAACTCTGGCTCATAGTGTGCCAAAAGGATAGAGTCTGGATTCTTTCAAGCTCCAAATTGAATTAAGGATATGTATTCTTGCAATCATTATCATACATATATCATGAAGTAGCTGTAACTATGTGGGTTCTAAAGAATTATACAATGCACTTACGAACGAACAATGTAGAGATTATGCAGGGTTGTTACATAATAGATAGATCACAATTGAAAAACTAAGCCTTTTAGTCAACTTTGAATAGGAGAGAATCTAATCTCAAAAGGTTGATTATAAAAAAAAGATAATTTTATTTAAATTCATTTATAAGCTACTACAATATGTTATATATCCAATCTGAAGAGTTTCCTACAATTTGGGTTTTAAATGGTTTGTTGTCTATAATTTGGCATGAGGATGGAAAGGGTGTAATCAACGTTTGCCTTCAGTGTCAGATTCCAACATACTTGTACAATATTGATACATCTAATATACGAATCGATTTCGGTATACTGAGACTTAATACAGTATGGTATGCTCAATATGCATTACAATACATTAGTATGGCATACCATGATGTGATAATTTATTATTTGTTCAAAAATTTTTAAACACTCATGTAATTGTATAAATGTACTAGGATGCTTCTTTTGTTTTCCTCAATTAAAACTAGAGCAAAGCAAAGAGGGATATACTTATCAAATATCATAGTATATAAAAATAAGCACTTAAAAGGTACTCCCATATTGACTAGCTAATTAATTATGATTCTAGCAATGCAAATAAAGAGGACCAAGCCCATCCAACTTATTAAAAAGGAAAAACCAAAATGTAGGGTTTTCTAAAGGCAAACGTTGGAGTTACATATTGTATCATGCTAGATTTGCAATCTCGATGCTAATTTTTGTACCTATAATATATTAATATAATGTTGCTAATCCACATAATTCAACTATTTAGACTGCTATCACTTATAACATAATATTTAAAAATTTTAATTTCTAAAAATTATGATGGCCCAAAATAACTCTAATATTCTACTAAGTCTAGTTCTAGCCCCACCTTGGCTTGACCCTCTCAACTTAACTTTCTTAAACATTGAAGGGCATATTCTTTCAAACGGTAAGCTTTCAACAACCTTATACAGATTGGGATCTTGTACAACACATGCTTTAGTTTCTTCCACTCATGCAAGCACTTACATTGAGAATGAGTGCTTTTTTTTTTCTTAAAAGAATGAAAGATATTATTTAAACTTATTAATCTTATATAAGTATTCAAGATTTACATAACTAGTATAAAACTAAATACATGCTATTATGAGCCTTATATTTTCTCCTCATTCAAGATTTGGCATCCTAAATAGTTTAGAGTTCAAATTTAAATCTAATTTAAGTATAATAAAATTAAATCATAAATACATAGAGTCTATTTGTAATGTCTTTTAATCTACATGAGTCATTAGTTGATTTGACTCTTATATAATTTGTCGTAGCTCAAGTCCTCATTCGAAAAAAAAAAAAACTAACCAAATGGTATCATTTGAGCTCTTTGATACTGCATAGAAATTGAAATTCTTTATGATGCATAACTGATATAAAACTAAATACATGCTACCATAAACTTGTACATCTTTTATATATTTCACAAATGCTGGTATGATTGATCGAATAAATAACTAAAGTTTAATTTCTTTTTAAATTAAAATTTTAAAATCATTAAATTTAAATTTTAAAATTATTAAATTGAAATTAAAATAAAGATAAGATAAAAATATATATTTGTATTAGATAAAAATATTTTTAACTTTTTAAAATAGTTTATTTGACTTGAAACTTCAGATTAAAAAGTAGATGAAATCTTTTCTTAAAAATACAGAGTTCAATTATATATTTTTTTTAAAAAAATATAATTTAAATAAAATAAAATTCTTTATGATAGAGGCCTAATTACAGTAGCTCTTGTTGGTAAAAAGTTTCCTAGGAATGTACTTTATTTTTATATTTAAATAATATTCAAAACTTTTTGATATATGTACAATAAAAGTGAAGTAATTGATTTTTTTAGCCAAATCATTCAACTCTACAATGTATACATTAAATTTTTCCATACACATTCATTTACTAAGGCAATAAATGCTAGCGTTGTTAACGAGACTTCGGTTTGGTTGGCTGTAGACTTAGAATTACCTTTACCTTCCTCATGAGAAAAAAAAAAAAAAAAAAAAAGAATTTTGAATAAATAAATAAAAATTTTTGCATTGGACGAATCTACACGAAGATTGGTCCATCGTCCATTTCCTAGGCCCCTGGCGCTTCCACCCTCTGACCGGCCCCCACTGTCTCCCGACAATAATAAGGGCGGACAAATCGAGAAAGAGCCGGAGGCATTCAGAAATATTCTGAAAGAGCGAGCATTGGACGAATCTACGCGAAGATTTGTCCATCGTCCATTTCCTAGGTCCCTGCCGCTTCCACCCTCTGACCGGCCCCGACTGTCTCCCGATAAGAATAAGGACGGACAAATCAAGAAAGAGCTGAAGGCATCCAGAAATATTGGGATATGTTCGGTGTTGATTACCACGATCATGTTTACCGTTGGTTTCACTCTTTTTGGATCAGTTTTAGCAAAAGTATATACTTTCAAAATATTCGTAATCTCAGATAACCTTCGTGCTGGTCTGCTCGGCAATAGCAATAATGTGACTCCTTTCGGCAGCTTTGTTATACCTAAATCTGGTAATGTTTGGAATGTTTGCTGCATTTGCGATGGAGATGTATGCAGTGTTGGCTCCCAGCTGCAAGATTATCAGCATTCTTTTATGCTTTATGGCTCTCGAAGGCTCTCTTGCTGTCCATACAGTAAGTTATCAGAACTACCATTGTTCTCTGAGAGCAATAGCGGTCAGGCAAGGGTATAAAAGTTTGATTTGATCAGCAGCCATGCACCCGCTTGTTAAGAGACATCTTCCTCCTGACTTTGTGCGCCTTTGGGCCGTTATTCGTGCAGCGATCCTGATATTCAGCTATGCTCTATTTTTTTTTTGATAGCGATGATTAAATATTAAGAGTGTTGGACGAAGACGCGCGTGTTGTTCATCAATTGTTGAATAATTAAACTTAATTTTAATATTTACAAAGAATATGTAGTATCCTAAGAGTCCCATTTAAGTCATGTTAAATATTTGGAGGACTCATGATTTTTACATTTTTACACTGTGACACTTAGGTCTTATATTGTGTCTTTTGGGCTATGGTGAAGCATTTATGTTAGAGGTATTTTGAGAGTTATATTTTATCTATATGAACTTTTGTAATCAGCTTTTTTATGCATGGTTAAGAAGTGAATGAAAATATTAATAAATATTCTCTTCCACTCTTCACCTCAACCAATATTATGTAGAAAGAGTTTTGAGTCTTATTTTTACCTCAACCACTGTCAACAAGGAGTTATCATGGCTAGAAGAGGTCGATTATAGCAAGTGAAAGTCTTCTAATTCCTTATCTCGGATACATCTAAATGAAGGCTTTGCTTGGGTTACAAAATAGTTGGAAGATTATTGAAAAAGGCTTTGTGAAGCCACAAGATGAGACCACTTTAATGATGAATCAAAGGAAAGTCCTAAAAGATTCGAAGGACAACAAAGCTCTCTACCTTATTTATTAGTTGAAGCTCTATTTCATAAGATTGCTGTCATCGCTGCTGCCAAGCAAACATTAAATGTATAAAGTATAAGTCATGTTAAATATTTGAAGTTCTAAGGAGTCCTGATTTTTAGATTTCTATATTGTAACTTTGACATCTTGCACTATGCCTTTTGGCTATGGTCATGTATTTATGTAAGAGGTATTTGAATGTAATAATTTATCTATATAAACTCTTGCCAAGAAGTGAATGAAAATATTAGTAAATATTCTTTTCACTCTCCACCTCAATATTATATAGAAAGAGTTTTGAGTCTTGCTTTACCGTCGCTACTTCCAATACATACTTCATTTACTCAGTGCTTCCGGTATTTGGCAGCTATAATGAGCAATGACTAAAGATTAAAACTATCAGAAGTGCTTCAAATATTTTTAATCCTTTTCACAACTAATATAATATAATAAATTTGAGAAGATTTACTTTTCTTTTACCACATGTTCAGCCTTCTTTATTGGCTTTTAATAAATTATTTATTTATTTTATACACTCTCAACTAATAATACCATGAATGAGCTGCACTAAAAAGCAGTAACAAAGCTTATTTCAACCCTTTTTATTTTCTGTCACATCTAAGACAAGCGTTATGCTATCTTTTCTTTTTTTTTTTTCTCTTTTCTTTCTATCTATTTGCTTTTCTATTTTAAAATATAAATCACACCAGCCCGGAATGCACAAGGATATACCTAATTTTTTAAAGATCAAGAAGGGCCAATATCCATCTTCCTACCTTTATTTCCACCCTATTTGTTTGAGTCCCTTATTTTTTTTTCACGTGGCAAGAGGTGGTATCATCCAAACCAAAATATGATAGAACTTTTTTCCTAAGCAAAACTTTCTATCTTTCTATTAAGAAAAATAATTTTCATAGAGGTGGCCATTAATGTTTTTTTTCCTCTCATAAATAGAAATAAAAAGAAAAATTTCTTCTCTCAACCTTCTATGATTGAGTCAGATTGACAAGTATGATTGCCTATGATTAAGAGTGAATCAACTTTGTAATTTTAGTACTAGATCTCATATTGATATTCAATTGTATCTTACATATCAAGTATTGATGTAGCATATTTTTTGGCACCAACATATGATATTAAATCTCAATAATTTTTTTTAGGGTACAATACATTTTGTATTGAGAAGTACAGTATAATACCATAAATCATAACTCTTAAAGACCATTTAGTTCATGATAATCTATCATAATGATCTAAAGTTATCATGCAAATTATTATGCTTGGAAATTAGACATAGTAATTTGAGTGTTAATATTAATCTAAGATTACCATAAATCATGGTAATTTGATTCTCATTTGAAAGATGGGTATAAGAGATTATCAAAGTTTGATAATCTTAAATTACACTCTTAACTTTCATATAAATGTTTAACAATACTTAACTAATTATATATTTAATCTATATAAATAATATTTAAATATTTAATATTATATTTATATTTCATATTCCATATGTAATATGATATTTTATATTAATATTAAATTTTAAATTATTAATATTTATGATCCACATATTAAATTAATATCTAATATATTATTAATTATTTATATATTATATTAATATATATATTATATAATGAAATATTTAATAATATTGTAATATATTATATTATATTATATATTTATAATGTTTAAATATAAAATATTTTTAAAATCAATTTACAAAGAATTTTAATTTTTATCAGAATATTTCATATTACAATAAGGAAAAAAAAAGAGGGCCACTCGCGATGAACAAAAAATTTTACAGGAAGTCTATCTTCTATCCATAGATGGAAGAACCATTTTTTTTTTGTAGTTAAGATTGGCAAAAGATGGCCTCCAGAGCTAGGTTATATTAAGGTTAACTTTGATAGCTTAGTTCATCCTAAAACTTCTCCTGAAGGAATAATGATTATGAGAGGCACATAATCCTTACTTTAGCAATACCTTTATCAACTTCTTCAATTCCTTTCACAAAATTAACAAGAGATTGATTTGAATTGAAAGCAACTATATAATTGAATCAAAATTTTAAAATCATTCTAGAGGGCACCATTGTAATTTGAATTAATGGTCAGTCAGATTGTGAACACTTATTCCTAAGGAACATCCAGTTTATAAGGTCTTCAAACCAGGGGATGGAGTGCTCATATATCTATAAGGAGGAAAAGTAAGTAGTTGATTTCTTAGCAAATTAGATAGCATTAAGAAGAGAAAAAAATTGCCAGACAATATCCTTTCCTCTGTAGCACAAATTATCTCTGCTGATTCATGGAGCATATTCTTTATGAGGTTATAGACCTTCTTCTTTGTTATCAAGAAAAAAAAACTAAAATTGCAAACCTATCCTAGCTTCTCTTCAATCTTAGGTATAGACCAATTTGAGTAGGAGTTCATTACCAAGCCTAAAAAGGACTCTTTTATGGATAATGCCTTATATAGAGATCAAGTTCATTACAGCTTCTACTAATAAGCAGCCAAATTTAAGAAAACTCTTCCAAATGCTTATAAAATTAATTCCACACCTCACGGGTAAATGGCTTCCGGCCTTAACTCTTAAAGCTAGATTACTTGCATTTTTTTCATCAAGCTTTGACTAACTTAAGCTCTTCGTTCACCTTGAAGACAACCTCCGTTCTTCGTCTCTATTTTTCTCTGTTTTTTTCGCAAGCCTACGCATGAATTGGTTGGAAAGATACTCTACCATTCAAGTGAAGATCAATCTTATTTCTTGATATACAAAAATTAATTCTAGATGTTGATAGATCTGATGTTGATGATATAAAAATCTCATATTATCCTCATAGGATGCCTTCGAGTTATGCTTCCGATAAGCAATGCCTGACACCTTTTTAGTAGATGACAGTCAAAGATGACGATGATACTACAATCACTGGACAAGCAAGCAAAACTATTAAAAGAATATAGTAATTTCTCTTTGATATTATATTACGTTTTTGGGTGCACATGATTTATTTGTCCTTCCTAAGGGAAGATTTTTTAAGATAGTTTTCACAGAACTTGCCATGTTCAACTACAAAAGGATGAGACAGAGATTTCTTTAAAAAATGCTGAGAAAGCTTGTTTGATTTCATCTCTATCAAAAAATTCTATATTGCTTTTTTTATAATAACTGACAAAAAGAGTTCTATATTGCTTTCTTCCTCTTAACCATTTCACCTTGGTTATTCACTTTCAGTATACTTTCTCAGCCCTAAAAATATGATTGAGTTCTTTTTTTAGGACTAAGCCAATTTCTCCTCTATCTAATCAATCCCATGAATTTTAAGTTTGTGGAGGGTCTAATCTTAGTGCTACCTAATTAGCTCATAATTTTAAGACCCACCACTGCATCATTACGTAATGGAACAAAATTCACTTTGTGCATAAAGCCATGCGATAACCAGCTTCTATCAAATTTGGAGTAGCTTTTGAGCACAGAGGTTTTGAGAAGATTGAAGAGAAGGGGCCATGATAAGCGCAGGAACCAGGCAAAGTAACTTGAATATTATGCGGGCAGAGCACCTCCTGTTGGGGTCAAAGAAGTGATCTAGCTTAGCCATGATTACATTATCCCTCTGCTCACGTGAAATTGTCACTTTTGACAGAGAGCAAATAATTGCAATGATTTGATTAGAGAGAGATGTTAAAGACACTACGTCCCCCCTTCTTTTATGAAGCTTCCAAGCATCATTGAAATCTTCTCCTACAATCCCCTGCTCTCCAACATGACAGATTCTTAAGTACGTCATGAATAGTGGATCCATGCACCACTGTAAAGGATCAGAAATCAGTTAACTTCCTTCCATGCTGCCGACAAAGAACAAACATCGCTTCTTTACAGCTCCAATCTATCCGAGTTTCATGTCATATGAGAACTTCTTCTGTTGTGCCACGTGCATCTAGAACGATCTATGAGTCCATTTGCCTCCGACATGAATTTATCTAATTTTGATCTTACTGTACATCCATACGGCGCCTCGAGGAGAAAATCATGTCTCTGAAAAGTAAAAACCATCCGACAAGCCATGACTGGAATTCAAGGGGAATCCGAAGAATTTTTAGCCATGATATTACAATAGCTAACTGGCACCCTCGATAATTTTTTTTCTTAATTTACCCCTTGCTGAAACGCGTGGACAAAGACAAGGGAGACAAGGCCATTCAAAAAAATTCCTTTTTTCTTCTAATTTTTTGAATAAATAATTTCTCCCCAACTTTGTTACCAATTTTATTTATCTATTATTATTATTATTCGTCGATGTAGTAAAAGTCCTGGAAAGGGATCCCGTGTTGATGAAGACTCGTACGCATGGATGCCTCTGTCAGACTTCTGTTAAGCAACGCACGCCAACTTTATGAGTAGTAGTTGAGTAGTCAAAGATGACGATGTACTATAGTCAATTGACCAGAAAGCAAAATTCTCTTCGATATTATATGCACTTTTGGGTGCACCGGATTTATTTGTCGTCCCTGACCCTGAGGGAAGATTTTTTAAGATAGTCTTCACAAAATTTGTCATATTCAAGAATAAAAGGAAAGGACTCCCTAGCGCAAGGGCCAAAGCCAATCAGAAGTTCGGAGAACCCAGTCACCCATTTTAACCGCGACGTGCATCTACGTGACCATGAGCGTAGTCCAACAACGTCCCCTACGCATAGCCATGGATCCTAAATTGCTCAAAGCAGCACGATCAGGAGACAAAAGTATTCTGGATGAATTACCAGAACCAGAAGAAGGTTCTTCTGAAGCTTCGATGGAGGCGATCTGGATAAGAGTACCAGAGGCTGCTGCAACTCAAAGCGGCCTTCTTGGAGTAACACTGGAGGGCAACACGGCCCTCCATATAGTTGCAAGCCTAGGACATCTGGAGCTTGCCCAGGAGATCTGTCGAAGAGAGATCTCTCTTTTGGCCGCTACAAACACAATGTTCAACACTCCGTTGCATTGCGCTGCAAAGGCTGGGGATGACAAGATGGTCTCTCTCCTCATCCAGTTCGCAGGGGAGGACGAGACCGAAGCGAGGAAAGTTCTGAGGGCGACGAACTGGGATAAGTCCAATGCTTTACATGAGGCTGCCAAGTACGCCCATGCGCGCGTGGCCGAAGTCCTGATGGAGAAGGATTCCGGACTGGCGTCCATGCTGAACGATGCCGGTATGTCTCCACTCTATCTTGCCATCGTGACAGGATCCTTTCATGTAGCCCAAGTCTTGCTGCGATATTCCTCCAAGGAGATGGCTTCTCCAACATTTTACGCAGGCCCTCACAATAGCACGGCTTTGCACGCAGCAGTCCTCCTGAATCTAGGTAATCGAGCAATCAACCAATATAAGGCTCTCTCTCTGTTTGTTTATATATATATATATATATATAGATAGATAGAGAGAGAGAGAGAGAGAAAGGGATAGACTTTGCTATATTTAAAATATAGCTTAGTCTGAATCAGATTATATTTTTTATTCTTGAATCAATATAATTTATGAATTTCAACGATGAAAAAAATAAAAAAAATGAGATAGCTCCAAGATTTGCATGAATTCAAAGATGAAAAGGTGTCAGATTGTAAACTTCACTACATTTGAATATAAACAAGTCTATCCCTCCCCTCTCTCTCTCTCTATATATATATAAGTTAAGTTATTTGTAATATGAAAAGACTTTATTCCTGATGGGAAAAAAGTTAGGTTTATCAAGTTTTTAGAATCATTTTTTTATCTTTGAATTAATTAATTAATTTTTTTACTCTTTTTAATTGCAGAATAATCATCTTGATTTGTTCATTCAAAAATTTTAAGATATTACAATTACACGGAAAAATTATAAGAGTACAAATTATAAACTACTTGAGAAGACCTCATGATTACATTTGATAGACACTTGACAATCTAGTTTAATATATCCCATGTGTGATTTTCAATGTAGTTGTTTCCATGCCTAACCAAAAACTTTACCATAGAGAGGGAAGCCATCTAGGCTTAGTGAGGCTCGTTTGATAACTTTACTTCATGGTCGCCATGAAAAAGAATTCCCTTGTAACAAATAACAAACTTTGATTTTCTTTTTTTTCTTTTTTTACTGTTTGTGTCATTATTAATCATTCAACTAAACATCTTTATAGATGCATAAGCAGAGTGCAAAGAAAATATATTATATATGCATGGAATGTTATGCTCTGTCTTTTAATTTTTATACGCCCCATGAACAATATAGAACACAAGTACTCACGATTTTTTTCATTACACTTATGCAAACAGAAATTACGGAAAAGATATTGCAACAGAATCCAATGCTTGGCAAACATGTGGATTCCTCAGGAAGAATTCCTATTCATTACGTAGCTTCAGAAGGTCATCATGACGTGTTGAAGCTATTATTAGAGAAGGATCCCTCTACAGCCTACGAACAAGGTGCCGAAGGCTTATTTCCCATACACATAGCAGCTGGTATGGGCAACGATCGTATAGTCGATCAGATTTTACAACAGTGCCCGGCTACAGATGAATTATTAGACGAGGAAGGAAAGAATTTTCTTCATACTGCTTTTAAAAACAAAAAATTAGATGCGGTCAAAAAAATTCTCTCCAAGAGACCACATCTCAAGAAGTTGTTAAATGACCAGGATAAGAAGGGAAACATGCCGTTGCACACGGCTGTTAAAAACAGAGATGCGAAGAGCGTGTGTTTTCTTCTGCGAGACAAAAGCATACATCTCAACATTATGAACCACGACGGTTTCACCCCTCTCGATTTGGCTTATAGAAATGTGGATGAGGGCCTCTTCTTTGTAACGGTAAGCTTTCAAAGACCTCAAACATATTTGGCGTAGAATTCTTTCCTTGTTGACTGGATCCCATATATTTTCTTCCGCATACATGCACGCGCACATTGAGAATGAGTGTTTTTCCTTGATCATGACCCAAGGCTTAGTCCAAAACAGATTCGCTGAAAGATTTTATTTAATTTTTTTTAATTTTATATAGATATCTAAAACTTTTTCTATACAAAGTAAATATAAAGCTAAATATATACTAACATAAATTCTCACATACTTCTCTCAATCAAAGTCCTAGCATCCTATCAATATCAAAATCGAAGTATAATTAAATCTAATTACAAATATGTAGAGCCCAATTATAGTGTTTTTTAATTTATATAAACCATAGACTAAATCGATTTTAGTACATTTGTCAAACTTAAGGTCTCATCCATAAAGATTAGCTAAAAAGTATTAAATAAGCTTCTTGATCCTATATAAGAATCTAATATTTATCTAGTTATAGTTCACTTAGGCTAATAATATATATTAGCATGGACTCTCATATCTCTTGTATAGATATCTAATATTTATTTACCTAGTGCTTAACTGAGACTCAACGCATATGTAAGTATGAACTCTTACATTTCTTTTATATTGAATGAGTGCTGGTGTGATTTATAAGATAAATAAAGGTATATACTTATTTTTAAATTTTATATTATTAAATTTAAATTTTAGAATTATTAGTTTAAATTAAAAAATAAGTATAAGATATATAAAATATATATATTAGATAAACATATTTGAAGTTTTAAAAGTAGTTTAATTGTTTTGGAACTTTATATTTAAAAATAGATGAAATTTTTTTTGATGTTTTTTTTTTTTTGAAAAAATAGAATTCCAATGAAATAAAATCCTTTATGATAGGGATGCACGATGAAATAACTAATATAAACCTAATATACATTAAGAGCTTCTTACTGATGGTTTCATGCTTTTATTTTCACATTTAAATAATATTTAAAAACTTTGTCATATACCTATCGTAAAAGTGAGGTGGTTGATCCTCAATCTTTCAACTGATTTCTCTCTTTTTATTATTTGTTCCAAAATTTTTCTTGTAATGTAGAATCCGAGTTTTTGCATTCTTTCCTGCTTGGCTTTAACAAAGGCTCTATTCGGTCCGCGAGATTGGCATGGTTTGAAAAGGATATAGCCCAAGAGATTTCACCTGGCGATGATAAGGTTAATTCGGCCAACGATAGAGCCCAAGAGATTTCACCTGGCGATGATAAGGTCAAAGAAAGATCATCAAGGGTTGATTCAGCCAACGATAGGGCCCAAGAGATTTCACCTGGCGATGATAAGGTCCAAGAAAGATCATCCAGCAAGCAGGACCAAGAAATCAAGAAAGAGCTGAATTTATTCAAAAATTTTGCGATATATTCGGTGCTGATTGCTACGGTGACGTTTGCTGTTGGTTTCACTCTTCCTGGAGGGATCATAGCTGATGATCATCCAGGCCATGGCAGAGCGGTTTTAGCACAAAAGTATGCTTTCAGGGTATTCGTAATCTCAGATGCCTTCGCGTTGTTCTGCTCCATGTTAGTAACATATTGGCTCATCTCAACTGGATCATCGGTGGTTGATAAACGTACTCGCTCGCGGATCCTTTTGGCAGCTTCGTGTTGCCTAGATAAGGCATTTTTTGGCATATTAGCTGCATTCGCGATGGGAATATATGTAGTGTTGGCTCCCAGCTGCAAGAATATCAGCATTCTTTTATGCTTCTTTGCCCTCGGAAGCCCTTTTTTGGCCAATGCGGTAATGTTTTATAACTTCTACAGTTTGTTGGGAGCAATAGGAGCCAGGCTAGGCTACAGAAGTTGCATTTACCCAGCTACACACCGGCTTGTTGAGGAACGTCTTTCCACTGCATGTGGGCGATTTGAGCCCGGTTGGTTCCTCATCCGTACAGTGATCCGGATATTCGGTACCTATGCTCTCTTTTTTCTAGTGGCGTTAATTAAAAAATAAAAATTTTGGAGGAAGAAGGGTTGCTCATCAGTTGCTGCGCGGCAGACGCTTCATTTGTTCAGTACTTCAGATATGCTGTTATGCAGTTATGATTAGCAGTGATTAAAAATTTAAACTAATCAGAAGTGCTTCATTTTTCTTTCTTTCTTTTTTTTTTTTTTTTTTTTTTTTTTAAGATTAAGAAAGGCCAATACCCATCTTCCTAACTTTATTCTCATCCTATCTGACTTTTGTTGGAATCAAATATTCTTCTATTTATTTTTCTTTTTTTCCTTCATCTACCAAAATACTGTATATGGTATCATCCAAACTAAAATTTGATGGATTTTCTTCACGTACAAAACTTTTTTTTTAATAATAATAATAATAATAATAATAACTTTTGTAGAGGTGGGTATGAATGTTTGTTTTTTCTCTTATAAAGAGAAGTGAAAAGATAATTTTCTTTCCTATAATGTAGAGCGGCATTGAGAGTGAAATAAATATTTGCAACCTTAGTTATTAATCTTGTATTGGTATTTGGCAATACATCACATATCAAGCATGATATGGCATATGTTTTGGTACATAACAATTATCCACAGGGTATGGTAGATTTTATTTCGCGCAGTACGATCTAATACAATAAATCATAACTCTTTGATACTATGACATGCACAATTCATGATGCACGCTAGTGGCAGGAGGGGTGATTGAACCAAATACCATTGGAATTGTGGTTGTGCTCCTCTAGAATTGTGCTTAGTACAAGTTATTTTTTTTGATTGCTAGCTAGGAGTCCATCCACATTTTAGTTGATAGCAGTGCAAATTTAGAAATTGAACTGGATGTTAATTTTTATAAATATGAGGTAAATCTAAAAGGTTTTAAACTTAATATGGGCTACCATTTATTATGTACTTTTATGTTTTGCAAAAACAAATTAAATATGGTTCAGATTAAATGACTAATATAAGCCTAAATAAAGTACATGATCCATAAAGTATTGGGATAGATTCATCTCGGTTTAATTTTGTGTATATATATATATATGTGCGTGTGTATGTCGTATGGAGATATAAGACTTGGTCATTTAGGCTTTTTAATAGAAGGGCCCAATAATTATTTTATTGTTATTGCTCATTCTTCACTTTTATTCTAATTCAATTCTAACTATAATTAGTCTCTTATATATAGAGAGTTAAAGGATTATTAAGCCCCTTTGAAAATTGATATAAAGTAAGATAATGGAGAAGAACAACTGATGCTACATAGGTAGAGACAATCATGCTCTCAAGGCTACAGTTGATCAAAGATTCTTTGCACTTTTTGCATAAAACAGGTATAGCTATAAATTTTAATTATTATTTAGTATTTTAAATTTCATATATATGATCCTAAAATCCTATATTTCCAAATCCAACATTTATTATCAGAGGATTTCTTAATAGTTTGTGTGGTCCTATCCATAAACACATGGTTCTATTAAGTTTTTTAATTATAATTTAGTTTATCTACTCCAAATCAATTTTAAAGAAAGGGAATCATTTTCCCTTTTTTTTTTTTTTGGCGGATCCAAATATAGTTATAGCTAACCCCGATCCAAAGCCGAGCAACCTGTTAGGGTACCAAAACTATGTGGCCTTAAAAACTCGAGTGCAAATTAATTGATAGCAGATGAACTTGAATTATAAGCTCTTCAAACTTTTCTTTCCCATTCAATGTGGGACTATTTTTAGAGTATTACAGTAATTAAGTAATTTACACAAAATCTTCTAATTTAAAATTAGCCTACTTAATCCAATTTGTAATAAACATGTTATGCAGAATTTAATTTTTTAATAACATCTCAAAAATATTTGTAAAATCTCATTATTTCAAAATAACTAATAATAGAAAAGTTTAGCAATTATTTTAGTTCAAATAATCATTCATCAATTATAAAATAAATTTTTGACAGTCCTGCAATATTATAAAAATCTCAATTTATGATCAAGTTACTTATCAAAGTTTGAAATCTTTTTAGCAATCATGAATAATTTATAAAATACTCTAACTTATGATTAGGTTACTTACCTACTTAAAATAAAATTAGTAGTAGAAACTAATTCTCACACTCTAAAGCTCTATCAACCTTTTTGATCCTTAACCTTTATTTTCTTTATCGTTTTGAACTATTGATTTGATATTAAATGACCTCAATTGAATCCTATTAAGAAATTTTCTAAAGCTAAGAGGTTTCATAAGATACCAATTTTCTAAAACCAATAAGCTTTTCAGTTTTTGTAGGATACTGATTTGTTTAGAAAAACTGAAAAGGTAAATATTCATGAAATATTTAAAAATAAATTTTTAACTTAAAAATAACTTTTAACTCATCCAATATAATTTTGAAACTATGAATCAACTCCTTGCAGTCAACTAAAATCTAATTTGTCTAGTAGTCTGCTTGCATATTTTAAATTTTGCTCATAATTTAACTATAACTTGACTTAAAATACGTAATTAAACTACAATACTCTAAACAAATGAGATACCTCAACGTATGGTACAATTTCAATTATAGAATTCAAAACAACTCTTTATACGCAAAAAGATTCGAAATTACTTTACCTTTTGTACTAAAGAAAAATCAAAATTGGTAATAAATAAATAAGTATTATCTGGGATACTCACTCATTGAGGAAGAACCATTCTCCTCTAGTTCTAATTTTTTTTATAGATTGCCTGTCTGCAGTCTGGCTGTGAAATGATTAAAAAAGTCAAATACTCGGGCTATAATTGCACCTTTTTTTGGTTGGTGAATTCCTTTAAACTTGTATGAGCTTCTTTTCGTTTTCTATTTTTGGTGCAATTTAAGCCGTTGATGAAAATCCTCGAGTCAGTCTATAGAGCTTTTGTCAGTGTAGGTACATGTACATGCATGATGATTTATTAAATTTGTGCTTCCATGGGTGCCTCTAACTGGGCTAATCCTTCTTTCCCCTTCTAATGTGCTCATTTTACTAGAATAGCTTTTAGTGCACGAGTTTCTGTGGATAGGTATTGTCAAAGTTTTTCATGTACGTTGATGTCCTTCCTATATCATCATGGTATGGCAGCTTAAGGGGTTTCCATTAATATTTAAGATATAGTAGTACAAGAATCTTTGCTACCTTGTTTTTGTTTTCAAGTAAAAAACAATAATTTCTTGCGATATCAATCTAATTTCTTCCCGACCTATGATTGGTTTGC
Organism: Metroxylon sagu; assembly: GCA_017589505.3. Classification (NCBI taxonomy): domain Eukaryota; kingdom Viridiplantae; phylum Streptophyta; class Magnoliopsida; order Arecales; family Arecaceae; genus Metroxylon; species Metroxylon sagu. The sequence goes on along the minus strand of JACVBY030000473.1, from coordinate 586,247 downwards.
ATTTATGTGACACAGATGCCTTTTTTCCATCGCCTTATTCTTCCAAATATTGATAATGTTTGTTTGCAGGTTGCAGAAAAAATCAGCTTCAAGAGGGATGCTTCTTTAGAATGTTAGTTGGAGTTTGAAATTATAGCTTTTAAGAGCCTATTTACCTTTAGTTTGGTTAGTTTGTTATATTGTGATTTATATAAATTCTAACAGTATCAAGCAGTTAACATCTTGCTGCAGGATGAATAGAGGTAGCCGAAAGTTATGAATCTTGTAAATTGATCTGAGTTATTATGAATGGCATTTAATATTACTTGTAGTAAACTCTGGTATGGCTAGGGAGGAATGAAGTTAAAACTTTGAAAGTTCTGTTGAAGCAATTACATATAGAGCTTGTTTGCTTGTTTCCTATTAGGTCTTTTGAGATGTATTCCAAACTGATAAGCAAAATTGACTCTCTTTTTTTATTTTTTTTTGGGCCCCGTGTAAGAATCAGGCAGTTTGTTCCATTTGTTTTCATGGGGCGTGTTAACTTTTTTTTGCAGGAATTTCTATGATGAATAGAGTAAAAATCTTCTGGCTTTATTTGTTCACATGATTACATCTTACATAACTTTTGAACTTTCTCTACGGATTCCTAAATTGGATTAAAGGAATTTAAGCCATGATCTAACATGCATTATGGCTGGACATTTGCTCCCATGGTCTTTGATCTTTCCTTATGGGGTATCCTCTTCAGAAATTTTTTTGGTGATCTGAGTCCCTCTCTGCTATGGTCTTTGTCTGTCTTTCATGTTATCAGCAACATACAAATGATTTTTTCTGTTCTGTACAGCTGCAACTGCTGTTCTTGAGAGGGGGTGCTTCCTGTTTGATGTTTTCACCCTCTATTTTTTGTTGTCTTATCTTCTCTAAATAGCTCAAGATAGATCCTGGGTTTTTTATAAGGGTGATGATGTGTCTTTTGCTGTTCTGGCAGCTTAGGCGTTGCAGTATATTGTATTCTTTTGTATGGCATGATTAGTGGTAATTTATTAAGTTTTCTTACTCTTGTTTATGTTTATGCAGAGTTTATGGAGGATGATGGCATTTTACTATTCTGTGGCATGTCTTGCAGTTATTTTATTTATGCTATTCTGATTGTTGGCTCTCTCTCTCTCCCTCCCTCCCTCCCTCTCTCTCTCTCTCTCTCTCTCTCTCTCTCTCTCTCTCTCTCTCTCTCTGGCATTGAGTGGGTTGGTGGGTTTTTTTTTTTTTTTTGTGTAGTCTAATTTTGTTTAATAGTTTAATGAAGCACTCTGATATCTAATTTCTATTAGTTAATAATGATAATATCAAGGAATTCTATAAAAATGAAAAAAACTGTCTTTTTCCCTTTAACATGCACTCTCCACGTACTAGTTTACTAATAAAATAAATAAATAAAAGTAATTAATATTATCAGACTAGCTGATGTTGTTGCGGTGCTGTGCTTATTAAACCTTTGAGTATGTCAAATCAAATATGAATGTCAGAATTGACGTTGGATTGATAACAAAAACTACAAGGACCTCTATTTTTGTTTCAACTCATGCTTGTTATGTAGCGTTGAATCTCTCTTCTGGGATCTTTGTGATAGATGGAAAGAATTCAGTCCATGATAAGGAATGGCATGATTTTTTCTATTTGAATCAAGATTCATCTATTAAGAATCGATATTATTTTAGTATTGAATCAATATGGTTTGGTTCAAATTGCATTATACCGAACCAATGGCATATAAATCAGGTGAATCAAAAGTTTCAAACTATAAACTATCCTAAATCAAATCGATTCAATTTGGTTTGAAACAATTTAGTTTAGCTTGGTACATTGATATGGGCGGTTCAGTTAATTCACTTTCCATACCAAATTGAAAGAACAGATCGAAATAATTCGATATATAATGATTTGAATCAATTTTGATATCAATTTTTGTGTGACATCTATCAAAGGGATTTTTGAGATGGATAGAGGGTTTCACTGTTTCAGCACCTCACCTCCCTCCCTTTTTTTCACCTTAATCTGTCAAAAATCAAGAGCCTTCTCTTCCTCGAGGGATTGAAGAAGCACAATTGCCACAATGTCCTGTCACTGCTCAACAAAGCAGGAACTACTTCTATGTTGATAAGTTTGAAAATATATTATTGCAGTCTAGTGCTGAAGGTAGGTATTGCAAGGGGCATGGCCCTAACTGGCATAACGTCACTTACCCATCATGTATATTTTGGGAAGAAATAGTAACAAACTAAGACCTTGTTCAAAAGGATAATTAGAAGGTATAATTTGGGTGAGGTTCTAGATTATTATAATTGATACCAAAGCAAACTAGCTTATGGTCTTAGGGGCATTATAGTAAGTCTTTTTGAGATTGATCATGGGCTGAGTATAATGTTTGTGAGATTTGATTAGATTTAGACTCTTAGTTTGACAAAAATATTACGTTCTAAATAGGAGAAATATGCAAGGAATTATACAATATATTTACTTCTTTATCAGTTGTGTACTAGAAACATTATGGGCACTTCCGTTTTTCATTTAGCTTTTCTAGGTGAGGTTTTTTTGGAGAGTATAATTATGTATCACAGTGAACCACCATGGTATATTAAAGCATAAGCTTTTTGGAGCGTAGTATAATTAAGGGACATTGTAGCATGAGTCTTTTGGAGCTAATCATGAGCCAATTGAATTTGTCTAGATTTGGATCCTTAACCTAATAAGCATACCAAAGTTTGAACAGAAGATATATGAATACTCATACTAACATGTGTTTAGCCCTATATTAACTATATACTGAAAGAGAACTTGGATCCTTAGACAGGATCATAGAAAACAAAAAAAAGGATTTTAGGTACTCATGAGGAGAGGGTACAACAAAATGGGTGAATGAGAGGCCATAGTTTAGACATCTCAATAATATTTTAAAAAACTAATTTTATATAGGTGCAAATTTTTTAAAACCTTTTTGTGAAAAAATTGAATGATTGGAGCATATAATAATATTTTATTGATTTTACAACTCTGGCTCATAGTGTACCAAAAGAATAGAATCTAGATGCTTTTAAGCTCCAAATTGAATTAAAGATATGTATTCTTACGATCACTATCGTACATATATCATGTAGTAGCTATAACTATGTGGGTCTGAAGAATCATATAATGTACTCATGATCGAACAATTCAGAGACTATGTAAGGTTGTTACATAATAGACATAATCACAATTAAAAAACTAAGCCTTTTAGTCTAACTTTGAATCGTAGATAATTTAATTTCAAAAGGTTGATTATAAAAAAGATAATTTTATTTAAATTCATTTATAAGCTACCACAATATGTTATATATCCAATCTGAAGAGTTTCCTACAATTTGGGTTTTAGAGGGTTTGTTGTTTATAATTTAGCAGGAGGATGCATGCACGAGGAAAGGGTGTGATTAAGGTTTTCCTTTAGTGTCGGACCCCACCATACCAATATACAATATTGGTACATCTGATACACAAATTGATTTTGACATACTAAGACTCAATACAATATGGTATGCTCAATATGTGATGCAATACATTAGTATAGCATACCATGGATATGATAATTTATTATTTGTTCAAAATTTTTCAAACACTCATGTAATTTGTATAAATATACTAGGATGCTTCTTTTGTTTTCCTTTATTAAAACTAGAGCAAAACAAAGAGGGATATACTTATCAAATATCATGCTATATAAAAATAAGCACTTAAAAAGATACTCCCACATTGACTAGCTAATTAATCATAATTCTAGCAATGCAAATAAAGAGGACCAAGCCCGTCCAACTTACTAAAAAAAGGAAAAAAACAAATGCAGGGTTTTCTAGAGGTAAACAATGGAGTTACATATAGTACCATGCTAGATTTACAATCTCGACATTAATTTTTATATTTATAATATATTAATATAATATTGGTATTAGTGATTCAAGTCTTGCTGGGACAAAGGCATCTTAGCCATCCCATCCTATCCTAGAGAGATTTTGGGGCTGATTTTTGCCATCTTATTTTGGTCATAATAAATTATAGTATCAATTTTAAATAGATCTAATTTATTATAAAAATATAACTTTTAAATTTTAAATATATTTAATAATCAAATAAAATGCTAAAGTTTCATGAATAATTTTTTTTAAGAAAAGAAAGCATTTCAAATAAGTAGCGATGCACTTGATCAGGTTGGAGATCAGGACAGAACAAGATGTTAGGCATCTTATTCAATGGAAAAACCAGGATTTTTCTGTCCCATGATTTAAAACCTTAACCTTAGTTGATATGTCTAATGCAAGTATTGGTTCAGCATACTAACACTTAATATAAGCTTTAAATTGAGTATTGGTTTGTTACGTTACTGTAAGCCTACTATGGGACAGCATGCACTAGTACCATAAATCTTGATGTCATTGGAATATAGCAAAACTAGGGAGATGCTTAATATTGCTGAGAAACAGCACGTTTGCCCAAAAAATTAGTACATGTGAATTTGTGTAAGCATTATGCGGAAGCATGAGAGCTCTCTAATGAGATTAGAACTGCTGGTTTGAAATGTCTTGATGTTGGAATTTATTTATGATATGAAGAAGAGTAATCTTGGCCAGATTTTTTAAACTCTTTATATTTATGCAAAACATGCTAAGCTGTAGGTATGACATGCAGGTCATATCATAAACCTTCTGATCCTTGAGTTTCTGGAATAAATCATCAGATATTGGTTCCAAGCACCAGCACTCAAAGTATAATTATTGTTAAATGGTTCACTGTAAAAACTACTAATCCGATTCTGTGTCAAAATTATCTAAATTCAATCCTCATGAGTGTAAACATCTTCTAAGGTATTTCCAGTCAAATCACATACAGGGCAAGGTCAAATATATTAATAAATTTACCTATGATTCAGACAAAGAAAAGTAAATGATTTCATACCAAATTTCAGATAAAATATATTTATGAGAATACATTTCACCATAAGTTTCACCGATTAGGCTCCTCTTCTTCATATCATCATCTTAATCATCCCAGAAGATTATAACTTCTGTAGATGTCTTCTGGTAAGATCTAATGACAAAGAAATCCATTCTTTTGTTCTTTTAACTATCTTTTGTTTCTTTATCCTGTTTGGACTTATTTTCTGAAGGCGATTCTTTCATCATTCGGTTAGTGATTCTCTATTTGAAAGTAGGCAAACTGTGCAGGTCAATGGCTACAAATATGTTGTCCTGTGATGGGATTTATCTAATAAGATAGGTTAACAGTCATCTAATATGAGAACAAAGAGTTGGGATGGCTTAAAAATCTTGTTATACATTTTTTTAATGAAGAGAATTCTAATAGCTTACTCAACTTGCTGCAGCACCAAGGGACAACCTTCCCCACTTTGCCCTTCTTGGTCCAGTTGTCAAGGTGTTTTCAGGCAATTGAAGAGGAAATGGAAGAAATCAAACACGTAGTTTGCACGATGTATTTGGTCTCTTTCAGTTCTTACATCCAAAGCTGTTTCAATTCCTCTCTCAATGCTCGAGGAACACAAAGAAATTGGTGGAGTGACCGAAGGTGAGGTATTGGAGGAAACTGAATCCATAGCACAAACTGTAAATGGATTCAATTTCCTCCAATTATCATGTTCAGAACTCCACACCTTCATTCATCATTCCTGTTGAGGAAATCTGAACCAACACGGAATAGCAAGCAGCTCAGTTTCATGGAACTCATTAGCTTGAAATGCTGAGATGCGGAGGAAAATGATGCAACATATGGTTAGACTCAAGCCCCTCCACTCCTCACATTGAGCACCCAAAATAATGTCTTGATATGGTTGAGCAATTGAAGGTGAGATATTGGAGGAAACCAAACCAATTGTCTCCAGAACAGGTTTGATCGCCTCCAATTCTGTGACTCAAAACGCAACATAATTCAAGCTGAATGCTTGTAGGATTCCTGAGATTGCTTTGGAGGGCATGGAACCAATGAAGGTGAGATGTTGGAGAAAACCCAACCCCTTGTCACCAGAGGGTTCGGTCTACTGCTTCAATTCTCACATTCAAAAACCCACAACCATTTTCAGAGCAGGTCTTAAAACGTATTCATATTTGAATGACCTACGAAGTTGCTATTTATAAATACTTCTAAGTTCCAACTTTCAACTGAGGTGGCAACATGTTTAATGTGATATACTTATTCTCTTGGAAATGCATAGCCTCAGCTTATCTCTGGAGTTCAGTCATTCAGAGTTGGTAGGTGTAAATATTAGATCCTTTTTTCAGCAACCAGTATGTTTACCTCCTGGGAGACAACTCTCCCGTTGGAGGGTTGAAGGGAAGCGTGAGTTTTGTGGCACCTACTACTTAACCTGGTCCTGGAAGGAAAAGAAACTACAAAGGACCAGAACTTGACCTCTGAAACCAAAGCCCAACTATCTATAGCTTGTTACCACCTGCCCAATATAGTTCATAAGGTGAGAGATGGAAAGAGTTCAGCTATGGAAGCAGAATAAATGGCGCTAAGATCTGTTCTGACGTTCCTAACGCAGCTCCAGAATTGCCTCAGTTGATTTTGTTTAGTTTTTACCCCAATTAACTGAACTTAGAAAAGCGTTCCTTCCAAACTGGAGAAGCTATTTATTAGACTGTGTATAATTAGTATAAAGTTATTATAATAATATTGGAGATCACAACCATCCATGCACCATAGTGCATGCCTGACTTCTAAATTTTAATTTCCTGACATGTTTGCATACTTCATGGCTGCCCCAGATGCCAGGAATTCCCCAAACGACCCCTTAGCAAACAGAGGCTGGCTAATTGCAGCTGCGTTGAAGCATTTGTCCAAATTCAGCAGTAAATAAGCAGATGTTAACCTTATTCAAGTATTTCTTGTACTGATCAATTATATAGCATTCCCAGAATTACACATGGCCCACAGTTTGCTAGCAATCCATTTTTGTATGGTCACCGGGAATTTACAAAAGCCCATCCAAGGTACACCCGTTCCTCGGCTGTACAAGGCTGAAACTAGAATATAGAAAAAATTAAAAATTTTATTAACTTTCAGAGGGTATGCTATGAAAAAAAATTTACAGGCGTGGCAATCGTTGTTTCTACGTGGCACGGTTTAGAAGTTCCAGCTGAAGAGATTATAAGCAGAGATGATTGAACTGAGGGCAAGGGCAATGAACGCGAGGAACGACATCGCAACGGAAGCGTTGATCAAGTGCGTGAAGTCATCGCCACCAAATCTTGACACCCAGACATCATTACGAGAGGCTGCCGCAGATGATGCCGAGATCAAAAGGTAGGCCAATATCTGCACCAAATAAAACATTCAGCAAGGAAACCCAAAATAGGACTCAGAATGCTGAGGGGTAGAAAAATTTGTCTGGTGAGGACCTTGCAAGAGGAGATTTTGCTGAAATCCTACAGTTTGTGTCTTAGAGAAGATATATAGCCTAAAACGAAGTCTAGGAGGATCCTGAATGTTGTCCAGCAACTTGAAGTCTCAACTAGTCCTCTATAATTCATTACATTATAGCATATTCCATGCCACTAAAGTTTACGTGGCCAGGAACTAAATTATATCGGATTACTATGAGATTCATGCTTGATGTGAATTTTATCAAAACTTTGATGGATCATATCTTGGTCCATTAATAAAATGAAATGTTGCAAGTGCCATAGGGCAGTAGCCCTATATGGCACCCCTTTCAACAGCTTGAGGAGGTATCACTTATAAAAAGCAGGAATATTTGGCAAAGTTTGACAAAGCTTTGGCAAAATAGCACCAAGTTCTAAACATTGTTCATGATGATTCAACTTGCGATGACCATGACTCATTATAGGTGGCATGGTTCATTGCAATTTTGACGACTGTATTTGATGGGAAAAAATTAGTTCATTCATTACTAGCATATACTATGCAACAAATCCATTGAATTCTGTAGTTGGTTTACATCACCGAGCAAGAAGAAACGAAGAAAAAATAAAAGTAAGAAATTGCTAAAATAAGTTCAAAGAAATTTCAAGAGTTCTAATTAGCTCGATTAATCGTTCATACACTGAAGTTTTAATTCGAAAATTTAAAGCCCTTACATGAAATTTACTTCTTTCATATATCAAAAAAACAAAACCTGCCTGATCCATTGAGAAATCAAAACAGTGTACCATCGGAGGGCGTATGATATATCTTCTTGTGATCGAACGGTAGACCTCCTTGAACGCCTGAAACGCCGAGTACACGAATGCAATTATGTTCACCGCCAGGCAGTACCTGCACTCCAAAGGAAACACAAATGTATCAATAAACGATAAAATAAAATAAAATAATCAGACAAAGCCACCACCCGATCTCCATCAGACGGTGGGCAGCGAACGACAGCAAAAAACCAAACCGCCCAATCGAAGATCACGGCACATAGGTCAGATCAACCCTTCAGGTACACACGTGAAGTGGTACCGTCATTGTAATTAAAAACAAAAAAGCGGTCAAAAAAATAGTTAAAAAGTGTCGGATCCAGGTTTGTGACGTGGGAAGCGTATCGGATCGTACCGGTACTCCTCGTAGCGGTCGAAGTAGTCGCCCGCCCATCCCTCGGTCTTATCGGCGGCCATGCCCGAGAAAGAGACGACGCACAACACCACCGCCGAAACCCTAAGCCCCAGCGCCGCCCTCCTCACCGCCGCCCGCTGCACGGCCCGCGGCACCGCGTGGAACACCGTCTCCGCATCCATGGGAGCATCCGAACCATGCTCCCCACCCCCAGCTCCGCCCCCGTCCCCGCCCCCGCCCTCGCCTCCGCCGCCAACCACCATCTTCGCCACCATCGCCAGATCATCCCGGGTGAGCCGGTTCTCGATCCCCACCGCCGGCACTGGGGACCGTGGCTTCTCCATGGTGTTCTGCGGGGCGGGCGGAAGCGGGTCCCGGAGAGGGGAATCCATGGCTTCTTCTTCTTCCCTTCGCCCATCGAAGGGGCTCTTCTCCGGCGGCGCCGGCAGCGGGATGGGGTTCTCCACGCGCCGGAGCGGCGATCGCAGAGGAGAGCCCGTCGCTTCTTCTTCTCTTCTCTCATGAGGCGGAGATGGGATAGGGTTCTTCGCGGCCCCCGGGGGCGGTGATCGGAGCGGGGAACCCATGGCTCCTCTTTCGAGCAGCGGATTTGGGCAATAAATTTGGTTTCTTTCCCTCTCTGTTTTTATCCCCTTTTTTTTTCCTTTATCAAGTCTCGGCTTGTTTATGTTTAGTGGTGAGTTTAGGGCCACTTTGAAGACAGTCGGTGGTGTTAATTAAATACTGGAGGAAAGGATTATTAGCGAAAGCTGAGGAGATCTTAGAAAAGCTAATCTTTAAGACGCCCCACGGACGCGGTGGTATCAGCGCTTAGGTTCACTTGGCACGCACTTGGAAAGAGAGCTCTGGGAGACTGGGACCTGGAAACTTGAATGGATGGTTGGGATGGCCTCCATGGTGAGATACAGCCGATGGGATTAATGGCCGAACGGGTGGTTGGCAAAGGGTGGTTTTCGTTGCTGGAAAGGCAAAAGCGGGACATAAAATGGATTCCTTCTGCCACTTGGCAAGCATGGCTTGGTGGAAATGCGCCAAGGATGGGAAAGGAAGAGATGAACTCCGTACTGAAAGAGCAAAAGCTTTGGGAAAACTGGACTGAGATAACGAAGGTTGGGATACCCCTTCTGAGCTTTGACGCCTTTTTTTTTTTTTTTTTTTTTTTTTTAGCTTAGGCCTGAAGAAACATCAGTCTAGGAGAGTGTTTAATTAATTATGTTTTATTTTATTAAATTCTCCCCCCAACCCCTCCTCTTTTTTTCAGGCTTGCAGACTGTAGTTCAGTGCATAGATCTTTGCACCATTTGTTATTTGGCCCGTCCCCTATAACTTAGAGTTACTTAATATTAGAATAATTATTGTTATAATAGCTTTATAAACGAAAATAATGGAAAAACAACAACATTATTGTGCAAATAACTATTTATTTAATTAAAATTAGTGGTGATTGTAAAGGCTTTATGGATGAAAGTTTTGTAAAAATTATATTTTGAAAACATTATTTTATTAACGAAACAGTGCAAATTCCAAAGAGCTGTCTTTAATGGTGTGACTGCAGTTCATTACAGTACTAACCAATCTATTATCACAATCATTATCTTTCTTCTTTGATATATTATATAATGTAAAATAGAAAGATGGAAACTAGTATGACAAAACGTTATAACGTTAAACATTATGTTGAACCTACGCTATTGAATTGCACGAGGCATTCCAATTTGCAGCTAAATTCAGCTAGGAGTGGTCCAAATATGGTTAGCAAACCCAAGGTAGACCGTTCAATTCAGATCTTTGATGGGCCTAATTCTTTAATTGAATTGGTTGTATAATTGATCGATAAAAATTAAATGAATCAATATAAATTAGTAAAAATTAAACTAATTTTTTTTATGTTCTTTAAAATTACTTTTTAACCAATATAATTTCAATACCGATATTATTTTTTAATTTTTTTTTAATTTTTTAGGTTTAAAAATCTCTCTCTTTTCTTTAAACAATATAACTCTCTCTTTGTCCAATCAATACTAACGACTTTAAGTTATTATTATTTTTTATAAAATTGAAGATTAATTTCAAATCTTAATATGAATATTATATTCCATTGTAGTTTCAATAACTTAATTTAAGGAAATATTTGGTTGGTGGTTAGATTACCATGCATATTACCATATTTAGTAATTAAACATGATAATCTAAATGTTATTTATTTTCAGTAATATAAGGCTACTACAAATTATAGTAATCAGATTCTCATTTGAAAGGTCAGTATTTAAGATTGCCAAAATCTGATAATATCAAATTACGCTCTTGACTTTTATATAAATATTTAATAATATTTATTCTAATTATATATTTAATATGCTTAAGATAATATATTAAATATTTAATATTTAATATAATTTTTAATATTTTCAACTCTATGATATCTTTATATAATGATATATAAATTTTAAATTTTAAATTATTAAGATTTTTGTCCTTCTTGAATATTAAATTATCATATCTAAATAATTTGTAATATATTCAATTATTATTTTATATTTTAATATATTTTAAATATTTAAATAATATAACATATAATATATTAAAATAATTTATATTATTTAATATATTATTAATTTATATTTTAAATATATCATATCATTAAATATATTATTAAAATATTTATATATTATATATTAATACATATTATAAATAATATATTTAATAATATTATATATTATATTATATATATATATATGTATTACATATTTATGATATTGAAATATGATGATAGGGATTTTTGATAAACCATTATGATGAAGACAATATGAAAATGTTAAACCCGATCCAGTAATAGGATCATGACTGAATTGGATCTAGAAAATCAGGATAATCTACTTAAAGATTCATAAAAACATCATGTACCACTTACTCTCAACGAGATCTAAGATCAAGTTAACACAATTTAGGTCACGCATAAAAACATTATGTACCACTTACCTTCAAGAAGGTCTAACATCAAGTTAACACAAATTAGGTTAGGCATCTATAAATATATGACTAAGAGCTTCAAAGTTAACGAATTCTCTTTCTTCTCTTTCTCTTTTTCTAATTTACTGAAGTTGGAGGAGACTAATGGGATCTATAGGCAAATAAGCTCCTTTGGAGTGAATTCATGATTCTTTCATTCTTAATTTTGTCGAACTGATTCTTGATTTCTTAGGTGAGGATCTTCATAGGTAAAGGATTCTTTGGTGCAAAGGCTAAGATCAAATTTCTTTTCAAAGACTCAAGTCAAATTTCTTTTCAAATAAATTTTGTCTTTGATATAAATTAACGTTGTCCATGGAAAACTTTAGACAAAAGGCCATCGTCTTTAAGTCATACCATCCAAGAAGAAAGAAATAAGTCCGAGCAACAATCATGGTAAGATAAGTTAAGTAGCAAGAAAATCTCAGAAATTCAGGAAAGATCTCAATAGTCCTACCTTATTTCCCAGGTCACCATTGTGAAATGCCTAGAAAGATATCAAAAATCTTATTGTAAAGTTAGCTGCTTTAATAAATATGGTCCTGAGTTTTTTAGTTTAAAAAACCCAAAGAAAAGATTCTTTGGAAATGAATTAAGAAGAGGAAGATGATGGTAATAGTCAGAAAAGCCAATTAGGTGATCAGGAGTTAGAGGCAAAAATTTTGCGAAGTTATAAAAATGAAGCTAAAAATCAACATCAACAAAATATATAATATTTTTAAAATGATTTTATAAAGAATTCCTACTTTTTAGTAGAATAGTTCATATTCTAGCGCAAAAAAAATAATCATTTAAAAGACCAAAAAAGATTTATAATAATATACAAATAGAATTAAAGAACATAATAATCTAATTACTATGTTTAGCTATTATGAACCAAACAAGACGATCTAGTATTTATCAAGAATATAAGATTCTCGATCATATTATATTACTGTGAACCAAATATCATCTAAGGATTTAAATTTTAATGCTATCAAATTATTTGAATTTCATAAAAATATTACCCTTATGTATCATTATAGATCGTATTTTTCTAATTTTAATTTCAACCATTGATTTATTAGTTAGACTATTAAATTATAATCCATTGACCGGGTTGATGTCCAATCTAATTCTAATAACTATAGATCCAAACCATGAATGATCTCAAGTTCAGCCTTAACCCACACTAAATTGTCTCGATCTAAACACCCTGACAGGCCTGGCCAAATTAACCATGGTCCAACGCACTGATAAGTTGTCGGTTTTCTAATGGGCGAACACCTTTCGTCTGCAAATGCTTCGTTGGCTTTTCAGATGTCTTTAATATCAACTAACATCAGAAATACCAGCTTCGATTGAAAGTTGATTGTGGTTGATCCTAAGCGCCGCCAAGGAAATAGTGTCCGGATATCCATCCTTTTGTGTCCAACTTATCTCGACTTTGCCGCTTAACACTAACGCAACAATATCAAACCACTCTGATGAACAACTCTTACGTGACAACTTCGATCCATTAAAATTAGCAATTCGAAGGGCTAGCAACTTCTGCGGCACCTTCTTAGATAACATGGGAAATCATTTTTAATGTATTATGTTGCTGGATATGTTATTTGTATCAGACCAGTGGAGTCAGAGCTAAGATCGGACCAAATGTAATGTAACAAGACTTTCACAAAGTAAAATCATCTTGGTAACAAGTGGATTAAAGTTTGGATGTGTGACTCATCCAACTTGACTTCTAGAATTGACGCTAATAACTTCTGGAATTGACCTACCTTGCGCTGCGGGCAACTTCTCCAACGCGTAGATACACCGCCACTAGCTTTGGTAAATTATCTAGGCGAGTTTGGATCACTAATCAAAAAAACTCAAAAACAAACAAAGAGATTGACTGAAACTCCACATCACCGAGTCAGGAAGTCCTTGTTGCCATCGAAAAAAATAAATGCATTGTGTCGTCCATTTGGAAGAGCGATGGGTTTTTTAAGGACAACTAGACTTTATGATATGAAGGTTGGACTTTGTAATGATTTAGGTGGTATATCCAGCCAACTAGCTCTAAGTTACTCATAAATCAAGTATTCTTCGAATATCTTAGCTATGCATATATTGCTCTCGAATGGGCATGGTATCACATTATTCAAACTGTTAGCTTGTTTTTTAAGTTATTTGTTTTTGACTACTTGATGCATGAATAAATTTTTTTTTAAATATATAATCTTTTTATTTATAGATAGTTTATATATAATAGAATAGGTTTAATAAATTAAATATTCATTTGAGGCTCTCTATCTTTCAATTTTATTCTGGTGGACATTGGCGTCAAATCAAATGATAAACCTGCTTTACCTTACTATATAATATTATAATGTATTGAGGCATAATATAGTTTGAGGTTGTATTATAAAAATATTATAAAATAGTAATAATAATATGATGCATTATTTAAATAAGAGCAGGTGGCATTTTTGAAATAAATAAAATTCAAACCATCTAACTCTAGCCACATGCATCAAATGACGTTGAGAATAATTGTTGATTTGGAGTTTGTATAAGATAGTAAGATGGATACATAGGCAACAAAGTCAAAATTATCAAATGATTTTCATATAAGATGATTATATCCTTTGCTACACCATTTTTATTAAAAAAATAGTTCTTCAAATGCTTGGCAAATGATTTGATTTAATTTGTATTATATTTTATGTAATCAATAATAAAGTTGCTTTTTTGAACTTAATATATAGGTATACATTATTTTTAAGAGGAGAGAGAGCAAGTTGCAATGATTTCTCTTGCAGACGGTTTCTGTTGACGGAGGCGTGGATAACGATTAGTAAAATGATAGAAGTACTTTTGAGCAGTTTACATTTTCTATAGAATTGTCACAAGAAAAAATTATCTTTCAATAATTAGGTAACGTAATCAAAATCCATAAATCAAAAATCAGCCTTCAATATAATTTTTAAAGTTTTTTAAACCGCTTGGATAAAGTTAAAACAAAAAACTATTGGGATAAAGTAAATATAAAGGTAAGATTTTACTTTTTCTAAAAGAATCATTGAAGTGTATGATTGATGCATTTCTTTTACAAATGTAGGTGATATTAAAAATAATATGAAAAAAAAAATTAACTTTCTTTCTTTTACAAATGTAGGGGATATTGAAAAGAATATGAAAAAAAAAGAGGGATCAAATCCTTATTGGATATTTTATACGTAAAATTAGTAGCTGTGAATGAGATGAAGATTGTGAAGTAACTAGCAGGCTTACATTAGACTGAGGAAATTCCCCAGGTTCAAGATGTTTAATAGGTTTTGAGATTGAAGAAGGAATCATTTCAGACAGTACAAGTCACGTAGCACATCAGTGGTATTCAAAACCATTACCAACTCTCAAGCAGTACAAAAGAGCTTTAGCACCCATGGATCCCACTTGCCTCTCTGCAGAGGAGGGAAAAGAGAATCACCGCCTAACGAGGGACCACCAAAGATGATGCCAAAAGACCATCGAAGCGCTAAGTGATAGAAATCGACCACAGATCCCAGACCCAGCTACGTCTCAATTAAATATCAAAAGAGGCTCTTGGATTACACGCTGGCTTTTGTTCTCCATGCCATTGCATGCACACATAACCAAGCTGAAGTTTCCATGTAGCAACGCGCGAGGGGCCAAATTAACGGCGTTCCCTCGTTCCACTCTGAAGGCATTTCTTATTCGAGAAAAACGTCAACACCAACCTCCAGTTGTCGGCCGTTGCTTCGCCGAAGACAGTCCGGTTTCCGCACTCTTTATTAGGCGGACTTACCGGCGACTGACCTCCCAAGAGCGATCATTCCCGGTTGCCTTGTTTCCCCGCTCCGAGCAGAGATGGAAGGGCCGGATCCGTTTGACAGCGACGCGGAGGGCTCGGAGTCGTCGGATTCATTCGACGACCTGCAGCTTACGGCGGCGGAGGCGGACGACGATCCCGTGCCGGCGGTGGAGGGGCTCAGCATGTCCGGCGAGGCACGCCCGGGGCGGTTCCTCCAACTCTGTGGCTACGCCATTAATGGAACAACTCGTTGTGATTTCGCGGTGCGATTTCTTGCTTTTGTTTATAGAATTTAGTGGGTCAATTTGATTCTTGATTTCTTTTCTATTTTTATTGGTTTTCCTTTCAGTGGCTACGCTGCTCGGAAGGTGGAAATTTCAGCTATATAGAAGGTAATCTCCTAGCACCTTTAGTTTTCATGGTTTTTTTTATTATTATTTTTTAATTTTGGAGCGAAGTTTTGATGGATGTTTTTATTTTTGTATATTCTCAAGGATTTATTGGCAGTATTATCATAAATAAATTCATCTTTCTATTATCTTAGTTCTAAAGAAACAACTCATTTTTTTAGTTAGGTACTTTATGCTTGTTTACTTGGATAAAAACAGTATAATATCCGGCAGACTAGGAAAAGGACCATACGAAGAAGAAGGGAGACAAGCTTATGATAAATTCGTGATAGAAAAGTCATTTATAATTTCTATTGGAAGCTCTTATATTTTATATTGATCTGTTTTATGTTTCCTAGTTTTTTCCCTTCAATATTTACTTAAAATTATGAGGCCTTTGCCTGCACTTTTGGCCATTTACAATAAAATACCAGCATATTGAATTTAGCTGCTACTTGATGAGGTTGCCAAACTATGTCAAACATACTTGACCAATTGTAGCTGGAATCAGACTCAGGCAGAATGTAATAAATGGATCTGGATCAAGTCTTAGTAGCCAGCAAATATATAGTCTAAGTGTACTGAATAACTCTGGGATTGGAGTTAGATGTTAAATGAACTTGTTGGATGTTTCTTTTGAGATACTTCCATTATTTTGAAGATGTCCCAGTGGATTTATGGATTTAGCTGCTATAATTCCGAACCTGTAATTTATGATGGCTGACTTTGAAGTATCATATCCAGGGTCCCTAACGGACAGTTTTGTTATACCATTTTTTTTTTCCCTAAAGACAAAGGCAAGAACTTCATGGTCACAAGATTTCATGGTGTATACACCATGATTTTTTTTTAGGGTAAATTAGTTTCACATCTATTGTAATGGTTAAATGATGCCAAAGAGTAGACAAATTAATCTTGTATTGGAAGAGGATGAAGTTTATGCACGAAAAAGTTTGAACCTGAAAACAAAGTTAAAGAAGATTTAAAACAAATATTCATGAGTTACTAAAATTAAGGTTTCAATATATTAAACTTGAAAGATGGAGAAGACTTCAATATATATTATAATTTATAAAAATCTTGAATTTTGTGTGATGCCATTGAGAGACTATTCATTAATATCATCTAGGTTAGGTCATTCCTAATTTATTAACGTTTTGAGCACTTGAAAGTTCCAGGAAGGACTCAACTGAGGATTTGTAAGCCTACATTCAATCAATGGGATTATACTTTTATTTTCTTCGACAAGCATCATTTTTTTTTCTTTCTATTTTTGTTATACTCATCTGACCAAATTGATACAATTTAACAAACCAGGGAGGTTCAGTTTAAAATTTTGATTTAGTTTTTTAACAATTCTATATTGCAATAGGTGAAAACAAACCTAGTTATCTGGTAACTGCTGATGATGTTGATTCATATCTAGCCGTTGAAGTCATACCTGTTGGGCATGGTGAACAGAAGGTATATTCTTTTCCTTAATTCTCCTCTTTGATTCTTACTCAAATAATCTTGCAATTTCATCCATCAGCGTGGTCGTGTATTGGTAACACCACTCATCTAATTACAAATGATGAAAATGTAGAACTATTGTAAACTAATGAAATAGATCTTCTTATAAGAGCTATTTGACATATCAAGACATGTTGGCATGTGCAAATAAAAACAAAATAGTTTGCTTCCTTAGAACATCACTCCACTGCATTAGTGTTTTATCTTTGTTCTGGTTCATTTAATTAAGAAAGACATGTCATGAAACCTAAAAGCTAGTGAGACAAACACCTTGCCAATTGCAGTTTTAGCTCATTCAGCCACGGAGCAAACCCTTGGAATTCCTCTAAACATAGTGGTAAGATAACTGGGTTTGTTATGTCAAATGAATTGGAATGTGCTGTGATAGTTATGTCAATGTCAACATATATGCTGCTTAACAAATGTAACATATGCTCAGTCCATACTAACATATATTGCCAAACAACATATATTTCCAAACAAACACATATGATATACTTTAGTAAAAATTCACCACTACATAAGTTTATCAAAATTCTGGTTTGGCCAAGATTTATATGTTTCATGAAATCATGGAAGACCCAATTTAAACTTCAGAACCTAGCACTTTTGAAACTTCGATGGGCTATAAATGTGCAATGGAATCTATAATGGGGAAAATTACCGTGTATACATTTACAATAAGCATTTGCCTTCTTGATAATTGTATGAGTACTATATATATCTGAGAAGTTATAGAAACAACTATATGAAGTACAAGTATCGTAATACTCCTCATAAAATTCTCTGTGAGCTAAACACAGAGAGTTTACCCTTGATATATTAAAGCATGTAATAGTAGTTCTCAAGTCTGGAAGCTGTTTTAAATAGAATGGATACAAAGAAGTGAAAACATAGCAGGACAAAAATTTTCAATGTGTTGGAACTTGATCTTAATATGCTTCATTCCCTTGTTAAGAGACTGACTTGGTAATTTGCATCACGCCAATTATCACAGGAGACTGGTAGAACTAGTGTCTCTTATCAAAGTGAAGGTGAAAGAGTGAAAAACATCTATGACAGTGCAAGGCACATCATGATGGAGAAAGAGTTGCTTTTCGTTCTTTTACAAGATGAGGGGAGGTCTAGGAAAACAATGAAAATAGATGGACCTCTGATCAATAGGATTACTGGCCAATCAACATTATTGAGGGCTTAGAGCTTTAATTCAGAGACACAACAAAAAAAATGGCTGCGAGCAGCCATCCTCAAAGGTATCAAAGAATATAAGCACTACTATAAATAAAACAGGAGAAGTGTTGATATGCTAGTTGACCATAGAAACTGCAGGCACAACGACCAGACACAAGCCAGTGATGTCAAGTGATACTTGTTGCTCTCTAGTTATGGAATGCAGCTTTATATGAGGGTACACAACAAAAATAAGAATACCACTAAGGAAACACCATCAATGCTGTAAGTACTGAGTACCCTACATTGCGAGAAGGAAATCTCAAATCTCAAAAAGTTGTGGAGGCCAGGCTCCATTTTACACTGCCAATGGAGAAGCTGCTTGAATGGACAAAATTGTAGTATCATCTTCAGCAATTATCATGTTGTTGATGTAGAGAAAGTAAACAATGCCAACAAAATAGTAATGCATAACGGCATGCTCAAATGATGGATAAGGAGACCTTTTTTTCAAGTTAACAAATTGCTTGATGGGGCAACAAATATTGCTAATAGGATTTGAAAGGCGAGTGGGGTTTTTATAGTTTTTTCTTAAGGATATATGTATATATGCATCAATAAGATACCCACTACAATCAAAGAACTGAATAATGGCCATTCTTGCCACATTTCAGCAATATTTGATGCAAAGATGTTTCCATGTTTAATTTGCTGGCAAATGTTGTTAGGACTTCTATCCTGAGTGACCTTTTTTCCTTTTTCTTTTCTTTTTTTTTTTTTGCCTTTGAGCATCATGTTACAGTGAAACCACTATGAGTGCCATCCTGGTTGGCCAGATGTAAGATTTAAAAATAACTTTCTATATTTACAATAGCACAAGCAACAAATCTGATACCAAATTTACTTAATTGTTCATATTTATTGTAGGATTTGTTGATCCATTTTCCTCCTTTCCATTCTAACTCTTTTCCTGGCATATGCAGGGTGAACTAATTACGATCATTGCCAATGAACATAGAAAAATTTCTTGCGGTAAGCCTCCTATTATAGTTTCTTATTTCATCAAAACAACATTCATAAAGTCAAAGTGAGAAGGAAGTTGCTAGCCAAAAAGTCACCGTTTTGATCTGTGTTTAACATCAACAGATAGAAATGACTATAGTTCAAACTTGTTGATACTTGTGCAAAACTGATTAGTGCAGAAAATAATCCAGGAATTGCTAAACTAAATTGATTTAGAAACATTCACAGCCCAAGGGACTCAGTCACCATCAAACTAAAAGATTTTTTTTTTTTTTTTAAACTTGATGTCATGTGAGGCTGAAAGCAGTTATAACTGTTGAATCAAGAAATACATTCTCACATAACTACATGTATACAGGTCCAGTGCATAGGAGACCTAAGTTACCAGAAATAAACAGTGAAAAGTTAATGTGCACGCAAAATGATATGCTCACATAGGTATATCAAATGGCATTTCAAGGTTAGCTATATCTCCTGAGTGTTAGGGTACTGAAATGGAAATATGCCAGCACACTACAAAAGAGGCATATATGCCTAAAAATGCCTAACTTGAAAGAGGATAGAATAACAAGCTGACCCATAGTTGGGATGAGAAATTAGTGGCTCAGGACAGATGGGCTGCACTGGTATGTTGATTGGCTAATCATGGGCTAGAATAATGGATATATAGGTTAGATTGTTTACAGTTTCTTTTTACTCATTTGGACTGAAGTTCTGAACAGTAAGATGGAAAATTTGTTTCATCATTCATGTTACCAGTAGAAGAATTTGTCCTCAAGTTTATCATGAGATCATGTTATATTTGCTGATCAGTTTTTATTATATCATATTTTATTCCTCCGTGTGCTATAGTTCTTTTATCTGTTATCCAAGCATCTTCATAGCCTAGTGATGTTTTCCAGCCAACTAAATCTTGTATTTGAATCCCCAAGGCTTCATGGTACAATGCATGTTAAGAACAATAATGGTTTCTTGCCATGAAACCGTCTATATAGTTGATAGTTTAGTCGGTTGTGAGGATGCTCATTTGAACCTTCATAACTAAGGATACGAGTCATATAGAAGATTTGGTTGAGATGATCGATCCAATAATTGCAAGCCATATGCTGTATCTTGGAATGAATTTCTCTGTAATATTAGTAGATTGCAATGGTGATTTTTCCTATTGTGAGTGCTTGGAAATCAAAAAAAACATGTATTGTTTTTTCATTAACTTACTGTTGGATGACTTCTAGTGTATCGATAAAGTTTGTAGTATAGTCATCCTAGTGATGCGTGAATTACCGCATGTATACTTACCATGATATGTTTCTGATGCAGATCCTGAAATGCAAGATCAAATAGAGAGGAATTTTTTTAGTCTGCATGCATCATTTGATGTTTTCTTATGGGTATGCCTTCTGCATCGCTTTTTTGCATTGAGCTTTTTTACCATGACAGAGTCACAGAACTTTAGCAGCTAACTGGAATATCTGTGAAATCCACAGGTTGAATATGACAATACTTGGGTTAAGGTTAATTTAACTATTGAGAGGGAGGGCTTTTCCATCAAGTCTCCTGGCATGTCTGTCAAGGAGAAATTTTCACCAAGCACAGCCGTATGGTTTCTAAACTTTTTTCTACCTTAATCTCATTCCTATTTTTGTCTAGCAAAATTGCAGAAATGAGCTTTCTTTGCTTATACTTTAGTTAATATTAATATGCATGTCGGACTTTTGATGGTTATAACAGTTGTCATTGAATACCTCTTTCCAATATGCTACCAGCTAATCTTGGTAGCTACTCAGAATTGTTGTATTGTCCATTAATTTGTTATTTTAAGAGTGTTAATTTGGTTGTACTGCTCAATAAATTGTTGTGCATATGCTTGACATTCAAGTCAAAGGTCCAGAGTCAACTTAAGCTTTCAGAAAGTGTAAGATTTTGTTATCAAATACCATGAAATTGAGGAGCAAGTGCTGGACAAGGCAGTCTGCACAGCATGCTAATATATGAACTATGTACAGACTCTAGCTTAAATAAAGAAATGTATATAAACAGAAAAGTTAACATGGATATATCGTCAAACTTTAGGCTACCTTACTTTCTCTAACAGTAACTATTTGAAATAGCGTTCCTTGCATCTATTTGAAGTTATCCTTCTTAGTTTGTAAACCTTATTCATGAACACTGAATTGCATAGCCACGCTAATTTTGTCATATTGTTGGGAGCTGATGTTGACTACATGATTAGCTGACAGAAATTCTTAGATGATGTGTGACTACCATATTGCACATTACTTTTGTGTTCTTTCAACTTAGCTCGGACCTTTTTCTGGCACTGACATATTTCCAATATAGCATGACTGGAAAGGCTGATATAGGGTCTCCACCAGTAGTTTTCTCTCTGTTAATATATCAATTTGTCATTTTCTGATGCTTGGCTGTATTCTGGCTTGATCTAGATGAACATAGTGACATGGATTCTTATTTTATTGCAGAAGCTAAACTGTGTAGCAAATAATTTTCTGTTGTTGCAGATCGCAATTTCCAATAGGCATTCTAATGGATTTTCAATATATTTTACTGAAGGGAGTAGATCTCTCTTAATGGCTGCAGAAACTAGCTTGTAAGAACTATCTCACGTTTGAGTATATCTGATGGGCATTCCATGTTTCATTAATTTAGTTGCTATCCATATTACTCCTCAGTCAACAATTATGTTTGTATGGTTTATTTTGTGAGTAGTTGTGCCAAATTCTGTTTTTATGAGAGAAAGTTGTGCCAAAATTTTGGTTGTGATTCATTCTTCTTTTCATCCTTTCCTGATTCTACAGGTTGCGCGATGTTATTGTGCTTACAATGAGATTGTTTATTATCAGGGTATGGTAATTATTTAATAAGGTTTTCCTGAAAACTAAGATTTGTACTTAAGCTATATTTTTTAAGCAGTTTCTTATTTCACAGCAGAGTTTAAGTGCATTCCATCTCTGCACTCCATTATGGCTGCATATGTTTTTCTAGTGCTCTGCAAATTCCTTTTTACTTGCTTGCATTCTTTCCAATGCTTATTTTTTATGTTAAAGTCTTCCTTTAATAATGGCACCTTTTTTTGTATACTATAATTGTTAAAGTTTATGCAAGCTATTTCCTTATCTATTGTTAATTTTCTCTTTAGCATAACACTAAGGTTCGCTGTTTCGGGAATTGGTACCATTTTGGTACCGAACTGGTATGGTTCGGTACCGAACGTACCGACTATATTGATGGCATACCGATCAAGTAGAAGAAGGGGTTTCAAGCCATGAACTATCCCAAATCAGGTCGAACCAGATGATTCTGTTCGATATAGCCATTTGGTTGGTTCTTTTGCTTATCAAACTGACAACCAAACCATCCTATTTCCGGACTGGTTCGGTTCAGTTCGCCTCGAACCATCCGGTTAGAGACTCTTCAGCATACCATGACTAACACCGTGACTTACAGAACTCAAATTCAAATATTTTATTCTTGTTGAGATTATTTTGTTGAATTATCCCTCGCAAAGTTGATGCATGTAAGATGCATTTCTCAAGAATTTTACATTTGCATGATGGAAAATGTCTTCCATTTTCCATTACTGAGCTAGTTTCTGAAACCAGGATATCTAGCACCCTAGATAATCAAGTCTGGCATCCCTAGATAATCGGGTCTGGCGGTACCTAAAAGATGTTGAAGGTCTTAGAATTAAGCAATGAACTATCTATCTAATATGCTTTTCTGCCTGAGATGGTGCTAAATCGTCATGGGCATGCAGATGAACAGCATTTACGTGCATTGTGTTCTGCACCAATCTCAGATATGTGTGGACCCCAAAGGCTCCTGGTGTGGGGCCTACAAGCAACTAACAAGTTGTGTGGAGCACAGCACATATAGATGTCCTTTTACCTGCACATGTAGTTCCACCATCCCTCTAGAGTTGTCTTGGCCCTGTCTGACTTCTGGCTTGTGCTACCAGAACATCAATATCCAAGCTATGCAGAGCATGACATCTGTGGGTGGCCAAACATTAACGTGTGCATAGCTCTGGCATCCCTCTTCATGGCTTGCAGAGAGCTAGGTGGTTAGCTATCTATAAACTATTGCTTAGATTGTAGAACCCCAGGAATAAAAATTGTGGTATACAAAGTGAGTGTATCTTGCAATATACTTTTCAAATTATAAAAGATGTCAAGCATGAGCAAGTAGAAGAAATATTGACCGGTAGAATCATCAACTCAATCAAAATCAACAAAGGAACACTACTCCAATAAACAGAGAGAAACCAAGCTAGAAGATTACCACAGTTGAAATTTGACAAATAATCAACTGAACTTTAAATGTCACCATGTAATTGGTCCACACTAGGAACAGGGCAGGTAAAGGCAACCCACTAACAATATAGATCTGAGCGGAAAGTGAAATTGAGGGTCAATTAGTAAGGATTGAAGATACTCAAGACTGGTATCCTTACGTATTCCTTTAGGCAGCAAGTACATGGTAGTGGGAGAGCTTTTAACTTTCCGTTGGTCATTCTCGTAGTTCGGCTACATTTGCTGAAATTGCTAGGTTGTGAATATGGGTTTGGTTAAGGAGGCTAGGAAAGTCTTTCAAATGACCATTTAGAATTTCCAAAACTTACTCTTGCTTCCTAAGACATTTCTTACTAGTCTTCTCAAAGACATATTAGGTGTTTAATATAAAAGCGGTGCTAAAATTCATAGGAGGAAGCTGATGAACCAATGAAAAGCAACAAAGCGGTGAAGTCTTTAATGAAGTAGCTTGATATGAGGCTGGATTATTTAAACAAATTTACTCAGTAATTAGCTCAACTAGGGTATGGTCAAGTTAATGAGAGGAGTTGCGATAGAATAGCCACCAACCAAGTAGCTTAACACAAAGATGCAACTAAAGATGGAAGAGCCACTGGTAATTCTTGATGTGGCAGTACGGTAGCAAAATGAATGCTGAATAATTTCACAAATCAAAACATAGAGCTCCTTCAAGTCACCTAGCACAAGGGTGTTAAATCCTTCCTACATTCAACTTGCTTTTTAAGCAGGACTGCAATTATAAGTTGGTATCGACTAGTGCCGCCTGGCAACACAAACAGCTTAAAGTAAAGCAAGTTGTGTGGAAGCAGAACAAAGCAATAACTCCACTAAATTCATCTTGCTACATAGGATTCTTCAATCAGTCCATTGTCACCAAGTGCATGATCAGTAGCTTAATCTTGAAGCTTCACTGGATGCCACTGGAGCAAATGGTGAAGTATCTGGCCATTAATGATCCCATTATCACAAACTGCAGATGGCTGCTAGCCTATCAAATGCAAAATCAAATGCATAAGTTGAGTACCAAGCTAAAGTAAATATGGCATATGATATGTGTTGATTTAGCTAAAAAGCCAAGTGAAAGTACTCGGGTACCCTGTTAGAAAACTTATAAAGGTGTGCTACCATCACTCTGTCAGAGAAGACTGTAATGCAAAAACTGGCAGTATCTATTGACATACAATATTTAGTGGGCTGAAATGTTGGCTGGGTCAATTAGTCAAGAATCAAAATCACTTCAAAACTCAAGTTGCACACAGATGGCGGATCAGGCTAGCTAGTTTTTAAATAGTGAAGGTGCTTTTGATAGATTTGGCATATTGATATTCCGCATATTTGCTTATATATTCTATCTGGAATCAGAGGATAATTTAGCTCTCTTCAGCCATCACAGCCATCCTGTTTAACATAATGGAGCTGAGTTTACAATTTCCCAGATATGCTTGTAACTTTAGCGAATTAACTATGATACAGAGTTTACCAACAGTGGATTGATGCCACTAATCTGTCAGACTCCTGCCATAATTAACGATTGTTGCCACATTATTGATTTTGTTTCAAATGAAACTTGCTAATCCTTGATGTTGCTGCAGTGCTATTGTGAAATTTAGGAGAAGAAAATTGTCATAGTTTCATTGAATATGCCATACATTTATATACAAGTGTTGGTTAATCCTTGATACAATATTATAGGGATTGCACAATCTATTAAGAAAGAAAAAATGTACAATAATATCATAGGAAAATTGCTAAATTTTTTCGATAAGGGAAAGATATATAATAATATCATGGAGAGATTGAATCTGCTGATATGGAAAAATATCATAGAGATTGCCTGAGTAAGAAAATAACTACCTACAGTAAGATAGCCGCAATATTTCCTTGTGTTCTAAGATTTATGCAATTTACTTTAATAACTATGCTTATTGTATTAATAAACTGGTGATTTAAGAAGCAGCATGATACTTATGCTTCCTTACAATACCTTTAAACTCTAGTGATAGAGGGAACAAAATAGCGCATACATTTCCACCTAAAATTGAAATATTTTTCCTTTTATGTGCTGAAATTCATGTTGTCTACCAACTTTCCTTGTCCCAGTGCCGTTAAAAATGAATGGACATTGAAAAACGAGTTGATGATATTAAATATTACTACTACCACTATTTTTGCTACTTTATTTTATTGAACTCTGCAAGTATCACATATAGTTCACTGAATGTATACCAACACCTACTGCAGGCAGTCAAGCAACAGGACCCAAGCTCAATGAAGGCAGTCAAGAAACAGAAAAGGAGGAGGTGCTTTTTCTTTTAACGGTTAGAAGAAGCTTTTCATGCCTAGTGTAATATATGTTGTAATTATGTGTCTACGCAAGTTATACATGCACTCTGGACATAGTTTTCTCAACCTGTTTTAAATAAGGAAAAGGTAATCTTTGTTTTAATAGCTACTGGTAATTGAAAGATACATTTGAATGGAAGGTATAGGGCTCTTTTCTTATTAATATCTGAGCTAATTATCATACCCTTGAGCTTCAAATCTCATTCTGTACTTCCCTACACTTAAATCCTTCTGTGTTTCATATATTGTTTACAAAATGCAGCTGACCTAATGTTAAAAATTATGGAAATTTGTAATGTTGTAGCAATGTTAGATCTGAAAGACTGAAAGATAGCTTCATCTTGCACGCTGCTTCGGTTGGTAACTCAGATTAAGCTTAGGCAGAATTTCGCAGCAAATATAGAATTGGTAAATGCGTCAGTCCAAGGTCTCTCTTGATACCTACCATTCTCTTTTCTCAAATCAAACCATCCTTTTTAAGCATGGAGATGCACTCATAAAAGGAAGTCCAATTTAAATCCTTCCAGTGCCTTGGCCAGAATAAATGTTTCAAAAACTGTTCTCCGGAAACATTATGATTGTCATAACGTTCAGTTAGTTGGCAATGGGATAGATCTCCCTGGATTCTGCAACTCTTGTGAAAGTTTACAGAACCTTTGCAAGGTTGAGTGTATATCAAAATTTGAAGGAAAATCTAAAGCTTGCTGCTTTCATTCGTGTTCTAATGTTTTAACATAGCTGTGCATTACCAATCTAGTCAAAGGGACTCAAAATTCAGGGACCTCTTTTGGGGAATCTATTCATTTCATTAATAAGGTTATCGCAGATGTTTCAGCTCCCAGATATGAGCGGTAGTTCCTCAACTTTGTAATATGATCTTTTAATTAAACAT
The DNA here is from genome assembly GCA_017589505.3 of Metroxylon sagu. Lineage (NCBI taxonomy): Eukaryota > Viridiplantae > Streptophyta > Magnoliopsida > Arecales > Arecaceae > Metroxylon > Metroxylon sagu. The sequence goes on along the minus strand of JACVBY030000473.1, from coordinate 559,184 downwards.
TTTAGTATCTATATGCTGTTATTTCAGTATATCCTGTTAAATAACCAATCGACTATAGAAGCTTAAGCTTTAAGGAACCTCCAACAAGCATTGGCTCTGACATCAATGTTAACTAACCAATTAATCGTAAAAATTTAAGCTGATAGGGAATAGGTCAGCAAACTATATCATACTTAACATCTTTAATGTCTGTATTTTTGTTGCAGTTTTCGCAATCGTCATTAGCACAAAAAATAAAAGAACCTATTTTTCCCAACAAAAATTTTAACTTCTACTCGTCCTTATGGAACTGAATCGTTTATTTGGCAATGGCAGTATTGAACGCGGTGAATTGGTGATGTCGAACGTTGCTTAAATGCCACTGGTTAAGAAAAAAGTTGCACAAATTTTACCGTGGCCATTTCATGAGCTGCCTGAATTGCACGTTAGCATGGAATGGCTGCGGCCTTTAAACCGCCTCACTTTAACGGTGGTATTTAACCTGATACGAATGTTGGCCGCTTTCTTTCAATCATCCGTGAGCCTCAAGTAACGTTATCCCCTCTTCCCTTGCCCAAGTCTTCCCAGACTGTATTGCCTCGGTTATCTTTGCCGCTCCTCTCACATCCGCCACATCTGAGAGAAAACAAAGTTGGGGAGCTTCCTGTAAGGTTCGTACAGGAGCTCTAATAATACTTGGATGGCGAAGAGGTGTGGGAACTCGGTTAGATGCTCCGGGTATGGAGGATAAAAGCTCACCATCGGATACGCTGTTTTCTGTGGAGATTAAATTTAGAATATTCGCCTACAGCGTCTTTCCTTTCGCGAGCAGAGGCAGGGGTAACAACCCCGGACATCTCCTCTTCACTCGGGCTTTTGGTTCCCGCACTTCTGTCAAGTACTTCAAGAGCTAAATTCTTGGCCACACGCCAGAGCAATTTCTGAGTTCCAAAAAGACGGGTAAGAGGTCCGCACATTGCGGCAGTCATGGAAGAATCGGAATGCCGAAGTTTTTCTTCAGCAGACCTTACTCGGTGTCTCCAGCCTCGTTGAAGAATTCTGGAGCAGTCCGCCTCCAATTCCAGCTTGGACCGACTCCAGCAGCGTCACCTTGTTCGTCGGGCGCCCTCCAACCGGGAATGCAAGAAGCTGAATCTGACGAATCCGTCAGCATATCGTCGCCCAGGACTACATCAGTCCTCGTTGCAGAGCAGCCATTTCCTTGTTGTTCGGGGCTTCTCAATTATGTGCCGTGGTGAGCCAGCAACCATATTGATAGCAGAGCAACTTGCAACCACCCTTTCCTCGCAGCATACGCAGCCGGCTTGAATCTTCTTTGCCATCGGCTCCCATGTTTCCCGAGGAGGCATCAAACTGTCGATTACCCAGCGAATTTGGCTGCATCTTGCAACCGCCTTTCTATTTGGTTTTCTGATTGCCCGCAGCCACTTCTGGATTTCATTTCTGCTGATGCCTCTGGCACTCCTTCGCATAAGGTTACAGGAAAAAAAGAATTTGGCATTTTTTGATCAAAAAAAAAAAGTAATTGATCTACAAATCGAACACGCGAAAATTAACAAAATCTTTTGCACTTACCCTTGTGCTTGCGACCCTTAAACTGTAATATGTTACATGAGCAACGATGATTTCAAGCCAAGTGCCCTCCCCTCTCTCTCCTCCCACAATCCTCCTCCTCACCCATTTTGAAATTTTACAAGCTCGGACCTACTCAAATACATCCATATGCATGGTTGATCGTGTGCTAGATGACCCGTTTAGTCTGCTCGAAATTTCACAGGTTTCGATGTTAAAAAAATTTTAATTAGATTTTAAATAAAAGAAGAAAAGAAAACTCAAGTCTGAGAGGTGGATTCGAGATTGGCCCTTTGACGGTGGATTAGATCTCGTGAAAAATATAGACTCGGCAATAAGACTAAGACGAGTCTAGATATGAGTCTACTGTATAGCCCAAGTCTGAGCCAATCTTTGATCAATATTAATGAACACAGTCTTGAAATAGATCAAGAATAAAACTTCATATAAAAATTATTGATTTTAACAGCAACCTAGAAGAACATTTTAAGGATAGAAGAGTATGTACTCTAAGCTATGCTTGGCTTACCAGACAAAGTACTTGAATATGTGAGGCCTCAATGGAGAAATTAGTACATGGTCTTAAGATTAGGCCACAACATGATGGATGGTAATGGCCTTTGTATCCATTGAGAACATGATTGCTTTCCACAACAACATGGATGGTGATGGCCTTTGTATCCAATGAGAACATGATTCCTTTCGAAAGTAGAAATATAAACATGGCATATGAGTTGTTCGTAGAAAATACAGTTAAACATATTAATTTTATTAGCACTAATATATTAAATCGTTATAGGCAAGCTAAAAATAAATAAATTCGTGAGTTATGAAACAGCTTTCACATGTACAGCTATCAATAGCTATAAAAATTTATTTACATGAAGCAATTAGGAGTAAAAACGTAAAAGTTATTTATAATTTTGTACTGAAGATATCAAGAATTCTTATTTATATTGAAGAGTGAGTATTTTAGATATTTTGATGGGTACAATGAAAATCAAACCTGCTCTTCTTCATTACATATTATGCTTAATTTTTCAATTTATGTTACCTTTTTTTAATATTTTATTACCTTTTTTTTTATAATTTTAATTTTAGATCTGGGTTTTTATTGATTCTATAATAAACGCACGCATCAGGGGCTAATCCTTGGCTGGTTGAAATGAACCGGAAGTGATCCGCCTGAAGAAGGACCCGTCCATCCGGCCAGCTTTGGGGCGTCGGCCGAGGACGCCATTATTTGAGAAGACGGTCCTGTCCATCTTCGGGAGACAACCAGACCGGGTCCATCTTCGGGAGACAACCAGACCGGGTCCATCTTTCTCACGCGCTGCGTGCGCTGTTTGCCCGAGCGCACTAGTTTTGCCACTTTTTAAAAGAAAATAGGAGAAGGGTCCAGGAGCGAGGGTTTTGGCTCCCTGTCGCTCCTAGCAACCTCAAGAACCCTAGAGAGCCCGCGGGCGTCGCCGCCCGAAGAACGAACGCCATTTTCGTAATCTATCTCTCTCCTCTGCAGCCATGCACGCCCCGGTCCTTGTTCTCAGTAAGCCTCTTTCTTTCTCTTCTTCTTTGATCTCTGCCTGCTTCAAACCTAGGGTTTTTTATGAGGATGCTTCTTGGGAAATCGAGGAGTGGTTTGGTGTTGGTTGATCAGGAAATCCGGTGTCTAGGTTTTCGTGCATTAGGATGTTTGAAACCCTCCGATCTGCCGCATGAAAATGATTTTTTTTTTCCTTTGGTTTGGAGGGAGTATAATAATTTTTAAACTTGATTTTTATCTTATTTTTATTTTGATTTCGTGGGAAAGATTTGAATGCACTGACGATGACAGGTGGTGTTAGGGCGTGCAAAAATGGCCTCGCAAAAATTTCTTATCTTGGTTTTAAATGAGAAAAGTAATTTTTTTGTTATATTTTATGCCCCCTTTTTTTTTTTTTTGAAAGATTTGTATAAGTGTTTGGTGACAAATGCTGACAACCCTTATGAATTCTAATTACCATGAAGAAATAGTCATCAACGGTATTCAACAGCTGTAAAATCTCAATAGAATCCTAGTTTTGCAAGGTTTTCCGGGTAGAAGTGAGAACATCAACTCACATGTCTTAGGAGTGATAGAGTAATCCAATAAAATTTCCATTTTATGCTTGTGTTTGACTTCTTTCGCTTTCTTATTGCAAACAAATATGATTAATTAAAGAATTTCCTCAAAGAAATAATATGAAAAAAAAAACTGAAATCGGATTGCTTTGCCAGCTATGCATGATGTCTGTGTTGTCGTATGTGGCTTGATGTTCTATTGTTACACAGGGGGCCACGTTTTGCAAATGTCTTAGCGCTAGCTTAATCTGCCGCCATTTTATGATTTTCGCCCGTTCCTTTTTTTTCTGAAATTGTTGGGTGCTGTTCTTGCAAAAGCTGTTTGAAAACCTCTAGTTTCCTTTTTATTTTTATTTATTTTATTTTATTTTTGCATTGTCTCTGATAACTTGGGCTGTCTATATTGAGCAGAAGATTCTTTAAAGCGGGAATCTGGAAGTAAGGTGCACCATGCCAACATCCAAGCTTCTAAGGTGAGCAGGTGTTGCTATGTTTGTTTGTTTGCTGTTTGGTGAGAGGTCAATACTTTTCATAACCTTATGTGGGATGCTTGGAATTTTGACTTTGGCATTGCATCTGGTCATGGAGAAGTATGGAATCAATGATTTGTGTGATCTTATTCTGGTTTTTGAGCTTGCATGGTCCAAGATCTGATTGATTTTTCTGATTAGTTATTACAATTAAAATGCTCCTTTGCATAGTTGGTGAGTCTTTTATCAGAAGCAACTAGTCATTTTTTGTCTATTTATGATCCTCTTATTAATTCTTTTCATATTATGATATCTTTTTGTCTACTCATTAATCGATTATATAATTTTTCTGAAGCAAAATGTTGCCAGGGTAAACATGAGCAGCTGGGTTTTAATTTAAGACATCTACAAGTTAAGTTGATGTGCGTATTTAAACTTTATATATAATACTGATATAACTATGTTAATATAAAGTCATTATGGATACTATAGTAACTAATGACCATGTAAAATTTGTTATATTCACTTTCTTATATCTGTCTTATTGTAGCATTCATGAAAAAAGAGCTCACTTTATATCCTAGTATAGCCTCTATGTCATCTTCCTTTTCCTGAATAAGGGTTTATAGATGAAGGTAAAAGAGCCTTTTCTATTCACTCAGCCAACCAGTCTTTTGCTCCATTTTGTAGGACCTATTACCATCTTTCCCTTGTCATAACCACCCAGTAGCATGCTTTTTTGCTCCATTTTGTAGGACCTATTACCATCTTTCCATTGTCATAGCCACCCAGTAGCATGCTTTTTTTCTGAAAAAAAAGTTCTACACATTCTTCTATTTCCTGATCTTCTTCTCTATTTTCAAAAACCTATAACCTAGGCTTTTAGGTGGTTTGGCTAGGCATCCTGGAAGCACTGGGCATTGAGGTGTCCCTGCTGCTTAAGAACTGCCCGGGTCCTGTGACCACCATGTTTATGATTTAATGTAAAAGTGGGTTTCTTGGGGTTATTATTGCTTTACAATGATTTTTTTTTTGATGCATCTCTAAAATGTTACTTCTTAAGGGTATGATTGGAATGATCTCTGAGGCTTTTGGGTTGTTTTAGAAAGGGTGATTGGTGGTAGACAATTTTGATTCATCCTTATGAATTTTATGAATGAAAATGTGCTGGGGGGTTTGAAAAAAAATCCTCTGTTGCTCTTGTTTTCTTCCTCCTCTATGTTTATTGTTTCCTTTTTTTTTTTAGTTGCCCTTCTTCTGCAATATTACCTGGAAGGCATGGCACAAGTGTAAAGTGTCCAGGTGTCCACAAATGTTGGGCATTAGATCATTCCAAAAGTTGGGTATAGAGGAATATCTGTATTATATTAGATATTTTTACAAATATGTGCAGATGTATATGCATAATGGATAATTTATTGGGCTATTTGCTTTGTTATTCGATAGAATTTAGAAAACCTTTTCTTAATGTTATGCTAGACCTGAAAACTTCTAGGTACAAGTGTCAAAAGTTAATATGTAATTGTAATGATATCATGATTTGCTGATTTGAAGTGTCAAGGAGTGTCTAGGTGTTTGGACATGCAAAAATCCCAGCCTTTGACATGTTCAGATAATGCCACTCTTGTCTTTTTCTTTTTCTTCCCTTCTTCCCTTTGTTTTCTTTTCCTTTTCTTCTCTCCTTTCCTCTCGCTCATTCATCCTTTGTATTTATGCTTCTTTTTCATCTCCCCCTATGTCACGATTATTTTTTTGTTAGGTTCAGCCATCTTCTCCAGTAGGGCTTTTTTGAAAAAATGGTCTAACTGGAAACTCAAAAAACCAAGCAGGGTTTCATCATGCTTTCTTTCCCTTAGACTCTTATCCCTTGAAGAATTTTGATTCAACCATTCTGTGTACATGAGCTTTATGACTGCACAAATCTGTAGAACAGTGAAAATTAAATCCTACATACTTACGTATTCATATGTATGGACATGTCTATGCATGTTCATATGTATGGACATGTTTATAAAGTGAATACAGTACTAGTAGAAATTTAAATTGATGCATGTGAGGAGGGATCATATGATATTGCTTAATTAAAGGTTTCACAATCAGACATATGGTTCCAACCAGGGTTAGCCGAACCATCCCGAACCCGATGGTTTAGGGCAAATTGAATTACCAGTCTGAATCAGGACAGTTCGGTCTCTCGGCTTGATACAGGAGACGAACTACCTCGAACTACCCATACCAACCTCATACCAGCTTATCACCTCGAACTGAACCACCCCGAACTGAATTCAACGGCATGATTCGGGGTGGTTCATTGGTTGGGGCCTCTTGATCCTTCTAACCTATACATTATCGGTTTGGTATGGTATGTCGCATATTGAACTGTACTAGTTCAGTACCAAAACGGTACTGGTTTTTAGTATGAGGAATCTTAGTTCCAACATTAATTTGAAATGTGAATTGAGAAAAACATATGAGTAGATGTCATTTACAAGGCTTAGTGACATGTTCTCATAACTAAATCTCAATTTTGCAAGAAGTCAGCTAAATTAAAAGATATATTGAATTGATGAGCACAACAGCTTGCTAGCCAGAGTTTATGGTCTTTTGAGAAATGGGTAATTAGACAAAGCTGACATTTGGATAATGTTTGCTGGCAATGGATGTGGTGTATTTATGCAGTTGTTCGTGGAGCTCAGGTAGGGACCTATATTAGCTGGCTTACAAGCAATTTTTATATGATATTTCACTATTCAAAGTCTTCATCATCATTTTTTTAATGTTAGTTTGTTTGCAATATTGTGCATCAATCTTGTAATGGTTTTTCTTTGCTTGTAGTCATTTTATTATATCAGATTTTGAGAATAACTGTTTTCCTAAATTCAAACTTCAAATGGCTTTCTTGTAATCTCATTCTCACTCTCAAGATGTATCATTCAATTAAATTTTGTGCATTTTGCTACACAGGCTGTGGCTGACATAATCCGTACTACTTTGGGTCCTCGATCTATGTTGAAGATGCTACTTGATGCTGGAGGAGGTGCATCATGAATGCTTGACTTTTTCATATTGTATATTTTTAATATAGCATCGTCTTTCAATTGAAAGTATTAATGATGAATTTATCTTGTGTACTCAAAGACATTATTCGTTCTTTTTTTTCTTTTCTTGTAAATGCCATACTTTGTTGCAAATGCCCTACATTGATCGGCATAGGTTCTGTCCCAGTTCTGGGCAGACCTCCAAGAGTTGTCACACTTTCTTGTACCTTAGATTTCTTTTTATTATTTCATTTGATAAACTTCACATTTCTAAGCTCACCGTCATTTTTCTTGAAATGGTTTTGGTTGGTAACAGGAATTGTTGTTACTAATGATGGAAATGCTATCCTACGTGAGTTGGATCTTGCCCATCCAGCTGCTAAGGTAACTTGTGCCTCTTGTGCTCACATGTTACCATTCTAGCTTCTCATTTGCATATTCGGCTTTTGGTTGATAGCTAGCATGCCATGGGTCTGCTGTCACCTGTTTCTTCTTACAGCTCTTATGGCTTTTTTAATCTGTGCAAGATCTTTTTGTGCGGGTTCTATAGTTTTAGTTAAATAATTTAAAGAAGTCTCAATTATTCTTAACTGTGCTCTTCTTTACAATTCAACAGTCAATGATTGAACTAAGCCGCACACAGGATGAAGAAGTTGGAGATGGCACAACATCTGTTATTGTTCTTGGTATGTTTTATGCATATATGCATCTCCTCAATGAAGTGCTGAGACAACGTTTACCTCATGCTGGCAGTGGACTAGCTTAATTCCTTGATTACTTGGATTTAGCAGAGAACTATTGTGGTCAACGTATCATACAAATTTTTAGTTCATCTTCAGTTAATGCAGCCACTCTGTCAATATAAGAAGATTTGCTTGCTAAATTATGTCATACTTGTCATTAATTTATTGGATTTGATACAAAGTATATGTTTGGTATTTACATTTATATATCTTCTTTTGTTGTAAATTTATCTCTAGCTCTGATTGGTGACAATAAGAATGCATTCTTTTTAATCTAGAGAAAATATGTTACTGATTGTTTGAGTTAAAATATGTTGAAGCTGGTGAGATGCTTCATGTTGCGGAAGCTTTCATTGACAAGAACTATCATCCTACAGTTATCTGTCGAGGTAATTTTTGTACATCAAATAGGACCTTTCTCTTATTTTGGGCCTTTATATTCTTGCTTTTGACATTGTTTAATGCCCCTTCACAGCATATAATAAAGCTCTTGAGGATGCGATTGCTGTTCTTGACAAGATTGCAATGCCAATCGATGTGAATGATCGTAAGTTTGACATAAGTACTATATCTTGGTTGTGTGCAGTAGGTGTTTTGATACCTTAGAGCTCGTGAAGTGATCCATGCGAGCTGCTTCTTCTTCTTCTCTATATCTCATTGTTATTTTATCTTCTTTCAATTGCATTTTCAATGGCAGTAGTGTATTGATCTGGTATTGTAATTAATTTCTTTTTCTTCTTTCTGTGAATATCATTTGGTAGGTGCCACAATGTTGGGTTTGGTCAAAAGTTGTATCGGTACAAAATTTACGGGACAATTTGGGGACCTAATTGCTGTGAGTATTTTCTTCGTATTTACAATTTTTAGCTTTTCCTATTAAAGATGTCTTCACATGCTTTATGTGGAAAACAAGCGTGGGCAAGCAACTCTTCTAATCCATCTTTTTTGCTGTTTTGTGATGCTCCTGTGTAGACCTTATGGGGACCTAATGATTTTGATAAATTTACAATACAAAATACTTGACACTGCAGCTCTTAAAAGATATTTAATACTTTTGTTGTCTCCTTTGTCATCTGTTTCACACCCTAAATTTTTGGACCTTCATATTGCTTATTACCTCTCTTCTTTCTTTCTTTTGATTAGGCCTTTTTCACATGTGTAACTGATGAAATTACATCTAGGTTTTAAAGCTTCTTATTTCTTAGCTCATAAAACCAACATATTTGGTTAAAATTTTAGTTATGTTATTTCTTTTCCCTTCAATTATTTTGCATTTTTGAATATCATATCGATGTACATATGTACAAATATTTACAAACATAATCCAATTATTAGGTTTCCTTAAGATAATTCATGATTCATATTCAACCTGACCTGTTTGTTTGACTATCCTTTTTGGATTCAAAGGCCCTTCTGTAACATGTTAAAGGCATTAAGTTCCAAAAAAAATTGTACCCATAGCCCACAAATTTTCTCATCTCTTAACCCAGCTCTAAGTCTGTAAACAACCCAGGGATTTGTTGATAATGAAGGACTTTGTTTGAAATAGCAGGTCTCTTTCTGCAGATATTTATCTATCCAGGGACACCATCTGCTTTTTATAAGTGGCAAAGATAATGCAGGATTTTTCAGATTTTTATAAGTGATTAAATTGTACTTTATAAATTAGATGTTGGCTATATTGCTATAGCACTGTTGCAATGATTTGAGTTTCTGAGCAACTGTTGAGTGTGATTCTTATTCCTTTCTGTTTGATTTGTCTATTAATGATGTGTGATTTGTTAAATCCTTTTGAGATTGATGTGCAATAGTTCTTCATCTTATCATATTTAGGATCTTGCTATTGATTCTACCACGACAGTTGGTGTGGACCTTGGCCAGGGTATGCGTGAGGTGGACATCAAGAAATATATAAAAGTTGAGAAGGTTCCTGGTGGCCAGTTGGAGGACTCTAAGGTTCTTAAAGGAGTTATGATTAACAAAGATGTTGTTGCCCCTGGAAAAATGAGAAGAAAGATATTGAACCCACGTATCATTCTCCTTGATTGCCCACTTGAGTACAAGAAAGGAGAAAATCAAACTAATGCTGAGTTGGTAAAAGAAGAAGACTGGTAAGAACTTTTATGCTCTTTTCTGTTATCTATTTATAGAAAAAAGGATTGTGCATCCATATACATACTTTTGTAGAAGATGCAACCTGCAAAGAGCATTTTATGAGTTAGTCTTTGGTAAGAATGCTTTCCCCCCCTTTTTTGTGACTTATTTACTTAATGTGGAAAGGTTTTACTCAGAATCTACAACTGATTTATCTAGGAATTCTAGTTGTCAGGAACTTTAATCATGAAATCATGTTTATCATTACACCATTTCTTTTGGCAGGGAAATGTTATAAATACCAGTAGTAATGTTGTCATTGAGGCTATCTGATGAATAAATGCTCCAATAAGTTGCTTGAATGGGTTCTAAAGGGCTAAACAGCTCTTTGGTGAGGTCCAGTCTTTGCAAAATGAAGAAAAGAGTTGTATTTTTGTTTTGAATGGAAAGCATAATTTATTAACTAATTGAAGCAAAATAATTGACATTTCTACAGCAATATGCTTGGAACAAGCTTAAGGAAGGTGCTGGAAAATGAAGGAAATTCTGGATAGCACTACTTTACTGGAACACACTAGGTAGCAAAAAAGTTTCAGTTGAATCTAAATCTGGATGAAAAATTATGTTATATTTGAATGCAATTGCTGTTACGTTGGCACATTAGCATCAAGTGATGGCTTCATAATTTTAACTAATTTACTCGGCATCGTTCAGAATAAATTTCCTTTAATCTTTGTCAAGAAGTATCTAAACAATTTTGGAACTTCATTCAAGCTATTTAACTCAGTCAAATTAGTCATGTCCATCCTAACGCTAATTTGTGGGTTTTTACTTAGGGACTCAGGTAGACTTGGTTGTGTAATGCTCAATCTAGCTTATTGTGATTTGAGTAGGCTTAGTTGGATTTGGATTGAATCTGTTCAACTAAAACCATATGGCCTACTGTATGGAAGTGTCGAATGTATTTATTTAGTCATGATCTGCTGAACCTTTTACTAGAACTTTTAAGTTCTCTCTTCAAGAAAATTGAAGTCTTGGTCAGCTGAAACTGTAATGTCCAAATTTGTTCGGAAAAGATTAGAATAAATTATAAAGATAACTTGGTGTAGATTATTCAAGAATTTATCAGTATTTTTTTTAAAAAAGAATTTGAACTTTCTACTTGCCACTCAGATGGATTCTCTCTCTCTCTCTCTCTCTCTCTCTCTCTGAATCTTATAGGTAGCCTTTGTCAGGTTCCTAATCAGCACTAGCTTGAGTCTTGTCGGTTGATAGTTTAATGTTCTTACAAATATGAAGGCATCCTATACTTTGTCATATTATGAAAGAATCCTTAATTGATGTATGGGCATCTTATAAGAAATTTGTTTCTAGTGCTCTACTTAATGTTTGGTACTCACAAGTGTCTTTTTGTCAGGGAAGTTTTGCTGAAGATGGAGGAGGAATATATAGAGAATCTCTGTATGCAGATTCTGAAGTTCAAACCTGACTTGGTTATAACAGAAAAAGGGCTCAGCGATCTTGCATGCCATTATTTAAGCAAGGCTGGAGTCAGTGCTATCAGGAGATTGAGAAAGACGGACAACAATAGGATCGCTAAGGCTTGTGGAGCAGTTATTGTAAACAGGCCAGAGGAGCTTCAAGAATCTGATGTTGGAACAGGAGCTGGGCTGTTTGAGGTGAAAAAATTTGGTGACGAATTTTTTGCATTTATTGTGGACTGCAAAGATCCAAAAGCATGTACTGTTCTTTTAAGAGGTGCAAGTAAGGATCTTTTAAATGAGGTCGAAAGAAACCTGCAGGTATGATTTTGTGCTAGCGCATGCTCATCTGAACTATGGATTTGATGTGCCTATGGCTAACTTTACTTTCATAGGATGCCATGTCCGTAGCACGGAACATAATGAAAAACCCAAAGCTTCTTCCTGGAGGTGGTGCCACAGAGTTAACAGTATCTGCAGCATTGAAACAGAAGAGTTCATCAATTGAAGGTATTGAAAAGGTAATCTTTGTTTCTTGCTTATTAGTTGATGCATCATTCTAGGCTAAACTTCAAGTGTTACTTGTTTGCACTTGGTGTCCTTAGTGCAGCAATATGCTTCACATTTGTCTGGCTGTGTAACAGTGGCCCTATGAAGCTGCTGCTGTAGCTTTTGAGGCTATCCCACGAACCTTGGCTCAAAATTGTGGAGTGAATGTTATTCGGACAATGACTGCTCTCCAAGGAAAGGTAAAAGGCAAAACCTAACCCTCTTTTTCATTTTATTTCGCATTTGCCTCTCAGTAAACTTAGTTAATGAGTGGTGGATTGGGCGTACTTGTTCAAACTGTACAAGATCACACTAAAACTGTGCAATGCCTGAACCATACCATACTGTGCAGGAACCATGCTAACAACCTGTGTCCATTTGAACTGGCTACTGGTGCTACACTTTCATGTAGATTATGTTATGCTGGAATTTTGGATGCCACGATTCATTTCTTGTTCATAAGATCATCTTTCGAATTTTATCACTGGTCTCTCCCTCTGATTCTATACCTTGTGCCACACCCCATACTGATTCTTTCATTCAACAAGACTCACTACTTCTAAGTAAAAATCCTATTTAAGATTGGGTGCATTTGACTGGGTGCATTTGACTCCATTGTGCAATGCACACTCCTGTATGGAAGTGAGTGGGTGCGTGCAGGTAAGCAGGCAGGCATATGTGTGGGTGGGGTTATATCACGGAACCTTGGCAAACTGCTGAACTGGAGTCCTTGACCCACTCTCCTGCAAGGAGGGATTTCACTATGGGATGATTATGCTGGTTGTTGATAGCTTAAAGTTTTACAAAACAAAACAATGGGACTCCTAATTATTATTTATACATTTATATGCTGCAGCATGCTAATGAAGAGAATGCATGGGTTGGCATTGATGGAAACACGGGCGCCATTGTTGATATGAAAGAGAGAAAGGTGAGGGCCTTGAGGCTCTCCTTTGAACCCTTCCCCAGCTTTTCTTCATTTCCTTTTTTAACATATTTTCTTGTTTCAGATATGGGACTCTTACAATGTCAAGGCACAAACGTTTAAGACAGCCATTGAAGCTGCTTGCATGCTTTTGAGGATTGATGATATTGTGAGTGGGATAAAGAAAAAGCAGGCTCCTGGAGCTGGTCCAACCCCATCGAAACCTAAGATAGAGGAAGAAGGAGATGCAGACAATGAACAGATGCTTCCAGAGTAGAATTTGAAAGTTATTTGTTTATTTGCCTGCTGGAGAGGTATGAATACCGGGGTGTGCGTGCTTTTTCTCTCGTCAGCAAATTTTATGAGGGAACGAACGGACCATTTGGTCATGTTTCATTTTGTTGACAAATTTTGTTTTCCTAGGTCAGTTTTCACTCCGAGGACTACCGGGATTGGTTGTAATGTGTCCTTGGTGCACGTTTTGTTTTATGGATCAGATGGTTTGTTTGCACAGATGGCTTGTTAGCCCATGCATGGTGAACCCTAAAGGGGCATGTTAAGCTGCAAGGGTAGCATATGCGCATGTTACATGATTTAGTTTTGACATCACCTTTGTGCATCAAAAAGTGGGTTTTAGTTGAGGATGACTTTGTTTCAGCAGTGTGATATTTGAGTGAAATTGCGGTTCCCAGCGGGTATTTATCAAGCCTACAATCAGGTTGAAATCATATGGGTTAAGGAAGCCTTTGCAAAATAAGAATTATTCAGTTAATGGTCCACTGTATCCTGAGTTGTTTGCTGAGTCCATAATGGGCATCGCTTTTTGATCCAGTAAATTGTCTCCTCCACCAAACCCCAGAAAGAATTGGAGGTTCACCAGGAAGCTGTCAAATTGAAAGGATGCAGGGGAGAGGAGAGCAAACCAAATTGAAAGGAAAAAGGCCCGTGCGCCATCTTTGGAAGCTTTGTCAGCTTAAAATGAGTGTAGTAGTTGCAGAGGATGAAAAATGACTATAAAATCTCGACTACGGTAACCAACATTCATGTCGGGCTTTAGGGGCTCAGTTTAGCTAGACTGAAGTGAGAGGTAAGACGGGGCACTGAAGTGATTGATTCGAAGTTGACTGCACGAACAGGTTGCGTGGATTCCTATTTGCTGCCACCTATCTAAAAGACGATTGATTCCAGCAACTGGGATTGTAAGAGCAGTGGCCTCATGGATCACTTGTGCAGCAATTCTGAGGCGTCACCAATAACATAAGAAATTCTGCGTGTCAATGGTAACCGAGAGAGATGCAGAAATTGAGTCGTCAATGGTGTGATCGAGCTCCTGTTGTTCATAAACAGTTAACGGCAGGCCTCATTAATTTGTCATCAGCTAAAATAATAAACTTCATTTATTAGTACTTACCCAACACTGAATGCTACGATGCCGTCTAATGGTCTCTTATGCCCTCAGTTCGAATCCTCCACCAGGAAAATCCTATACCTTCTTCAAAATCACCACAGCTGTGCAGATCGAAGCTAACCAACTCACTGGGCATTTCTTAAAGGTAGCATTTCTCTGTGGCAGGCTTGTGGGAGAGAAAACTCCGATAACTTTTCCTACAATAAAAATATGGTAGGAAAACAAAATGAATCTTGTACCTGTTGCTGTACTCCACTACCACTGCAGCTCTGATCACCTGGGAGGCTGCTCCCACAGCACATAAAACCTCCTGCTCTAATGGTACTTCAAACACTACTGTACATTTACACTGAATCCCCCAGAGCATGTTGAAAACATGTTTTTAATATACTAAAAACTACCAGTCCACCCTAGCATGATATTTCCAACCACATACAAATATGTAAGCCTACATTTGATTCTTGTTCGTCCCTTTCACCGTTGCCTTAAGTTTCTACAAGCCGTTTACAGGCTACATTTAAAGACCTGAGGCTTCTGTTCCCCAAAGGAATCTACTGAATCAAACAGCATTTACAGGCTACATTCAAATGATGTTTCAGTTCAGTTTGCAAAAATTTAAGTGTACTGTCATTCCTGTTACATGAATCAGTTTGAGAGGATCATCCTTCAGGTAAGATGAATACAGACGGATCCTTTAACCATCATAAGTCAGCTCTTCATGGGATTAGTTAGAGAAGCAACTTTGGTCCGCTGTGCTCTTACCCAGTGGCTGCTTATGGAGGTACCTTGCTGCTCAGGACGTTGAGAAGAAATGAAGTGATTTATAGTATCTATCCAGAACAACATTATAGAGTGGATGGATGGGCTCTAACAGGTTAGAATAAGGTCCCAAAACTGCATTGGGCAATGGAGATGCACCAGCATCCTTCGACCAGCTATACTGGCTAACAGAGAGCCCACTGAGACAATAACATGTGTGGTAGAAGTCCCGGTACTTCCCAGGCTTGTCCTTGAACCCTCCCTCCAGTACCTACAGTAGCCATGTTAAAGATAGTCTGTATAACATTGTTGGAAAGAACATTATTAAGGTAGAAATATTTCTCAATGTTGCGCACTGGGCAACCTTGTATTACATAAATCTTAATATAGCAAACGTTACATTTGAGATTGTATTGGCGCTTAAGAGGATGTGCTGGTGCTTCCAGAATAGCGTTAGTGCCAAAACCATTTAATTTGAATAATTTGGGTCCTCCATTTCACCATGAAAAACATGCTAATCAAAATGAGATTTGAAAGTTTCTCAATGACAATATATGAATGACAAGTTTTTAAGATCAAATGAGTTATAATTTTGGAAATTTCAGTGTTTTCAGCAATTTTGGCTCTTCATAAGTTTCTTAGCAAACGAAAAAAGAATGAAAAAACAAGTAGAACAGAAAGACTAGAATCACCTAGAGTATATTGAGTTGTTTGGTGTATGTGAGTGCATCATTTTGCTGATTTTGCAGGAAAAAAAAGTCTACAAAAAAATTACTAAAATTTCAAAAAGATTATGGTTCACATTATTCTAGAATCCTATATCATGTTATGTTTGATGAAAATCTCATGAAATATTATAAATGCCTATGACATCCAACCTTTAAGATAATAAAAACCATGTTAAAAGACATTTTTCCACCAAATACCGCAGTGCTTCCAAATCCTTGCTAGAACTAGCAAAGTCCATATTTAATGTTCAGAAAATACTTCTGTGAATTCAAGGAAATGAAAATATAACCCCAAAAAAACACTAATAGCTTTAAAACCAACAAATGAATTCAGCTGTGGTTTCAGAATTCAGCTGAAGTTTAATCTGTGGTTTGTTTTTAATGTTTCATGGACATCTAGGCAGAAAAACAATTTTTTTTTAACATGTGAAATATTCCCAGGATTTCCTCTCCTCTTTTCTTCATGATGAAAGACTCCATGTATTAAAAGTGACGACTGTTTTGAGCCTTCTTATTGATGATTTCATAAGGGGAACTCCAATGACAATTTCTAGGCACCAATGGACATGAGGACTCCATTATCTAGTAGTATCTTCCTTAATGACCTAAACCTTTTTCCTTCATTTCATACTAAAAGCTTTTAAAAACTAGAATCAAACATTTCATTACTAAATCCAACCCCTCAATCCATGATCCCGCAGACTTTCATTAATCACTTTACTCTGGTTGATCAACCTAAATCAACTGTCTGCTAAAATAGTTAAGCAGAGTTGTAACTTCATCTCCCAACAAAGCTATACCCTACTTCCCAAGTAAGTTCTCCATATTATATTGTGCATAAAATTTTTGGAAACAAATTTCGCTTTCATTGGAGATGAAATTCTCTTAGTTGTCCAACATCGTTACCTGTGAACAAAGGAGTATATATTGCTGCAAGGCAATGCTATGGAACAGAGGGACAGATTCAGCATGCCCTTTTATGAAAGAGAAACCAACATCTGAAAGTTTTCCTGTTTCAAAAATATACCATAACAAAGTAAGTGCATTCTGCTCAATAAAACCAAAAACATAATTGTCATTGACAAAGCATTATGCCACAAAAAACAATTACAAATCAAAACAGCATTAGCATCAACTTTACATTATGGCTTATATGTAGATTCAACTCATTGATAAATGCAGGCAAAGCACCTGAGGCACAATGATATAAACTGAATTACAGATTAGAAGGCCATGGCTTCACCATGAGGGTCTCCCTAAATGGTCAAGAATGCTAAATTGTTTACCGAAAAAATCTTCATTAGATATTGAACAAACTACCAGGAATGGCATCATATTTTGCATGTGTTAAATGGCATCATATTTTGCATATGTTAACACATGCATATCAATTCATTGATGGTCCAACCACATGAGGATGTAATGATTGTCAGTAAATACAAAATATCTAATGAAGCATCCAGACAAATATACATAAACTTGAAAGCTTTATAAGTCAAAGATGAATGACTTTAACAAATTAAATAACTGTCAAATCTTGTTCCATCTGTTAACAAAGCCATAGTTATTACAGTTGTCTTATAAACATAATTCAATTTACATATTTGATGCAAAACCTAGGTCGGGTTACAACATTTTGAACAAAAGGGTTAGTTTATTAATGACAAATTTATTTATGGAAGCAAAAAAGTGATTGAAGAATATTGGCCAATATGCATATTGTATTTGCCACTATTTTGGGATTTATTGGTTCATATTGGCCAATATATCCAGGGCTTAGATTTGTCATATATCATACCTGGGAGTGCCTGATACCAAATTAAACCAAAATCAGCATAGATTAAAACCTTTTTCTTTATTCCATTTTAATTTTGTTTAGGATGGTATCTGATTTTGATTGGTTGATCTAGTGCAAGAAGAGTCCTCTATTAACCAACCATCTCCTCTTGTGTCGAGGATCATGTTGACAGTCCTTTAAGAAATGATCTAGAATGCCTTAAATATATACAATTTATCAGTTTAACTAATTCTTGATTTTTTTCCTTAAATCTATTCAACTTTCCAATAATTATTATAACCTAAAACTAAGCATTTTAATGACCAATCTATAGTATTTTATAATTTTTGGGATTTGCACTTAGTACCTAATGCGAGAGATCCATAAATAATTGTAACATCATTTCTTTAATTTGCCTTTTCTCCTTTACTTTCTTGTGATTTTTCTAATTTTCTAGTTATTCTTATATAGTTATAAACAAGGCTCATCATCTTGATCCCCAACTGCATCGGTACACACAATACATGGGTCGATCTAGCGCATTGAGACTCAATATGCAAAGGTATCAAGTCTTGGTTCGGTACCGATATGGGGCGGTACGTATCGGTATAGCATACCATGGTTATAAGTTTGAATTAGTCTTTAAAAAACTTTCTAGTACAAATAACCTAGGTATTCATGTTAGGGCTACATGGTCCCCACCAAGGTCATACCATGGCTACCCATTAGGTTGCTAACTAGATGCACTCAAATTAGCTTAAGGACGCTCTCATAGCTTTGTATGTCAAATACCTTTCTTCCTCTTGTTTCCTTTTTTTCATACATAATTAGAAGAAAAGAAAAGGATTAAGGCTTTGTTTGGAATTAAAACTTTGTTGTAGCAATTTGTAGTTGTCGTTATTTGGAAAGAAAAGAAAAGGAGCTAAGGAATTGTCCAACCTATCCAGGATTTTCCTTTAAAGTTCAGTTTGTATGGTTGGCTACAAAACTGAAATTTCAAAATAGCTGATGTTTCTTCAACATCAACCAATTTGACACTTTTATCCCACATTTCTCCAACTTCCATAATCCCTTCCATCTAAATGCATCAAGTCTCTTGATCCTTTCCACTAAAAAAAAGTCTTTTAATCACTCCTGTCTAACATATAGATCAGGATAGAAAGTTATAAATTTTTATAGACATGATCAGAAATTCACTAGCAATAATTTCATCGTTGAAGCTTCTTATAAGACTATTGTCAACATAAACTATCCATCTTTTTCATCCTGAATAGATCAAGGTTTGAAGTACCATACCAGTGTGGTCTTTGTACCTTACAGGTAAAACATGGATTAGTACAGTACCACACATGGTATGCATCTTGGATCTTGCAAAACACAAGAGGTGATGTATCATGTGTCAGTACAGAGGCATACAAGTACATTATCAGTACAATACAGTCAATATTTACAGACCGATATGCACTAGTACTTGAATCTTTCAATCAGATCAGCATGAGCAACTTTATGATTATGATTACAAATAAGCAAGATAACTTTTAGTGGTCATAAATTGGTTAGCACAGAGCATGGTCTATCACTACATTGTACAATAAAAAAAATGAAACATGTAATTTTCCAGCATCAAAAAAATATGGTGCCATAAAGAATCTGCTGAAACAATGCAAACCAAGGGAAGAAAGAAAGATTTACTAAATAAGAGTGCCCATCTTCTCTGCAACATTAGGTAAATTGTTTCAAAATTCGAAATAATAAATCTTAACAACTTTAAATACACAGTCCTTCATACCGCTTCCCTGCCCAGCCAAATCAGATGATTCAATACTGCATGTAGTTCCAACAGATGACGACTCTCCACCGACAGATGATGATATTGATTGTTTGTCAACAATTGGCAATAACCTTTGCATCAAAGCAACCACACCTCCCTAGAGGTATCTTGAAATTTTAGCATATTGATTTGAAAAGATACGAACTAATGGGATGTGAAAAAATGATTACCTGCCAAAAGGAGTAGCAACCATCAACCAACTTATTTGTTCGACCCTGAAATCCACATTCTATTCCTTGACGAAATACCACCCAGTCCTAATCATAATGGCAGATTATTAGGACTATATAAGTTTACAGGATAGTAAGTTTATGAAAATGCAATGTAAAAGAAGGCTATAAGCATCTCTCAGTAAATGTTAAGGATTTAATCAGAGCGAGGAAGGTGCTAGCAAACATTGGAGAACAATACTAGAAGTAGCTTGATTAGTGATTTCTTTGTATGAATTAGCAGAGATTTTCTAATAATTACTAAAGAATACATCAAGGTTAGTCAATTAGTTTAAAAGAATACAATTCAATGTACAATTTCATGTTTCCCTATCAGTAAAGTCAGCATTCATTGAATAAATGTACTACTAGTACTCTGTCTTCTATTTGATAACAAATTATGGTGAGAAATCCTAAAGTTAGTATTCATTTGCAACTATACTTAAGGCCTTTTCTTACATGATATGCTCAGACGATTATAAATGAGCATAAATAGTGCAAAGCCAGAATCAAATAATCCATGTACACTTAGAATCTGAATACAAAAATCCCACCTCTTAAATGTGACATGCAGAAAAGTTTGATTGCTGACAAAATTGTTTGACAGGGGGGGGCGGGGTGTGGGCGGTGATGGGGGACGTGCCCACACTATAATTACCCAGGTCCATATTTTTGATGTTATATTGCATACAAGAGAACATTAGAAGAAAGGCTAAACTACAGTTTTGACCCTCGAACTTAGGGGGATATGTCACTTTGGTTCTTGAACTTCAAAAAGTTGTAAAACTGACCCTCTACTTCCTTTTTTATTCCCCTTTGGTCCCTACCATTAAATAGAGGAGACGCCATTTGATTCTATCCGACGTGACAGCATACGTGGCATTCATTGTGGTGAAAACGAGGAACTCGCTTACGTAGCGCCCCTTCCCTTCCCTCCATCCCCGGGCAGCCCACCTCTCCCCATCGCGCCGCCCCTTCCCCTCACCCCCCCACGGTGGCCCTTCCTGGCCGCTTCTCTCTCCCCACCCACCTTGCCCCCCCCCAGCCCCCCCCCCCCCCCCCCCCGGCGGCCCTTCCGCCTACTGCAAGGGGGGGCGCAGGGAGAGAAAAGCGGTGCAATGGGAGGGGGGGAGGTGTGGTGCAATGGAAGGCTACCTAGGGAAAAGGAAGGGGCGCCACGTAAGCGAGTTCCTCATTTTTGCCACAATGGATGCCACATATGCTGCCACGTCGGACAGAACCAAATGGCATCTCCCTTGTTTAATGGTAGAGACCAAAGGAAAACAAAAAGGAAAGTACATAGTCAATTTTGTAACTTTTTGAAGTTCAAGAATCAAAATAATACACCCCCATAAGTTCGAGGGTCAAAACTATAATTTAGCCTAAAGAAACTATTTATTAAGGTATTTTTATATGCAAGTTTCTCATCTAAACATCCAATTTGCTTTAGGTTTTAGAAATTAACAATTTGTAAAGTCATTTTGTAAACTACATCTTCAACATGCAATGTTGACCTCACTTTTGACAATGGGACAGTGGATCAAAATCATCGTTAGAATAGCAACTCTCTACTAAATTTCATAAGCTGCAATTAAAATTAGAAAACATATCCAAGTGTCTCACAAATAGCCAATTTAGATACAAACGTTCCATAGATTCTAGGAGCTTAACAAGAGTGTCCAATAAAGTTAGGCAGTTCATTTTTAAAAGGCAGAACAATAAATTTAAATGAAAACAAGCAAAACTTAGGACTTTCTCTTACAAGCAAACTTGACAAGTCCAGCCTATCAGCCTCATTAATCAAAATCATAGTAGCCAGCCCACAAAATGTGTACCTTCAAGAAACAAACAAATCCATTAAGGACTCTGAGTTGAAAAGTAGGATCTTTCTAAAGCACAATTATGTAGCCAATAACGTCATATAGAGATGCTACAAGAAAGTTTTCAATGAAACATACCCACCGTGAGCTTCCGAACCAGGTTCTCCAGCAATACCACCTTCATATGTTTGACATCTGCAATGAAAATAGTGTACACCCAAACAATCAGTTTCACATATTTGGCAAAAGAAATCATATATAGAGTTCTGAAAATCACCCAAATTATTTGATAAAAAAATATAGAAGATGACATCATGAAGGACCTTGACTTACAGTGTTGATCACATTTACAGATGCGTAGGCAACTTCATTGCACATTCCAATAGTGCTATGCGTCAGATAACCAAGGATATTATTTAATCCAACATAAAGCTTCTCTTAAAAAGACAAAAAAAAAAAGATTTCCTGCTTCCTGAGATGTAAAATGCTAGATTCCTAGATATTGATGGCATATAAGCGTCCAGACAAGTAAACAGAAGCATTGTCTCTGAAAAACAGTCAAAATAAATAACACTGAAAATAAGACAGCTGAGGTGAGCCTATGTTGCTTACTAGTCTATACACATTTATAATACAAGCGAGTCCTACAGAATACAGATAATATGTTCCTTGTAGTATGACACCACTCCTCACAACTTACAAATCCATGTGTTGGGATGAACCACATGGTGATGTGATGAATTTACCATATGAAGGAAAGCTGAATCATGGGTGTAGAGCCATATAATGTCAAAGTCTTCCATTATTTGATCTTTTTCTTACTAGTAAATGATGATTGATATGACATTTCTAGCCCCTTTCAATGCACTGATCAACCATCCTCATCAAGACACTTTTAAGCACAAACCATTGTATAAGACGACAATAATGCTTTAGCAATACCAACCTTCCATTTCATGAGTTTCCAGGCCATCCCACTGAATGCTCAATTCTTATCAAACCAGTCCAACTCGTTTGTGCTCTTGGATATTCAAATAAGGTTACAACTAAACCCATGCCATCTTACTCAAGTAGCCTTGTGGCTCTTCTAGCCAATGGACACTTTCACCAACATTTGCCATGCAAGTGTGCACATATCACATGCTACCATCTGACTTAATTTTATTTAGACTTGCATGAAGGGCTTTTTCATCTCTGTTCTATGTAATAATTCTTTATACCTAAGAGTAGAGATCAATTCCAAAAGATGGACTTAGGTATTGCATTTGGTTTGGCAAAGTGAGGCTCATAAAAACAGCAATCCTCTCTCCGTATCATTGTTAGCACATTCTTAAATTTAGAACATGCTGCCTCAAAACAGAATACCAAGGATGGGGTCCAAGAATCATACACATCAATGCCCTCACGGCTTCCAATCTAAGTACTTTATGTGGTGCCCGTGTGCTATATAAAACCTCACACCTCACACCCCTCTACTCAGTCTCTCCTCAAAAGACATTCCAGGATTCTCTCAAACTCAATTTTTCTTTATTATGGGGGAATAGTAGGTTCAAATTCCACAAAAGACACATAAGGCATATGTGCATGTGTTGAATTTAAAAGAGAAAAACTGTCCTTGAAACCCAGCAGTACTCTCAAAGCCTATCATGCATCAGTGCTGGAAGCTCAGAAAAAAGTGCTTATGAACCTCAATTAGAGAGCTGAACTCCATCCAACAATCAAATTCATGTATTGAACCAACATGTGGTTATCTATGTATATGCTGTAAAAGCAGAATGAATGGTTCTTATACTGCATTTAATTTCAGTAAGAGATATTAACTGCTCAAAAGATATGACAAAATGCTACTAATGAACAGGTGAAAGAGTTTAAAGAAAAAGGCTTTTTTCTTTTTTTTTTTAAAAAAAAATCTGATAAAACAGTGCCATCATAGCTAGTTGTTTGCACAGAGTATCAAATGAAAAAGAAATGTTGACAGCAAAAACACAACTAAAATGCACAGAAGGAAACTTGAAAGAACCAACCTCAAGATGTAATTTCCAACATCTTTTACAAGCTCAGAATCCAAAATGTTCAAAATACTTGCAACCTGGTTTCACAAGAAATAAGAGTTTTAACTACAAATATAGGAGTAAGATATAGGAAGGAAACAAGTTTGCATGTCCATGGACTGAATAAATTTTCCTGGTTAATATAACATAAATTTGTGTTCAACTGGAACCATGAAAAGATGGGAGCCTAAATATCTATTCAATTATAAAACCCATGGTTCCCTACATGATTTGTTGCTTGGCATGTTTAGTGTTTTCATCTTTTGTGTTTTCCATGATTTTTTTTTTTAAAAAAAAACCATGTTTAAATGCAAAATGAGATATTAACCTGATTCTCATAAACCTCAAATCATAGCCAATCTCAATCATCAAAGTTTAAACTAGAATTTACCAAGAGAAACCCTTAACATCTAATTATTGTGAATAAACCCCCCTAATGAGTTGCATCTCCACCTGTATTTCTTCCACACATACTGAATTCTTGTTAGAATTTACAAATTTAACTGTAAGCAGGCAGCATTAATCTACTGTTAATAATTGATGCAATCAAGTCAGAGCACAAAGAATTAGAAAATGGCAAAAGAATCAAACTAACTCTGTAGGTTTCAAGCTAACCGTTATCATCAAGCATATTCATAGTATCTCAGCCCAGTGATTGTTGTAATTCTTGAACTATGTCCCTTTTGCATGCATTTGTCACTTGATGCACTTTGGTGCATCCCAAAGTGGATATTAAGTTAGTAATGCAGCAACAACTGTCAGAGAATCATATACACTGACATAAATGTGGTGTACAACTTATAATTTATTCTTGCTATACCCAGTGTCAAGAAAACTTTTAAGGAATTCATTCTATTGCTGTTAAACGTTATTTGGTGCATGATCCTGTGCCTGTTTGTCACTTCAGTGCATGTATCTTCAAAATACCATCATGAAACCTTGTCCATTTCTACTCCCAGCTAGACTAGCTAGGGCTCAATTCATTATTTGGCTTTTAATTAAATTTGTTAACTACCTAACAACAACACTTCTTTTATCCATATCATAAATTGAGCTAAATAGTGAGAACCTAAGAAAGTTCATGGGTCAACTTTAAACCCACAAAGGACTTGTTTATATGGGCATACAGAAATGCTCTACAGTGTCAGAAAATCAGAAAATATATAATTAATCCCAATGGTTAAGTTAAAAAACTATGCATTGTTATCGGTTGTGTTATAGTTCCTCTTAACCAAGTCTATGCAACATAGTGTTCAATTTAAACAAATTGTAGGCATTCTGTTAGTGTTTAAAATGTAGGCTTTCCAGATAAGCAACTATTTATAGCCAAAACATGCACACAAGCAGACAAACACAAGATATTTAGAACTATGCAATGCAGGCATAACAGGTCTTAATTATTGTTCAATTCACAATTGTCACATCCCCAAGATTTCTCTGTCCTTTCTCAAAGCACCAGATATAAAACAGATAAATTAACATGGAAGAAAAATTAAATTGGGAAGGGTGGGTCCAAGCAACTTACTGATATTGCAGTGTAGCTAGCACGGACATCAGTTTCACCTGCCTCATGCATTCTAATAAAAAGAGAATGATTGTATTCAAGAAAAGTTGGATTCATAGTACAAAAGGTTAATCATAAAGGGTCTATCATCAATGGAAGAGTTTATTAACCAACAATTCTAAAGTTAGAAAGAATAAACTTTACACCTATGAGCAAAGTAGATAAAAGATTTTAAAAAATAATCATCCAAAAAACCTTCACCAAGTCTAACAAAGAACAAAATTAGTCGGATAACTTGATTCATTCTTTGAAGAGCAATTAGAGAGATAGAGACAGAGACAGAAAGACGGATGCACACACAGGGGTTAATTTAACAGTATTCTAACAAAAAACAAACTGGTGCAAGGAAGTACACTATCCTATATTAGTAGACATACAATGCACACAAGTTCAAGATGTTTCCTGTTAATAAGATAGCATGTATTGTTTGACAGTTAATAGCTTTATGTTATAGTGCTTATTTATTGAGTCATAATACGTGCAACCTTTAGTCCAGCCCCTTGAAAGTGTGATATCCTTGCGACAAAAAATTTCTGCGTTAATAGCCTAATGAGAAATCACATTTGCTTCAAAACTTCCCCCTCTATTTTATGTCATAAAGGCACAAGAATGCCATCTTAGGCCAGATCAATAACTTTAAACCCTATTATGTGAAGCCACTGTTTCCTATTGACGACAATAGTAGCTCCATAGTCTCTTATAATCCAAAATTGTAAAAGAGAATTATTTTACGGTGATTCAATAAAGCCCCAGCAATGATTCACTTTCCATCTAATTCAAGGCATAACTGTACAATGAACAATGTTAATTAAGATAAAGGATTCTTGAAAAATAATCCAGAATCTTGAAAGTCCAAATTCAATTTCAAAATGAAAAATGGCTTTAGTACAACTAATCATACACCAAGCTGAACTCTAGTGTAATCATGATTGTTCCTCAAGTAGAGATTCTAGCCACTATTTCTAGGTAGAAAAGATAGCAGTAGTAACCCTATATCTAAAGATTAAAAATAAGACTGGCTATTTTCAGTGCAGAAAGAGAGGAATGGCAACAAAATTTATAGGATCCAGTGCCCTTCAGAAAGTTAGCCCAGATCGCTATGACACGTAACCAATTTTCAGGGTCTCCCAACAAGCTTAAACACTTGGCAGTCCAAAGTTCAAAAAGTTCAGCCAGCAACGATAACACAGCAAAGCCTAGTGCATATTGGCAATGGAAAAGCCAACATGGTAATGCCGAGGCCCAGGAAACTGATTCATAGAGCCATGAAACCATGGCACACATGGTATAGTATTGGAATGTAACAAATATTAAAAATATATCAAAGCAACTCAATATATCTCCTTCGGGTGTAACATGTGGATGCAACAAGATGACTACAATATATTGGCATGCCCAATACATTAATGCGGAACCAATATAACGATGTTAATGATAAGTAAATTGCTGCACATGTGAAATAGAACATCCCGCAATTGCGGTTCATCTATCATTAGTAATGATCTTCCCATACTGATGTGCCTGCAACTTTTTCATATGAAACTGATGCCAAAATACTCTTGAGAAACAGTAGTTTCCTACAAACCACATTCATTTTGCTCTGTCAAACTAGTAAATTCACTTAAATCTCATTAACCAAAATATCAAGATGCATCAAAACATAGTTCAAAACTGGTGCATAATTTAGAGTAAGAATGAATTTGCACCTGAAGGCACCTGAAGAATCTTTCATCCGCAGCAAAAACTTGTATAAATT
Organism: Metroxylon sagu; assembly: GCA_017589505.3. Lineage (NCBI taxonomy): Eukaryota > Viridiplantae > Streptophyta > Magnoliopsida > Arecales > Arecaceae > Metroxylon > Metroxylon sagu. The sequence continues at coordinate 532,309 of JACVBY030000473.1, read as the reverse complement.
ATCTCTGTGAATTGAAAAAACAATATATTATCCAAACAGCATGTGATACACTAGCTGACAATGAGATGTTGATAGAAAAAGAAATTATGACCTATTTATTGACAATAATGCACTCTCACTTCCCAATGCAACAAGCGTGTTCACTGCAGCATAAGTTGTTGCAAGATGAGGCAGCTAAGAGAGGAATGCACAAGACAATGGTCAGAAAAGATAAAAAGGGAGGGAAAAGGAAAAGATGCATTACGAATAGTGATACATAATAGATGAACACATACATTTGAATTGTATATTTTAGTATATTCAATACATACATATGTGTGTAAACACATAACAGTATATGGAGACATGAAATGTTTGTTTAGAAAAAAAAAAAATGTTGAGAAAATATAAAACAATTCAAATGGGTTTAGAGAGAGATTTGGGAAGAGAGATGATCAATTAGAAAAAGATATTATAGAAGTATTTAGGCAACTTGGTATTAGCCAAAGTATGCTGAATTGTACCGAACTGTCCGGCACAGGGCATACCAAACCATATCAGTGTATAACTAATACAATTCACCATTTTAAACTGGAATGGGACCATTACTAACCTCATATTGTCCTCGTACTATACTAAACTGCCCCGTACTATGCCAACCGCCAGGTTCGGCTCAATATGGGACAGTTTATGAGTTGAAACCTTCCGGTTCACCTAATTAGTAGTTGTTGTTTCAATACGAGATAACCAGTACATTGTTGGTTCGATACGGTATGCCTCATACCGAACCGTACCAGTTCGGTACCGAAACAACACTAATTCTTGGTACGACAAACCTTGGTATTATCTTTACCACAAAATTTTCTTTCCAAACTGCCCAAACTTATAGTTAACATATAATAAGGTTTTTCATGAGAACTAATTAATTTCCATCCAAGAGTTTATGTGACAAACCTAAAGAACCCCTCTCTCCCTTTAATATAGTGAACATATGTCCATATGCGAGCATGTATGTATTAGTACATCTATACATACCTCCTCCACATACACAAATGAATTAGTGTGTTTTTATAAGAAAATGAGTGTCCAATAAAATTTCAAAATGAAGTGTTGTTACTTGAAACAATAACTATTTAACTTAAGCGTCTAAGTACAAACATTTAGACTCTTTAAGAAAATACCTAACAATTTATTTAATAGTGCATGAGCATTAAATCTCATTGTTATAATTGCAGGTATATTGCCCTTGTTGATTGTATTAGGCTAATGCCCGTATGCATAGATTAAGACATTTCATATACATAACATATACAACTCTAGTAATGTATGAGCAATGTTGACTGCATTAATAGGACAAACTAGAAGTTCTTAAGCTGGCCAGTATCCATCCATATGCGCTCAGGCATCCGATATCAGAATGAGAGGGAGGCCCGGAGGATGTTGGGGTCTACAAACTCTTACCTACATAATGAGGCTTATAGGGTAGTCTAATCATGCATACAGTCTCTGGCCCATGCAGAGCAAATGCGACCTAGGCATGGATGGCTCTAATCCATACTGGATCGAATATTTTTCTATAGAGCATGCCCTTGTTTTTGGCAGTGCACCTCTCATGTTTCTTTCCCTTAGAAAAGAGAACAAAACCAACAGAGGTTTATTTAGTAAAGATGGGAGTACTCATGGAGATCTGAAGAGCAAGGATATGTGGAAGCAAGGCCTCAGCAGTTCGTGTTATCTTACATCAGGCACATTACTTGGAAAAAAAAACATGAAATTTCTATGCTGGATTTTAAAAGGCAGCTGCAGTATGGGCAGTCAAGGGACTGCATAATGCACATGCAGTAACTATTCTTCAGCTATTTAAAAAAATTAAAAATAATATATCACATACAATGATAACAATGATAATAATAGTAGTATTTTTTTTAGATGGATAATAACAATATTAATAACAATAATAACTAACAACTAGTGCTTATTACCAAGTCCCTAATACCTAAAAGTGATAATTGTAACATAATCAGATCCACCTAGAACCCACATCAAACCTAACTATCATCTTAAACCCACTTCACCTGAATGGGCCTAAATAAGAGTTGGTTGCATATGTGTCACTACAAATGCTAAGTGAGCTAACATATGCAGTTGTACAATACTAAGCAGACTCTTTTAGAACCTTCTAAAGGTTAGACTCTTGTTCGTTGCACATATGCAGTCATTATGAATCCCACACATGGAAACAATCCGACTAACTATGGTTACCATCCACGCATGCTATTGAGAAGAAGTTGTTAAAAAATAGGGCCCATCTTGTATTCTGTCATGCGACAATGACCATCTGCTAATGGTTGCTTTAGCTCTTGGCCCACTTGACTGTATCAAGTTAGAGTGAAAGTTTGATGTTTGTGTGACACTCGGCCCTTAATAATCAAAACCCATAATAGACTAGGCATTGTACATCTACAAAAACCTAGGATAACTTGTTTACAAGCACCAAGTTGAACAAAAGGAAAAGATGGTACCTGTCTAAATATGCTTGAAATGTGAGGCTACACATGCATGCTCTTGCACTAGTCTACTGATATACAATCTTCTACATTTTTTGTTACATGAAAATTGGATGCATGTTGTAAGTAGCAAGTCAAAGGATTTAGATACATCAACATGTTAACTGGAGTGTGTCAATTAATTTAAAGGGTTAATTCCACTTAGCCTCCATTAACTATGGGATATTTGCACTTTTCTTTTTAAACTAAAAAATTTTGCAATCAACACCACGATTTTGATTTCAGTTGCAATTGACCCTGCTGTCTAAGTTTGTGGCTAAAATAAATAGAGAAGTGATCATGTGACCAATAAAAGCTAAGTTGCAAAAGCAAAGGATAGTACCTATCTAAATATGCTTGAAATGTGAGGCTACACATGCATGCCCTTGCACTAGTCTACTGATATACAATCTTCTACATTTTTTGTTACATGAAAATTGGATGCATGATGTAAGTAGCCAGTCAAAGGATTTAGATACATCAACATGTTAATTGGAGTGTGTCAATTAATTTAAAAGGTTAATTCCACTTAGCCTCCATTAACTGGGGCATTTGCACTTTCCTTTCTAAACTAAAAAATTTTGCAATCAATTCCACAATTTTAATTTCAGTTGCAATTGACCTTGCCGTCTAAGTTTGGGGCTAAAATAAATGGAGAAGTGGTCATATGACCAATAAAGGCTTAGTTTATCATAAAAAAACTTTGAAAGGATGATTTTGCCCTTGAGTTTGGCATAAAATAAATCATTCTTTCAAAGTTCTTTCATGTCAAATTAATCCTTTAGTGATCATATGACAGTCACATGACCACTTCTCTATTTAGTTTAACCCTAGGCTTAAACGGCAGGGTCAATTGCAACTAAAATCAAAATTGTGAGGTTGATTGCAAAATTTTTTTTGTTTGGGGAGAAAAGTGCAAATATCTCATAGTTAAAAGGGGCTAAGTGGAATTAATCCTAATTTAAGTCATCAATTGATATAACCAAATGCACAATAATTATTAAACAAGCCAAGTCAAACCTGAATGGGCATTACTCCAACCAATCATATGCATCAAATTCAATACTCAATAAATCATAATCCATACCTTGAATTTAAAGCTTGCATTGATCAATTGAGCAAGGCTTGCATTGATCAATTGAGCAAGGCTTGCATTGATCAATTAGTTTTTAAATTTAACCCAAACAATATTCCTTTTAAATTTTTAATTCTAGATCCAACTAGGAATCTCATTTAATGAACCAAATATTTAAGACTTATGCCACTGGCAAGTGTTCAACTGATCCAACAATTCATAGACTCCTATAGGAACTCTAACAATACCTTCCCCATAAGCAATTAGGTATAGAAAAGACTACTAATTTTCCAAAAAATGGAAGAAAATAAGAGGACTCAGATTGATTACGATTGGAAAAACCTAGAGCTTTGGAAAAACCAGGTACCACCTAAGGATTCAAATGGTAGATGCATCCCCATTGATTTTTCTTTTACACACTCAAGAGAACATCCTCATGACTCTGTTCTACCTTACTAAGAATTTGTCTACAAGCTACCACATTTACTAACTTGGTCCATTTCAGTCTCCATTCCTATCTTCCCAATCAAGCCATTTAAGTCAAAGAAGCATACAAGCATTAGATTGATATTTCTAATGCAAACTCAAGTTCGATGGTAACACTTTCACCTTTATTTATAACCACATTGTCATAGTCTTTGACAGTTTTCCTGTTCCCATCAATAGTTTTCTGAGACATTTCAATTACCTATCATCTCCTCTTTAGAGGCTCCATCATGGTCAGAGAAATCCTCAAAATCTTCTCAACTTTCCATGACTCACATAGTACAACCTTTCAAAGTTAAAGATTTCTATGGAAAGATAATCGATTAAAAGAGTTTTTAGCTTTATATGATTTGGTATGATGTAGCAACTAACAAATTCTTCTCTCGGCACATAGAACAAGTTTTCCTAAGATGATTGGTGACAATTTAGAATCAAACTTTGTCAACATATTGACTGCAGGCTTGAAAATGTTTGCAAAAACATAATTAACTCTTGTTACAACACAACTACAACATGTAAATTGTACCTGCCCTGGCCCACCACCATATCCACCATTTTTGTCCTGCAAAATTTCAAAGGCAACAATATCTGTTCATTAATACCAGTAAATCATACACAAGAAAAGATTGGTATAAAGAGATCATAAGGAAAAATATAAAGTAATAATCTGAGATTTTAGCTATTTGAAGATGTGATTTTTAAACTGGAAGCATTATACATTAGATCAGCAAATAATATAAATTGACTCAGCTTCTAAATAAAATTCATTATCATTACATCCAGTAGATATTAAATAATTATAAGTGATATCATCTTACCAGCATGGTAGCAGGAATTAGATGACATGGAGTAGAAAACAAAGGAAAAAAATATTTTCCTTAAATCATGCAGTTGTAGGAAACATAGAAAATGGAAAAATAAAGGGTGCAATTCTGCTGATGAGTCAGCAAACCAGAGTTTCCGGAAGACAACAGAGCATTGCTTTAAGATTTTGCTGTTTTCAAACTCTTGCATCCATCAGGTTCATGAGGCTTTGATCCTTCTTCTAAACCATTCAACAAGAAATATTTAATCCAAGCATTACTTCCTAGTAGTATCCATTAACCTGTTTTTATTCCCCATAAAAAAATTTTTGGTGGATCAAGAGTATCTTCAATGAATCTTATCCACTTCAAACAACAATATGATGAATACAAAACAAAATCTTTTACTAAAGTTAATAAACTCTTGCTAGTGCCTTGTCCTGACAATAAAATCAAAATCCACTTCTTGTATATCTTGTACAGAAATGATTTATATAAATTATCTCAAAAGAGTACATCACCAATGCTTGAAGTGAATAATACAATCTTCTCAACAAGAAGATATTTGCAAAGTATAGGCTGTTATCACAAATAATTTGCATACAATTGGCCTTTCCTCCTTCAAAAACATGATCTTTTTAAGACTTTCTTGTAATCTCTAGATAGAATAGCGATAGACATATATTTGATCCTAAATTTAACTGGAGGAGACGAAGTGTCTGATTTGCTAATAAAATTTTCAATAACATTATGATCAATGATGGCATCATATAAAAATCAGTCAAGAAAAAGAAAATCCCAACCTAATCCAACTACATATATCAGTAAGGAAAGTATGAGTAAAACTACAGACCTCACAACGGGATAAAAAATCCACCACATTGTTCTCCAATTCAGGGTCAAGTGACTCTCCCAATAGAGCAATTGAGTGAAGAATCCAGTAGCATAGCCAAGGTCGGCTGCACTCAAGAAATCAACCCACATTGGGAAATAAAAAAACTCAAATGCTATAAGTGGAATTCAAAATGACACATGAATGTGAAAGATAATTGTTTAGTAAACAGAATAACAATAGAATCCAGTCTTACTTAGCATCTAGCACATGATAGCTCGGTCCAAGTTGCTTGAGTCCTCTTGTAAGAAACTCAACATGCTTATCACGCCACAGCTCTAACCTACAAAACCCCTTCTCTGATTTATTTTAAAATGTCAAGATGAAAATTTTGGGCAGTTGAGAGTTTGATCAAAAGAAGAATCAATTTGAAATACACAGACTCAAAATTACAAAGTCAAGGATTCACCATTTAAACCTTTCATCTAAGATTCAAAACCGATATAAAAAAAGGAGGGGGGTGAAGGAGTTTACTTCTGACCTAAGGTTCTTGCCGTCTGGAAGAATGCAACTAGCAATTCAAGCACAATCACCCTTCTACTGGACGGAGGATGTGTCATCCTCGTTTTACTCATTAAGGTTAAAGTTTGAATACCACTCATTTTGAAGCAATAAGTCTTGAATTAATTTTATTCTTTTTGCTGCTGCTCATTTAATTTAACCAGTCCCAATAACATTCGACTGCCTTTGAGTTCAACCAGATTGTTTTTTCGCTGTAACGAATAGAATTACTAATACAACATAAGCCGGCTTTTAAACACTAAAAAACTCGACTTCTATGTCGTTTAGAGTTCAAAAAAACATGTTTTCTTCTCTCATGGACTTTAGGGTTGGTTCAAAGAGACGATGGAGATGGTAATCGGCCACCACAGAGGCACTGTTGTGGTAGCAGTGCTCTTTTGCTTGGCAAAACAACAAATGATTAGAAGGCAGCAACAAAATTTAGGGTTTGTAAGAGGAAGAGGAGAAATTACATGAGGGATCGCTCGTGAGGGGAGACGTCAGTGAGGAGGCGGTAGATCTCGGCGACCTTCCCCTCCACCTCGAGCTGCTGCAGCTGCGTGACGGTAAGCCTCGGTTGCTGGTCAAAATTGGGATTTGGAGAAGTAGATGTCGTCGGAGGCGAGAAGGAAGGGGAGGACTCCATGGTTATAGACTCCAGTCGCAAGCGGACTGCCTTCCTTTGCTTGTCCTTCCGTTTTTCGCTTTCTTGCTTGCTTGGGACCGCGAGGCTTTATACCTGGAACCAAGAAAGCAAAGGTTGCGTCGGCTTTCGACGCCGTCCATCGGGGTGAGCTTTTGGTCCAAAAAAAAACCAGAGGTTAAAATAAGCCGCAACTCGACCGGTTGCACCGCAGGTGAACCGTGTGGATGAGCGGTTCAAGCGTTTTTTTTAAAAAAAAAAAAAAAATGATCGGATTCTAACAGTATTCACCCTGCGATATTGGCCGTATGGGTTTCAAAAGAATACTCTGACCTTGTTGGACCTTACATTTTGGAACTCAAAGAGTTGAACACTGTGGCCCCCAACATCCGTGATTTCTCAACCATGAATATTAATTTCAGAAATTGGATAAACGTGCCTCCTATTCAATTAAATCTTATAAGTTTGTTCAGTTTCTACAGAACATATAAACTTTAAGAGGCTTTTGCAGGGTCTTGATTTTACCATTGTGTTGGTTGGACCTCCACTCTAGATGAATTTGCATCTACATAACCATGGCTGGATGCATGATTTTAGGTTATAGTGGGACTTCTGATGAGATGTTCTGTTTCAGTGCCAGGATGAGATTGCTCCGTTTCAGTGCCAGGATGAGATTGTTCCAATCACCAAATCAACATTTCAATCAGTATATCTTGGAACACTTTAATTTTAAGTGTTAAGAAGAGATAGAATAATGGCATGCCGAAAAATTAAGATGGTTGCATTTTATGAAATTTAAAATTTTAGCTAAATATATTTTTAATAATATAATAATATATAGGATACATGGCCATTTCTCAACATATTTCTCATGAGCTTACGATATCTTGACAGGTGACAATAGGGATTTCCTGGGCCCTGTGGGCTTGTTGAAGCCAGACACCACCATAATTATTAGGAATGCAAAGATCAGCATGATCAAGGGTTTGATTTCAAAATGAAAGAGGATAAGAACCAGTCTCTGATAAAATTTCAGCTTGTGAATGTGACGGAAGAGTGACTCAGGAACAGCTAAACTAATATATGACTTCCAAATGACTTTGATGTTTGGGACAATGGGAAGTGATATTTGCGTTCAATCTTTGGTTTTGTTTGGCAACTCATGAGACTGCTTTCCAGGCACTCACTTTTTTATGCGGAAGGCATCTTCCCATCCTAATGATAAGAGGCTATAACTAAAGAAAAATAGTGATTTTTTGAAAAAAAAGCTTTTCATTGACTGCATTGAAAACGTTAAATAAACATTCAAATGTCCCACTCTTTTCACTTCTCAAGAAAGCATCAGGCAATCAAATAAGGCCTTTATGCTGCTTTGACCCAAGAAGCTCCTTGGATGAACTTTCACATTAGTTAGAAAGGTGAAATCTAAGGCATTATCAGGCAGGAGTTAATCAAGTCTTGCAGACACATGTTGTAGCCTGTATATGTTTGGCAGTACCACCTGTGCAATATTCACTGGTATGAAAAGTTCTTAATGCCAGTTGAGTCCTAATCCTCCAATTGATTGAACCACAATAATAACATCTAGAGATTCACCAATTTGATATGGTTACTATGAATGAGACTCTGGCAATAATATAACTGACAGATACAAAGCATACTTTGCAGGTCAAGGATAGTCCGCCAAAAGGATAAATATCATATCCCCAAGACATGCCATATGTTGAATTTTGATTGTCTTTGTTTGTTGACCTTGTCATAGGATACTTTTGGATGTCTAATTTGGCCAATGCTCTCTTCATTTTTGGTAGGTTTGGTGACATAATTATATGCTGATGCTTTTGAACATGTGAAAGCCTTTTATCTTCATTATCTCTTCATGATCATGTCTATTTGTTTTTGTTCTTGTAACTTCTACTCATGATTGGAAATAATGAGTAAATTGGAAATTGCTGGAACCAACCTGATGTGACCTTATAAGGAGACTGTACCATTTGATAGGTCATGGATGATTCCATCTTGACAATAATTACATGTAACTCACCCTTTCTAGATTTAATTTATCAACTGCTTTTGAATTGATTTGTTGGAGAGAAACACAGAGAAGACAGTGGTGCATGCTAGGCAAATGGAATATCCAAGTAGATGGCAAATTTTCAGGTTTCTGATTCATTCTTTTTAAGTAGTCTAGCATGCAGATTCAATTTAAGATTCTTATTCCCTCTGTTACCCCTAAAAGAACTGCATCATGGAACAACTGACTGCTCTTAGTTTTGATCAAATTCTCATATTAGCCCTTGGCTAATCCATAAAACTAAAAGATTAAAAAGTTCCATGGCATAGCAACCCATAACCTACTTAGAAAGTTTAATTAAAATATATTATTTAAGTTTCTTGGCTCTATATAAGTATCTAAGATCTTCCTAAAATATAATTATTATGGGTTAAAACATACCCCTATAGAGGTCCTTACTTAATCCCCTTATTTAAGCTTTATCATTCTTGCTAGCCAAGGGTCTAAATTGAGTTTAATCCAATCATAGCCTCTTCAACTAGCCCATGGTTTACCCTAGATGAATTCATGTTGTAATTTCTCCTAATCTACAGGATTTATAGTTAAGTCCACTTAGATACTATTGTAACAAGATAAAACCTTACTCAATAAAGTTAGTTGAAAGGCATTATTTAGAGTTTTTAGCCCTATCTTAAGATCTCTACAATGTACAACTAATATGAAACTAAACATATATCTGCATGGGTCCTCACAATTGCATTATCCTTTTTTTTATCAAATATTTTCCTTCTTGCATTATCTTCTAAGGTTCATTCATTATTGTTATCATCATGATATTCAATTACTAGATAATGTGACCGATGAATTAAAATTGTCAATAAAATGCCACAATTGGTGTGTCTACAATTCTACTAGTGCCTAAATCAATGCCTTCTTAGCGACATGATAGGTCTTGTAATATGTAAGCATGAGTTAGCAAAAGAATATAAAGTGGCATGCATTACCAAAACTCAAAAGAAAAAGCACATGCTTAAGATTCTCTTATATTATATTATATTATACTATATATATATATATATAGTCTAAAATGAAGGTTGTAAATATATAAAGCCCTTTATTCATCATGTGGACTCTTATATTAATGATAGATATTTAATCATTTCAATTGGCTTTGAATTTCATTATAGTATATCCACAAAAATGATTTCTAAATAAATCTTAAAGAATATAAAACCAAAAATGGACATTTGAGTGAGGAGTAGGGTCTAAGGCATTGATGTTTCATTTCTCTAGTAAAGTATGTAATATGTTACTTGTGTAGTCTAATGGTGGATTCTATGTTAGCATAAAATTTTTTTCGATAACTTAGAATAGGCAAATGAGTGAATAGAGGAGTCTAAGGCGTCAACATTTCACTTCTACAGTGAAGCACTCAATACGTCACATAGTGTCATGAGTTCGATATTGGGAGATTAGGTTCTCACATGTCAGAAGTCAATTAGCAAGTCCCAACTAATTTTCAACCAAATTAGACAAGGGATTAAGTATAGGATTGTACATTCACATAAGATGAGCTTATCCTTTTTCTGGCAAACTTAATTAGATGATCTAAATCGTAGAATTAATAAATAATGATAATGAAAGGATAAATAAATTCATAGAAACATTGTTAATTAGAAAATATGAATTCATTGTTTTCATTAATTCTTTCATTCATGTGCAAAGTTCTCCATTTCTCAAATGAACGCTTGTATTAGCAACAAGTATTTATTATTTTGGTTGGCTTGAAATTTTATTGTAGTATATCCTCCAAACAAATCTTTAAAAAACATAAAACTATGTAGATGATACACAAATATCAATTAGTGAGTCCCAACTAATTTTTACATCAAGATTAGATAGGGGATTGAGAATAGAATGATATATTCATATGGAATGAGTGCATCTTTTTTGGCATATTTGATTGAATGATCTAGATTGTAGGATTAATTCCTAACAATGATTAAAGGATAAATAAATTTTCTTAAACATTGGTATTTGGAAAACATTGTTTCATTATTTTCATTATCATTCAATTTTTAATTTGGCTAGCAAACCCTTCTATTACAAAATAATACATTGATATAATTGGCACAAAACTAATATGCAACATAAATTTGGCTAGCAAACCCTTCTATTTATTAGATTTGTTGCACTAATATCATATTTGAAGAACAATTAAAAAAGCCAAAAAAAACTATGCAAGTATATATTTAAAATGGATGCTTAACTTTTGTAAATTCTGCATGTGTCATGCAGATGTCCGTATTAATGTGATTGATCGATATTAAAATTCACCACTTAATGAAGACTTTATTTTTAATGTACTTAGCTATTATTAAGATTTTTTGTGTAATGTGTAATAGAAATTTAGCTATTGAAATATTTTATTTATTATAATTTATTACATTATTATATTATATTTAAGAATAGTTGAAAAAAAAAGGAGGAAAAACCATATTTAGTGTATCATGTAATTATTATTAACAATGCTAGTATTGATGTGGTCGACTAATCTTTATCATCAAAATTTATTATTTAATGCATCATAAAAATTTAACTATTGAAGCCTTCTGTTTATTATAATCTTTTATATTATTATATAAAGTAAACTTGACTACATTTGAATATAGCTAAGCTTGGATCCGATCACCTCCTCCACCATTGAATCGATATAGTTCACGAATTCAAAAATGAAAAAAAGTGAAAAAGATGGGATGGTTCAAGAACTTGTATAGATTCAAGGATAGAAGAGGTGACTGGATTCCGAACTTAGCTACATTCAAATGTAGCCAAGTCTACCTCTTATTATATTATATTTTAAAAATAATTAAAGAAAGAAAAAAAACATAACTTAAGCATCACATGGGGTGGTATTAATGACGAAAATTTCTAAACAAAGGGTTAACTTGACTAGAATTATCCATTCATTATGTGAACACCAACAGTAATTAAAATTCATTGCTTAATATTCAAATTTAGCTACTAAATCTTTTTATTTATTCGATGGTTAACTTGTTCTTAAACAGATGATCAACTTATCCAGAATTATTCATTCACTATGTGAACACAAATATTAATTAAATTTTATTGTTTAATATACGAATTTAGTTGTCGAATCTTTTTATTTATTAGATGGTTAAGATTAGGAAATAGTACAATCCTCGAACGTCCTTTTTCATTTTTTTGCAGGGTCAATGGAGAACTAAAAAATCCAATAACTTTTTTATTTGTTCTTATCATTTTATCATTGACAATATTTACATTGCACTTTGAGAATGACTAGAGAAAGTGGGGGATTGGGGTGGGGGAACATACCTTACGTATCACATAGGTTAAAAGCTAGTGTTAGTCAAAACCAATGCAGTAAAAAAGCCAAATGGCTCAGCTTAATATGCTTGTACCAAATACTCAATCATTAATAAGAACCACCCCTGTCTTACGTATTATTAACTATGAGTCACAACGCCTCATCTTGATTAAGAATCTCCAATTGTTACCAATCCCTTCTCCTATGCTTGTATCTATTCTTCTTCTCTTTTTTAGTTGAATTTCATGTTGTAACCATTGCAGTGACAAAGGCTTGAATTGGCGAGTGCAATGACAGACTCAAGGCTTGAGTTTGTTACTTAACATAAAAATATAAAAAGTTATACCCATTTGAGTTCACTCCAAGATCCAAGATTGTCAGGAATATATTTTAATAATAATCTTTCTTTTCTATCTCTTGCGTTACCCTTACCTAAAGCTCATTTCTTCATATCCACCCCTTAAAACTGAAGCAACCATCAGTAGTGAACTATTATGAGTTAGCCTTAGGACTAGACCTATCTTGAACGTTATTCCTATGGGCTTTGAGGAAGCTAACAGGTGGGATTGACGACTCTGACTTGCTACTTGAAGGATGCGACGACCGGAGCATAGGTTGACAACTGGTGTCATTAACTGAATCAAATTAACTGAATTCAATAAACATTGAAGGCTCGCATCTGAATCTCATGCATTATTAACCATCAATTAATGGTGAAAATGGGTTTCTTCAGTTTGATGTGGGTAAAATTATTAAGAAAAGCCAAGACCAACTTTAATTAAACTTGATTCTAATTTAAAATTCATTAGGTTGAGACATTAGTTGATACCCGAAATCGAATCCGAATTCAATAATTAATAAATCAATTGGCAAAAAAATTCCTAATAATCCTTCCACCCATCTCAACAGTTATCTAGCAAAATTAGCAACTTGCTTTTCAAATCAAAATGAGCTAAACTACCTAAATATCTAATAAAATAGAAAATATAACTCAAATTTTATTATTATTAAGAGACATTCTGTGACATTGATTTACCATTATACCCCTAAACATAAATTATATCTAAGACCGTTATGATCATCTTATATAGAGGTTAGATCTTAGCACAGCAGTAAAATTGCAAGTGCCATATATTTGAAATATAAAAATAGTTTCTTTTCGCTTATGAGAATAAGCTGAATGCATCCAAATTCTTCAAATCCCATGATGGCAGGAGTCTTGTAAATGAAACATTTTTTTAAAAAAAAAATTGATCATTTTATAATACCATCCCTATAATTAATTATTTTTATTTTTGGTACCATTTATTTATTCTCTAGCATGGCATCTCTAATTATCTATACCTTCGGTCTTCGAGAGCTTGAGTCTTTCGAGCCTAGTTTTGTATCAATCCACATTTGCTTCTTGTCAGGGCGTGTGCATGACCCTAGGGCTGCTGCTACTTTGCTAAACACGTGGTGAGCAAGACTTCATGAGGTTCATCAAGGTGAACCATTGCTGTGTGTGTGTGTGAATTCTTTATTAGGGGGTCACCTGGAATCCATGAAGCTACACCATTTGAGTTATTGCTGCACTAGCGATGACTTGGTTGTCTTAAGCTTTAGCCGTATTCCTTTGCCAGCCCATGCCTGAGCTACCCCCTTTCCTTTGTCCACCTCAGGGACCTAACTTTGCCAGGCTTTCTTCTATGTCAGAGGCAATGGAAGGGCCAAATTTTACAGGCCCATCCTCCAATCATGGCTAATTGACTATTGAATAATCCTGAGTACTATACTAGCAGAGAGAGGCGTCGATCCTTCATGCTGGACTAGCCCAATGTCACACAGAGAGAGAGAGAGAGAGAGAGAGAGAGAGAGAGAGAGAGAGAGAGAAAGAGAGAGAGTCCTGCCGTATATGACTACTGGGGTTGCTCTGTTGATGCAGCAGAGCCATCTAGCTGCCAAAAGAAAAGGAGCTGCTACCTGACTGTCTTACATGGATTTAGTTAAATCTATGTTGAAACTTGTTTGAATCCATATTTTATTCTCGAAATGGTTCTTAAGAAGGTAATTAATGGGATTAAATCAGTGTAAGAAAATTTCTTTGATCTGCTTATACTGAGCAAATCCTATATTGCTCTCCTCCAGCAGATTTGTATTGGTGATCTAGGTGTTTCCAAAGGCTTGATCAAACCAAGGAGGCTTCCTTGGTTTCTAGTCTCTTAATTAAATTGATCGGCTTTGGTTAACATGTATGACCTGATATCCCTTGTTTTCATAACGCAACACCATGTCTAGAAATTTAAATACACTTTCTTATCTACTTTTATGAGCATTCATATAGCCTTGCAGGGGATATAAAGAATGGAAGCGTGGAAAGAGAAAATTGAGCAGTGTGGAAACTTTCTTCATGGATCTGCATGAAGTGGAGGGCCTTCAGGCCCTACATTCCTCCCCACCATTACCAGGGAATAAGAGCTGTTGTCCAGGAAGCTTTATGGTGTTACGTTTCCTTGACCCTTTAGCTATTCAGGGGCCTCCAGGAAGTTGTAGCCAAGAAGATGACAAAGATCTATATCTATTTCACAGAATAGTGGCAGTCATAGTTAATTATTCCAAAAATTTTCTTTAAAAAAAAAAGTTCCAAAATAAACTGCAATTTAATGGATGGGGATGCAAGCGCTTCAGAAATGTGTGCAGCTTCAGCATGCCTATATGATTTAAGGAAATTCCATAGGACAATTATTTGGTTATCATTGTTTAAATTGGGACAGTTAGCTATATAAAGTGGACGGAAGCATGCTAGATAAATGCAAGGAGATGAGAATGATACACTAGAATAAGTTTGAGTGTTGCTTAGAGTTGAATATGATGGAAGAATGACAGAGATGGCACATCTTCATTATGAGTGAGGATCTCAGTCTAAAAACAGAACACAATACTCACTTATTAAATCAGACAATCATGAAACTATCAATTGATTTCATTTAAGCTAAAGAAAGGACAGGCAGAATATTTGTGGAAGAAAACTGAAAAAAGGAAAGGAAAAAGCAGAAGGAAGAAGGAAGGTGAAGGGAACTAAAAAGCAGTTGTGAAACAAAAACAAAGCAGTGAGAAAAAAATGGAGTAAAGGTACAAAAGAACAATCAGACAAATGTACCATGGTTTTTTAGCCTTCTGCACTCTTGCAGGTTCCTCCCCACCATCATACACTGGAAAAGGTATGACATTCCATTTCAGACCATAATAGCCCTTGATTTTCACAAGCAACTTTCCTGGCACATTCTGGAAAAAGCAACATTGCATGGTGCGCCTTCACAGCAGCACTTCAAATCACAGGAGTTGTGCTTAGTTTTATGGATACCCCACAGATGCAGAGGTCATATGGTTGTCTGGTTTTCTTCACAGCAGCACTTCAAGCATGCTTCCAGTTCTTAAATTTAGAAAGAAGGAAGATATGAAAAAAGAAAAAAGAAAAGAAAAAAAGAGCCCGCCATGACTAAGTTTGGAAGTGAAATGGAGGAATTAAAGCACTTCCTCAGCCATGACTGTTAAAATAGCAACAATATACACTGGCTAGCTGTGTAAAATGGTTGGCCTAAAGCAAGATTATTCTGTCAATCCTCAGAGTTCCTACTATTAGTATGCTAGTGCATCAGGTTGATTAGTCTGAGTCTGCTTGCTATTGTTTCAAACTCATTATTATAAATAACATAGCACTTGTACATTGACAGTCATATGCAGTCCAAACAATTGTCAAGTTTTGCTTGTATTTGTTCACACAAAGAACTCTATGTTGATGACAACGAGTTTTTTTTATTAGTATTGTCGAATTGCTTTGAGGTAGCATAGGTCGTCATTCTTTCTGTTTGAACACTTTCTTGTGCTTCTAATAGACTTTCTCATCTCCTATGTAACAACAGTGCTTGATCTACTCCTAGCCACCTCAACTCCTGCAAATATATTGATTTAAACTGGAAATTTGAATCTACACTCCTTTCAGCAGTGGACCATGATTATCTCTAACTGTTCTTACTTTTTGATAGTGTGTTATGCTGGCTGTCTTGTGATTAGATGCTCCATTATCTATTATACGTCAAATATCAATTTGTATGCTTATTATTCGACAATTTAGCAGAGATGACCACCACAGAGATTTCTCTCCGCTCTAGTATTTAGCTAGAGTCTGGAAAAAAAGCATGGGGAACCCCTCTGTACTAGGTCCTTTTGTGATGTGCTTGGTTGATGATGACCCACCTTGCATTCAAATACCCTTAGGAAGCAAGTTTCAGCATTTTGAAAACTTCAGGAATTCCTCATCTCTTTCTTTATCCTCTGACCCCAAAGATCAGATTTATATCAACCAGAGGAAAGGAGTTAAATGCTCTTCTACTAATACCAACCAGTGCGATTATATCCTTGAGTGAAGAACTTGCGTCTTACCTGCACGCATAACTTTCATGGTCCGAGGTAGCACATGGCCTCATAATAATTAGAGATAGAAATAATACCCCATGTGCATTCTATACTTACTCCGCCTTCCACTTTGGCCTTTTTTCCTTTGCATGCTTCTCACTCCATGCTCAATGCTGAAATTATTAGGATGATGATGACCTTTTCGGCGTGAGAGATTGTTTCCTTTTTAACATTCATAATGATCACCTGTTAGTGTGGGTGGGTAGGCAAGCTTTCACAGTGTTCCAGCCAAACCATGAGTACTGGACTCTGGACCAATTGCCCAAGACTATAGATGCAGCATTTGGAATTGGTCCTACTTGCCTATTCTCTTAATGCATGACAATATCAGCCTTTTTTGTGTCAAAGCAGATAAATATTCTTGTTTTAATATTGCAGCTAAGTTTAGCAATCCAAGCTCCTAAATCAGTTATTCAAAGAATTCAAGAAATCCATTGTTAAAAGAGCATATGGAATAGCCAATACAATGATTACTGCAATAGAATCGCTAGAGTTTGCATAACCATAGGGAGGAAATGACGAAAAGAGCACATGACATAGCTAATAGAACGAATGAGTAAAGAAATCTTTGTATATTTCTTCTTCTTCAAAGTATAAGAGTTATGAGTATTTATACCATTTTGCATGTATATATTAGAAACTTATAAAAGTCAAATTTCTTGATTTCCATTAATCACTTAATGATTTATTCAATCAGCCTTTGATTACAATTTCCATAATTTGCCTAATCAGTTTGTGATTAAAATCCCTTATGATTTATTAAATTAGAATCCAAAATTTAGAATTCCTAGATTACTGTCTACTATATTTAAGGAAAATATAGCAAATCAAAATCCGTTGATTATCATCTACACTCCCTCTCGAATTGATGCTAAGCGGAATTTAGAAAGAAGGTAATGATGACGGCTCTAAGCCATAGGTTTGGTGGCTCCTCCATCCAAAATTCCTGATAATTCTTTGCCTTTCATAAAAATTCAAAATTAAAATTTTCAAAAAAGAGTAATTTTTCCCATCAAATTTGATCATGTAAATGTCCCTCCAATCCATTGCAGAAATAAAGTAAATAAACCAAATAGATAGAAAAACATAACTCAATGATATGGTAGAACTGAGTACTGACATGGCATGTTAGATATCTGGTGTGTGACATATGTGGAGATTTGAATTGAGATTGAAACTAATTCAGATTTCCTCCAATGATATGGTAGAACTAAGTACTGACATGGCACATTAGAGATCTGACATGTGACATGTTTGGAAACTTGAACTAAGGCTGAAACTAATTTGAATTCCCTTCGATAATATGGTAGAACTGAGTACTAATGTGGTACATTAGAAATCTGACACGTAACATGTGTGTAAACTTGAAATAAGGCTGAAACTGATATAAATTAGATCTAAATTATCGAAATAGAACTAGATCAACAGCCATTTGGAGCTTTTCTAGTGACAAGGTTAGGCTGATAAAGAATGAGCTCATCTTCTGATTGATTATAATGATTTTTCATGACATGATTTGAAAATATAGGAACAAAGAAGGAAGAGCTATGAAATAGGAGAAAGGAAATTTTCTATAGGGAGAGGACCAGAGAAGGAGATGGCTTTGATACCATGTTAAAAGAGCATATAAAATAGCCAATAGAATGATTACTGCCAATAGAATAGCCAGAGGTTACATAACTATAGGGAGAAAATGATAGAAAAGAACATATAGAATAGCTAGATCAAAGAAATCTCTGTATCTTTCTTCTTCTTCAAAGTACAAGGGTTATGAGTATTTATACTCATTTTGTATATATACATTAGGAAATTATAAAAAATCAGAATCTCTTAATTTTCGCTAATCACTTAATAATTTATCCAATCAGCCTTTGATTATAATCTCCATAATTTACCTAATCAGCATGTAATTGCAATCCCTTATGATTTACTAAATCAAAATTCAGAATTCCTAAATTATTGCCTACTATATTTAAGAAAAATATAGCAAATTAGCATCCCTTGATTATTATTATCTACATCCATAACCTACCCATGGTTGGTTCATGTTAGGGTGGTTAGGAGATCTTAAGATTACCCGCATGCCAGAGGGGCTGTACGAGCTATCCTGCATGCTTTAGCTTTCAACGGGGCAGGTTTGGATGGAGTTCTTGGATGGGGACAAAGGGCATGTGAGGTTAGTAATCTAGAGAGAATGTTCCAAAGGGCATCTGAGGTTAGTAATCCAGAGTGTTAACATGTTTGTAATGAGAAAATCAATGTTCTATTATTTTAACCAACAAGGAAACTTATAATTTGTCTTCTGGTGATACTCATTTTGCATTATAGTATTCCTTGAAAAATCCTCATGTTACTGAAAGAAGGTTAGTCATTAAAAAAAAAAATCAAACAAAGAAAAAGAAAAGAAGGATTAGCATCTCATGGCTTTTTCCTTCTGTTTGGATCTATGACTAGATTTTATTGACTGGCTGGAATCCAATAGGCTAAAAGAAATGTGTGGAAAGCAAAAGGGTAGAGAAAAGAAATGCTTAGTTCAAATGCCAAAGCTGAGTTGAAGATATCTGATTTCAAGAAGAACAAAAAATGGGACTAAAGTAACAAAGCCTGTGGCATTGTCAGCGAAGAGTTCATTTTTATATGACAAAAGAAACTATCATCGTGAACATGATATTCCCATGAAGGTTCCAAAACAAGACGGTAGCGATGGCAGAGGTTTTCATTGCATTAGAATGGAAGGGGATCAGATGGCATGGCCAGCCATCAGAAGTTGCTGCATTTTTGAAGAATCTTAAGGAGCATGATGATTGGTTTGAAATGAAAGATTAAACACATTATCCACGGGGAGCCATTCTGTTGCATTTCCAGCTTGCAGAAACATTCTTTCAATGTCCCCACTAGTTGTCACCTTCTAAAAGCTGATGTTAATTATGTTCTTTCTGATAAAATCAGACTTGAATGAAAGATTGGCATGAGGATTTAGTTCGGGCCCTAGAGGTGGGGAATGAAAAAAAAAAAAAAAATCTAGATAAAGGCACATTAAGCAAAAGTTTGCGTTCAGATTCAGAAAAAGAGGGAGCCTGTAGGCTGGTACAAGCGCCTGGATTACCTGAAAAGGTGGGAGCCTCTTATGGGCACCTGGTTAATCTGAAAGACCTGTCATGATTTCTAATTCAGTATCCATCAAAATTTTTCTTTTTCATTTTCACCTTTGACTCTCCCTTCAAACCAAGAGTTTGGAAATCTCCCTTCATATATGCATGGTTTCCCATCCCAGCATTGAAATAGATTATCACCCTATGCTGTAACAGAACCATTCTACTATCGTCCCAATATTTCAATTGATGCGACTTGAAATATCTCCTATTCCAAGCATTGGGATAGAACAAAATACTGTTGCATTCGATTTCATTAAAAAAACGAAACGGCTCCATTTCATCAGTTTTAAAATTTTGCCTATGGATACTATTGTTAACCTCACCTAGGAGGCCCTCTTTGAAAGTTGTAAATACTGGATATCTGTGTTTTCCTAGCAATACATGACTCATTGAACCACCTGTAATTCTGTTATTTTGGATGCATGCATTTTTCTTTTGCCCCCTAATATATACTCGAATTTGCAACTCCCAGTGGCCCCTAAACACATGCCCAGTGGCCCTGTGTGGCATCATTCATGGGTGTCACTAGGAAGACAACAACAGGTCAGAATCTTTTTCATCTAGAATTCTAGACCCAGCAGCCTTAATTGATTACTAGTACAAATTTTAGATCCAAGTCAAACCTGATCACTTAATAGGTTGGGTCAGGCTGCCTCTTATGTTGTCTTTAAGCTCTCAGTGGGTCTACTTGTGTCTCGCTATTTTAGTTTCCTGCCAACCTTTCCAAGTCTCGGCTTGGGACCCTTTACCACACCGCTCTTGGCATCAGGTACCACCCAGGTCTAAACTGGGCCAAGCATGAGTTGGATCTAATCGCATGCAAGCTGATGGAATGGCTTTACAAGTGTGGATGACAGATACGCACATAAATTTCTATGTGGATGATTAATTGTCTCTATTGCTAAACTTAGACTCCTGCTAAATTAACACTGTTCGCCAGCAGCCCCTTGTTTCTCAGGCAAGCCATGTTACTATCCTTGAGATGTTTTCTCGTGTACCAGACCATCACGGATCCATGTTTAACAGTAATTTATCATACTAGAATCAGATAAGAGAGCACTTAGCGGCGCTCATCTTCACCTTAAAATCGTTTCACAAGGCAATGACATTCTAACAATCATGGAGCTGCCCTTCAGTCCCAGCTGTTTACAGTTGGTCACGCATCGCATGTGAGCTGTCCACGAAGAAAACGGTAAAGTGGCAACAAAAGAGGTTGGCGGATCCTCATGAAACCACGTTATCTAACCCACGAAGAAAATGAAAGGCCACATCACTGCATGATGGGCGAGGCAGTCTTTGAACTTGCATGTCATCATAGCATTTCCCAACGCAAATTTTTCTAACTAAGAATGTTGATAAATGTGTGCCCAAATGATAGGTAATGACGGGGAGAAGACATGCTTCCTTGCAACTCAATTGAAAGTTATATGAATGGATCTTTCGTAACCCACAATACATGTATGCTGGTAACGCCATGCATGCACGAGAAAAGTAGCCTCGATCAAGTCCACATGCAGAACTACGTAGGAGGAAGGGATCAGGAGCTTGCCCTTTCGATGTAACAGAGTTAACTGCAAATATAGGGAAATGTTGACGTGGCCATCATAAGCGGAGAGACTGCTAACAAAAATACTGAAACACGTAGTTTGTGTTTCGTTTCCTAGGAGTACTGGTTAAAAAAAAAAAAGCAAAATTATAATTTTGGCTCTCCAACTTTCACTCAAAATTTATTTTGCTCCTCAAATTTCTGTTATTATAATTTAGACTCTTTTCAAGAATATTTCATCCTTGACATTTTCTTAGGTGTATCAATTTACTGATTGTGATGAAACATTAAAAATTTAACATTCTTAAACTATGATGGAGTAAGCTATTATAACGAAATGTTTAGGGTTAAATATGAATTTTGAGTACAAAGTTGAGAACCAAAAGTATAAAATCTTCTTTTTCTCTTTAAATTATAAAGGGTAGATGCTCTCGTCTTAATTATTCAAGCAATGAATGCTCACTAAATTTGCATAACGCAACAAGCACACAGCATATGACTAGCAATGCCTAGAAATGCACAGAGCCTTCAAGGTGCGGACATGCGTCAGGATGATTCACCTAAGCGTTACAAAATTATTTGACAACCGTCCGAATCGGGCACACGTATCATAAGTAGATTAAGGTCTTAAAAGACTTCAGCCATTAGAGTTCATCAAGGATAACAAAGTAAAAGAAATGCTGAGGCTTCTTTTCGTAACCAACAGTCAAGAAGCCCTATGTTGGCGGGATTTACAATCAAAATCAAAATCAAAATCAAAAGCCACAAATGCCCCAATTTCCAACTCGCATCACTCCAAGCTAAAAGAAGCCCCCCCTTCGTTATTCCCTTACCCGTCGTCTTCTTTCCCTTCGACCCAACCAGACACCGCAGGGCCATCCTCCCCATCATCAATCAGCCACCGTCCATGTCATGTCCCCCTGGAAGATCCAATGGCACACCTCGATCTTCCCTGGCCCGGAGCCCAGTGCCACAAACGCCCCATGTCCAGCGCTCCAATCCGACGTGTCCAGGTGACAGATGGCAACACCGTGGTTGATCTTCTCCTTCGTTTTGACGGCTAGGATCTCCGCCTTGTATACCCTCACCTTGGGCACCGAGTGGCAGTAGTATACCAGATAAGGGAACAGGCTCTGGTGGCACGACACAGATTTGGTTACCTGACCGCCGTTCACTCCCTTCACCTCTCCGATCAGAATGCTCCCCTTGGACCCATTGGTGCTCTCTGT
This sequence comes from Metroxylon sagu, assembly GCA_017589505.3. Taxonomy (NCBI): domain Eukaryota; kingdom Viridiplantae; phylum Streptophyta; class Magnoliopsida; order Arecales; family Arecaceae; genus Metroxylon; species Metroxylon sagu. The sequence goes on along the minus strand of JACVBY030000473.1, from coordinate 509,636 downwards.
GCTCCGCACCACCACGTCGTTCCCGAGTACGCTCACCGCGAAGTCGATCACGTCCTCCGCCGACGTCGCGCATCGCTTCGTCTCGCCGCGGCTCGGCGCCCGCTCGCACTCCGCCACGGTGTCCGCCACCGCCTTCCCCAGCGCCGTGTCCGCCGGGATGTTGAACAGCCGCTGGACCTCGGGGGCGGAGAACGGGATCTGCCCGGAGATCGACCGCGGGAGAAACGACCTCGCCGGCATCTTGTCCCTGATGTCCGGCATCGGCATCACCGTCCCCTTCTTGAGTTCGCTTTCACGGAAGAACTTCCCCGGCTCCACCACCCACCGGCTCGTCGGCCTCCGCCGCTCCGCCAACGCCTCGGCGGCGGAGGACGGGAGCGAGGAGGAGTTGCGGTAGCTCTTGAAGCCGATGCTGCCGGTCTTGGTGTAGCCCTTGAAGGTGGTGTTATCGCCAGAGTAGGACGCGAACGTGATCTTGGGGTTGGTGGACCCCTCGCCGTAGCCTTTGAAGGAATCGCTGCCTTGGTTGAACGAGTTGCCATAATTCTTGAAATCGGCGGAACCGGCGTTGCTCTCTTTGGCGTAGGAGGAGAAGCTGTCGTCGCCGACGTTGGCTTGGTCGCGGTAGTTGGAGAATTTCTCCGATCCGGCGTTGCCGTCGTCACCGTACGACCGGAAATTGGTCTCCGGGACGTTGCCATTTTCGCCGTAGTTAGTGAAGGTATCGTTGGCGCCGTTGCCATCCTCGCCGTAGTTGTTAAAATCGGAGTTTATGACGTTGGAGTTGTTGCCATAGCTAGTGAATGAGAGAGGGATGCCGTTGCCGTGCTTGCCGTAGCCAGCGAAGGACTGGCCGCCGGAGTTGGTGTCGTCGGAGTAACTCGAGAACTTCTGGACGCGACCATTGGCGTCGGCCTCGTAGTTGGTGAACTTTAGGTTAGGGACATTGGCACTGTGGCCGTAGGAGGAGAAGTCGCCAGCGCCACCGGTGGCGGCGGAGGCGTAGCTGGTGAAATTCGCGGTGACGACGTTGGCGTCGGGCTGGTAGACGGCGAAAGAGTCGTCGTGGCCGGCAGAGTCGCGGCTGTAGCGGCGGAAGGAGTCGATGGGGATGTTCTCGGAGGCCGAGTAGTTCTTGAAGGAGTCGGCGCCGCCGGCGCGGTCGCTGCCGTAGTTGGAGAAGTTGGAGTTGGAGTAGCCAGCGAAGGCGGAATCGGAGGGATGGGAGTCGTCGGATGAGGCAGGGGATGGGGAGGGGGAGCAGAGGAGGCGGGCGGCGGCGCAGAGTGCGGGGAGGCGAGGGGAGAGAGCGGCTCCGCCGCCGGATGCTGCGAGGGAGGAGAAGGAGGCGGTGTCGAGGGCGGAGAGGGGGGAGAGCTTGGAGACGAGGAAGGCCGGGTGGGGGCGGCCGTTGGGGACCTTGCGGTTCCAGTACCGGATGAGGGCGGCTTTGGCGGTGAACGGATTCAGGGCGGCCGTTTTCGGGGACGTGGAGTTGTCTGCGACCGCCACGTGGGAGAACGGAACGAGGAGTAGGAGGAGGAGGAAGAAGGGAGGATTGGCCATTGCAGAGTTAAGTTGGGAGGGAGGGAATGGGTTCGGTGAGTGGTACTGATGGTGTTGGAAAGGGGAGAGAGAAGGGTATAAATAGATGTGGGGAGTGGAACGGCTACTTTGATTCTTTTTCTCTGATCTGTTTTATTCCGTTAAATCTAGATTTGAATTTAAGATTAAGATTTTTTTAGTTATGATTATGATGTTTCGTTGTCCTTTGGAGTTGATTTATTTGGAAGATGACCACGTTAATTTAGTATTAGCGAGTCCTTGCTTCGGGGAGGTGTAATTTTAGAAAGGGATTTTTGAATTTAGATAATTATGATGATCATAATTTAAATAATAATAATAATAATAATAATAATAATAATAATAAAGCATGATTTTTTTTTATTTTTATTTTTTTTCTTCAATATGATACATGATACCGTTAAAAGTTCTCTTTTTAGAGGAGGGAAGTGGCCGAGACGAAAGCGGATAAAAACAAAATCAAATCTTGCCACGTTTTTTTTTTTTTTTTGTGTTTTAGTAAATGAAATTAATTCTTCAGGAGGCTAATATACTACTTGATTGAATTATGGTGCACTAAATTGATAAAAAATTAGATACATTATATATTTACAAAAATTATTAATTTGTAATTAGTCAAAATGTCTGCACCTTATAATGGAGCAAAGGCCACTAAAAACTAAGGCCAGCGTATGTGCATATTTTATATGTTCAGTTAGGCTATGGTCACATTTTCTTTGCACCTTATTCACTCATCATGCCAAAATAAATAAAAATATTATATATAATGATAAAATTTTTGGTTAAATTTTCTCTTTACTCTAGAATGGAATAAATAATGTTAAACTCCAAGCACAACATATTTGTGTGTTCAAATGTAACCATCTTTTTACACTTTTTAACTATTTTGTAGTATGCATTAGAAGCCATTACGTACTTTCAAAAAAAATTTAATTTTAATAAATTTTATCCTTTAGTGATGGGTATATTAGTATTTAATCCTAAAAATTTTATTTTTAAGTAATAAGTGAATAGGAACCTACTATGTATTTGGTTAGGAATATAATAATAAATTAAGAAGGATTCTTCGATAATGTACTCTATCAAAAGGAAAGAGAGTCGACTAATGGTGTATGTGGGAGAGAGTTATAAGAGAAAGAATGAAAGCTAAGAATATGCTGTTAACTTATTATTATTATTTTATATATTTTCTCCTTTTAATTTTTTTATTTTACTGTTGCTTATTTTACATTGGTGTTACTTTGATCTTGGGCCAGCATATTTGTTTTACATTGAAAATATGCCATTCTATCATGTACTAGATCTATAGACTATAAGACTGGTGTTTGTATATTCATAGTTCGACATGGTTGAAGAGTTTTCAGTAATTCGTAATGCTTCAGTGTAAGCATTTGAATTTTCTTTTTAGTAAGTCAATAGATCAATCATAATGGTTGATACTCCTATCATCTTTCTCATCGAAACCAAAAAATTGAATAGCACCAATTATGCTTATTAAAAATCTTGCATCAAGTTATATTTAATTGGGCAAGATTCATAAGAGATCATGAGTGGAATAGAAATTATAATGTGACTAGAGACTTTTGATAATGCAAAAGTGAGGAGAAAGTAGAAGATTAAAACCAAAAAGACCATGCATATTCTCCAAATTAATGTAAATGGAGATAATCATTAAATATTCAAGATATAAAGGAGCCAAAGAAAGCTTGATAATTCACTTTATCCTATCAAAAGCATTGGTGATTTATCTCTTCTATCATCATTTGGTTCTTTTTTTTTCTGTAAATAATGTTTATTATGTGGTTGGCATGAAGAGAAATCTAATTTTCATTTCACAAATCATGGATACAAGGTATTATCTTTAATTTGGACCTAATAATATGAAGATTTATGCTAATATCAAAGCTTCTAAAAAACTAATTACTCAAAGCAGTGAAGAAAACAAGCTTTAAAGCTTTATATTATGACTACTGAAAATTTTTATATTGATCAGACTCTTGAAGATGATACAATAGATTTATGGCATGTTAGATTGGCCATGTGAATTATAACAAACTTCAAGATATGAAAAGTAGAAGATTAATTAATGAACTTCCCAAAAAGAAAGTGAATACTATAGCACTATCTGCACTAAATATTTATATAATTATATGGAAAGATGCATAAGTTGCCCTTTAAGGATAGTAAAACGAAATCTTCTTGGTCACTATAATTGATATATTTAAATCTCAGTGGGAAGATAAATACTTCATCCCTTTACCAGTATGAAGTATATAGTTATATTTGTTGATAATTTCTTAAGACATATTTGGGTTTATTTTGTTATAAAAAAGTTAAAAGTATTTAAAAAATTTTACCAATTTAAAATTTTGGTTAAAAATATTTTTAAATTAAAAATTGGCTACTTAAGAAACGATGGTGGTGATGAATATGTTTCAAAAGAATTTTATAATCATCTGATTAGTTGTGATATACATAAATAGTCTATTTGCCTAAGTACTTTTGAACAAAATTATATGGTAGGAACAAATTAAAAATAGGCTTCTATTTAAGACTATCCAAAATATGATTCATGTTAAAAATATAAAGTGTGAATTTTGGACAGAATGCTTGCAGACAACCATATATGTTATTAACAGGACACCTTTAAGATATATTGACTATAAAACTTCATATAAAAGACTATTTGGGAATTATCTTCACATTTCTAATCTTCGTACATTTGGATGTATTTACTTGTGTACATGATTATGATGATAAATTTTCAAATAAGCTAAATAAGTAGTTTGTCAAGTATATAATTCTTTACTATGATAAAGCTAGAAAAGGATAAAGGTGCATTAATCCTGAATTAATGAAGATTTATATCTCTAGACATATTATTTTTAATGAGAGCTATCCTTGGTGGTCTTTTGATGTATCTTATTTCTAAATGGAGGATCTTAGATCTCTTACTATGAAGAGCATGTATTTGAAAAAGATGTTGTTTAAGAAAAACAAGGTAATTAGCTTTCTCCTCCTCGTTTAGCTCAACAAAAAGAGGCTTCTTCATCTTTGTCTACTTACTTCTATAGTGCTAACAAAAGTTCATAAAAAACTCTAGTGCATGCCTCAAAATTTTAAGAAAGAGAGGTATATTATTACAGAAGAGAAAGGCACTAGATTACTTGAAGATGAATCTAACTCTTTAGAGGATCCATTAGCATTGCAGGAAAATAAGAGAAAGAATAAGCTAGTTAACAGGTACAGAGATTAGAATTATTCTTCTATTGCTTATAATTCTGCTTTTATTATCATTGATCAACTAGAAATTACTTCATATAATGAGACTAAGGAAATCAATGTTTGAGAAGATGCCATGAAAGAAGAAATTTTAGCTCTTAAGAAGAATGAGGCATGAGACTTAGTTCTTGTACCTGATAATATTTTTCATATTTCTTACAAGTGGGTATTTAAGGTGAAAAGAAAGAGTGATGACTCTATTAAATATTACAAAGCTAGGCTTGTAATGAGAAGATTCTCATAGAAGTATGGAACTGATTTTAATAAGACCTAAAGTCTAGTTGCAAAATTGACTACAATAAAGTGTGTATTTCCTTAGTAGCTAGTAAGAATAAGTCTTCATGATAAATGGACATGAAGAATGCCTTTTAACATGGTAATTTTGATAAAAAGATTTATGTAATATAGCCTTCTAGATTTGTTAACTCTTCTTATCCTAAGTTTGTTTGCAAATTTAGAAAAGCTTTGTATGGTCTCAAAGAGGTACTGAGAGCATGGTGTGTAAAAATAGTAGAATATTTATTCTATGGCTATTTTTATCTTCTATATATTTCAATCTATTTGTAAAGCACACAAGGGTGTGATAATAATTTATCTCTGTATTGATGATTTAATATTACTATTGATGATTTTCATGATGTTCACAATGTTCGTGAACATATCTATATAGTTTGAGATGAAAGAACTTAGTAAATTGAAATATTATCTTGGCATTGAAATAGTTAAACTCAAAGATGGCTTTTTTATTTGTTAAAGAAAAAATGCTCTTGATTTATTAAAAAGATATGGATTGGCTAATTATAAACCTATGAGAACACCAATTGAATCAAATTTAAAGTTGAGCTTAGAGCAAGACAAGTTTCTATACAGTCCTATCATGTATAAAAAAGTTACGGGTAGTTTGTTCTAACTATCATAATGCCATATATTTCTCATACAATTGGCATTATCAGTCGATATATATAGAGTCACGAATAGCCACAACTCGATACAATTTTATGAATACTACAATATATTATCAAGATTATTATTATAATATTTTATATATTAATATTTCTTTAATCAAGTCAGTAAGCTTTACAGATGCAGACTATGCTAGTAATGTAAATATGCATACATCTACCATTAGTTATTCTTTTAGCTTGGGATCAGATATTATTTGTTAATACAGTAAAAGACGGCCTACTATTGCATTACTTCTATAAAGGCAAGTATCATGTAGCTGCGATGATAGTACAAGAGTCGATTTAACTTATAAGATTGCTTCATGATTTAGGTCACAACTCTTATTATACTATTTCTCTTTATTATGATAATGAAAGTACCATCCAATTGGTAAGAAATCCGGAATTCCATTCAAAGATGAAGCATATCAAAGCTTATCATCATTTCATCAGAGAGAATACTGTAGATAAAGAAGTTAATTTACTTCTAATTTTTACAAAGAATCAATTAGCAAATATTTTCACTCAAAGACCGGCAATCTAGCAATTTGAAGCTTTATGCGATAAACTCGACATTGTTAGCATAGAGTTCATAACGAAGGAGAGTGTTGGGATTCATTCTAAACTTCTTAAAAATTAGTTTTTTTTAGTTCTAATAAACTTTGTTCTTTAATAGTGAGTAGATTAGTTTTTAATCCTAATAAACTTAATTTATCTTTAGTGATGAGTGAATGAGAGCCTATTACATATTTAATTAAGAATACAATAAGAAGCTGAACAATTGTTTGATGCATAGCTTGTAAAAGGGGAAGAGAGTTGAGAGATCGATGGTGTTAAGTGGGAGAGAATTGTTAACAGTAAAAAGGAAAGCCAATGATAGACTTTTGACTAATTATTTTTTTTAATATTTTTCTCTTAATTTTTTTATTAATTCTTTCATTGCATGTTTTGCATTAGTGCTGGTTGAATCTTGAGCCAGCACATTTGATGTACGTTGAAAATTGTGCCATTCTACAATATGCTGCCATTTAAAAAGGTAATATAGTTCTAATCATTTATAGCAAATTAGCAACAACTGATTTGATTTGGGACTTATAGTCTTGTTTTTTTTTTTCAATATCTATGTTTTATTAAGAAAAAAATCATCAAAGACGCATTTAGTACGTAAAATTTGTCCTTGAATGAAATTAAATGAGTTCTTCTATTAAAATACTCTATGATAAATGATGGTTAGAGACCATGACAAAAAAAAGAAAAAAAAAAGAAAGAAAGAAAGAAAGAAAGGGAGGTTCTGGTAGAAAGAATAACGTGAAGTTGTCTAACGTCCCTTATTTCCATCCAATTTTGTATCTTCCCTAAGAGTATCTCCATGAGTCATCCAAATTTAAATCACTTATTTGATAAATTCGAAAAGTTTTTCTTCTCATTCATGAATGAGTTGTTATGCACGCATTAAATAAGTTGATTTTCTTTATATACAGCCTTAAAGTACCATTTCTCAGTATATTGATTGCATAAGAATGCGAGACACGATTGTTCAATGAGGAACTAAATCACCTGTGGTACATATTTTGTACTGCAAGCAGAGTTTTCAATAATTATGATGCATTTCATTTTGAACATAAATATCTATTGTTCATCCACTGTTGATTGCATGGATGCTAATTATTTTTTTCTTATTTTTTAAATATAATTATGAGTGTCTATGCTTTTGATAGCTAATTAAATATGCATAATATTCTATAATGCAAGATATGTACTGTGGAGGATCTATGTTCGTCCAACGAGACAATGGGTTGGAGTTTTAATGATGGAGGAGAATTTTCCTGCGAGAATTTGCTGTCCCTGAGGAGCTATTTTAATGTACACCATCCGACCGATGAGACATTACAAGTATGAATGATGATGTCATTGCTATTGCTGCGTTATGAGAGGAATGTTCGAAGTTAAAACGAGGGTAGAGCATAGCATGGACCATAAAATGGTCCAACCCGTATAGAGCTCCGTATACAGACGGGCGGATATTTGTCGGCTTATATGCGGTCCCTTCTGGTCCCGTGGAGAGTAAATGCTCTCTGTTCTACGCTGACGTCGCCTGATACGTTGTGATGGATTCGTCGTGCCACTCGGAGCGCCACTGCTATATCCTCCAGTGACAACCGAACACAATAACAGATGCCACAATTAATTAATCATGCATGACGCTGATGAGCAAATTTTAATCATTTTGCCCCTTTGTTTTAACTATTTTTTATTTTTTTATTTTTTTTTTTGCCTTCCTGTCATTATTTGTCTCTGCCTCTTTATAACCACTACTGAAGCTCCAGCAGTGGAGGGGTAATTCGTTCTCAGATGGTGGGGAACCATCCATGGAAGGAGTGAGTTAATGGTTACATTACCTTGCGTGGAAGGAGAGTTAATTCTCGGCAATACATCGAAACTAGCATTTGGTGCTGTCTCTACGTAACTTGTAACATGCACTGATTTTATTGTTTTTAATTATATCTACGTAACTTGTTAAGTGCATTTAACAATATGGTAATTATTTTTCATTCAAGTATAATTTAAATATATTTAAAAATATAATGACATAAGTTAACATATAATTTTATATTCTTCATGATCAACTATTAGGATGCTTATTGTTACAAGCATTGGATCGCCTTATGAGGCATCAAAGCTATGCATAAATTTAACCAGTTATATCAAATTAGGCCATTCCACATGACTCATTTAACTTTCCTATCCATATAAGCTCAACTAAAAAATCCAAATATTTAATTCATATTTATTTTAAGAATAGCAATAGTCTTTATATAGGTTCTAATTTTTTAAAATGGTATTAGACTAATATATTCCAACCTATTGGCCAATATAAATTTAATAAACAGGCTAATATCTCTTTTTCACCGATTTGCAATAATTAAATATTAAAAACCAAGATATGAAAAAACAATCAATCTCACTTTCATTATACTGGTTAATGTTTTAATAACTAAATAATTATATATTGGTTAAGTTTTGTTTTTTTTTTTTTATGACTCTAAAGAGCCTACATCCCTTGTGAAATGAGATCGAAAATTTGTAGTCCATAACTATAACTTCTTAAGATTGTAAGTTACACTTGGAGAGCAGCGAGCAGCTTGATTGTCTTTTCGAATCATATGTTGATAAATAATATTTCTTGAAGTTAAAAGAATAACTTTTAAATTCCTCAAAGGGATGAATGCATTAGGAATCAATAGTTAACCATATAATAACTATTGTTGAGTCATTCTCTAAGGTACAATCTGAGATTGAAAAACTATGAATAACTTTATTTACACCCCACTAAGCTTATAGTAACTTTTTAATTCCTGATAATCAATACTATCTTGTCAGAGTAATCTTTGATTAAGAAATCAGTACATGCACTATGAGCTCTTATTGAACCAATAAAGTTAATTTTTAAAAACTCTATTTTAAAGAATTGTTAAGAAATAAAAGATGTATGATGATTATCCATGAAGACTAGAAAACAGAACTTGTGTGGTCGGTTGGCTGCTTCACGAAGAATAGGTTTTGACTTAAAATTTAGTGGTTGAAAAGAAAAATTATTTTTAGCTTTCTAAACCAATGGAAAGAGGTAAATCAGTATAGTTTGGTTAGCCATATATTCCTTGCACAGGTCGCCAACCTTGAAATCGAGGCACACAAGCTTGATAACCTTAGACTGACTCAAGAAAGTTGTGTAGTTAATTCACCACAAGAGCCGGATAGAAAATTAAAACAAAAAAAAAAAAAAAATCACTCTTCAGCAAAACAGGCACATTTATTCTCGTCTCCAGAGGCAATTAAGAGCCATGTCCATCCATCCATTGGAAGGACGAGCATTTAAAAAGAGATCGTAACCATACATCAGCCACATTTATTTCCTCCAAAGAACGGAAGGGTAACAGCACAAGACGCAGAACATGTGCAGCATGTAGCTTCCAAAATGAGCAATAATAGGTCGCTACGGAAAGCTTTTATCCCGTAAAAAAATAAAGATATTTTTTCTGACTAATTCTTCCCAACAAATTACGTACAAAAGATAAATGGCTAGCAAGCACCGAATATATGTTGTGTAGAGTAATTCAGAAATTAGTTATCCAATGTTAAGTTGATAGCTTTTCAACATCAATAAACTTTAAAAAAAATGTATTGATAAAAAAAAAATTGAAATTAATAATATGAAACTAAAGAAATTCAAACAATTTTTTTTGAAAAAAAAATTATTCTTATTAGTTTCATTTTTATAGAATAAGCTTTGCATTAGGATGGTTAGGCTCTTGCAGAAATTTTTATAGTTTTTATCTGATTTTAAATAAATTTATTCATAGAGAAAGTCTCTTTCTCTTTTTTTTTATTATATATATATATATATATATATATATATATTTCCGGCATGTCGTATGCGGGAAACTTGTTTTTTACTTTTGACCACCCTTCTTCCTTCCTCCCCCGTTAGAGTCTTTCTATGAGTCGACTCCATGATCTCTTCCAGAAGTGACCTTTTCTTCCACGGCAGTGAGCTCCGACAAAACTTAGAAGTGCCCCTGTTCGACTTTGGCACGCTCTCCAAGGCACAGGCTGCATCTGGAGTTTGTCGGCCTGAGACTGTAGCCACATGAGCTCCATGGATCCGCCCAATTAGCTTGCAGCATTGGTCTCCATTTTATCCCTTGGAACAGTAGTAGGTTAAAAAGGAGGAGGAAGAATTGGCTTCTAGACTTGATCGGAACACTTTTCTAAAGGTAGTATTGCTTCTATCATGATTGAATTGAGTTTCAGATAATTTCTCCTCGTAAAGCTCCAAAACTCTCTATAAAAAAAAAAAAAAAAAAAAAAAAAAATTGAAAAAAAAAAAGCCTATTTGACAGTTTTCAAACCATTCAAAACTAAAAATTCATAATTAAAAAAAAAAAAAAACTTAAGCTTCTATTGACCAATTTCAAGACCAAGCACCTAAATGCTATTTTAAAGATATAAAAAAATATTTATCCTATTTATACATTTAGTATACTTAAACACATAAGTTAACACTAGTAGTTGATCCATATTTATAAAAGTTTTCGACTTCTTTCTGCTCAAAGTCAACATTATAATTTACTCCAACACTATGTGTATCATATAAACTACTATTATATTTATAGCCTTTTATGGTGTTTGTTGACAATATACTGCTGAAGCTAAGGTTGAATTAATCATGGCTGGTCAAGCTAAATATGTAGGGTGATATAGAATATGAATGTAGCAATGGTAGTGAAGAAGTTGGTTTGGTCCTGGTTCAACTTAAGATTATATTAATGTTGCATGTACATTAATTGTCGCAGGGTTAAAATCTGTCTGCAATTGAATAATAATTTTTAATTTCTACCAAGTTGTATGAACTTGGAATAATTCAATTGAATCAAATCTTGGAAGATCCAAGACCATGATCTAATAGTACAACATGGGGAGAACAACCAAATCACACAATACCTAGCCATGGATCTAGTCCAAGTTTGCATGTTGATAGGTTGGAGCATCTCTATTCAAAGAAAAATAATGCAGTAGAGCTAAATCTAGGAAGATGAAAAGAAAGGCAATCAGTCATTGATACAGTCCAAGTAAAAGAGAAGAATAGCAATATGTTGATGACATTGAAGGACAAACGATGAGAGATCAACTTAAAATAAAAATGGTGAAATGATACATGTGATGCCTGTCAAAGCTCATAAATGGATTTCCCTAACTGACTACATGAGTAGAGCGAGGGATTCAAAAGAAAACCACGTGGTCATGAAATGTTTACCTCCTCTGCGTGTGTCTTCACATCTAATTGTTTAATTGGCTAGACGGTAGCCTTAACAACAGGGTTCAAAGTTAAAGGATGATTATGTAGTACTGTAAATTATTTGCCAGCATTCCTAGTTTTTACAATGGGCTAGCTCTAGCTAGAGTTTGTATCATTAGTGACTGTTTTTGGAGGAGAGATTGGACCATCTGTATAACCCATTAGGTCATTGTAGATGAGAAGAGATTTAAATTTAATCATACTGCAGCAAATATTTTTTTAATCAAGTTTTATAGGGATGTGATTAGCGATGTTTGCAATAGAAAAAGACGCATGAAGAGAAGAAACTTGAAGTGATGAAAGAAGTGAATGAGTTCAAAATGGATGGAAGAAGGGAAGGAATCGAATATATAAAAGAGGACAAAAAAAAAGTAGAAAAGATTCTGGATGGGATGAAAACCTACTATGTCAGCTGGCCTTTTCCTCTTCTTCTCCTTCTTCTTTTTAGTGGGTGGGGGGTGGGGTTGGGTTAATCAAATAGAAAACTCCTTACTACAAAGATGGCGACCGTCCTCTCAACTTTATCGCGGGGCCGTAAGTTTCGGCGACAGCGCGTCCTTTGGCCGCTATCTAGGGAGGAAAGGATCCTACAGAGGTCGAAAACGAGTTGAAAAGCAACCGCGAAAAATCTACAGTCCCACCACCAACACCACACTCTTCTCCACGGCTGTCAACCTGCAAGCAATGAATTAAATAAGCCTAGTAGAGGCCATACGGCAACAAAGTCCATGTGCCTTTGACTGTAGTCCCCAGTTCTAGTTATCCTCGACTGCAAACTGTCGACCATCTTTAGGCAGGTAAGCAAACAAGACGGGAAAGTAGGGAAGAGAGTGGAGCCTCTGCGTGAAGACCACACATTTTGTGCTGGTGATTCATGCAAAAAATCACTCTTAACTTTGCTTCCTTGCATGATAATTTTTTCATGCATTTCCTTCATTAGCTATTAAATAATGATGTTTTGAATGCACAAGGTCGCTACATGAGATTATATAATGGTCATGAAAGCTTGTATGGCAATCTCAGAGACACAAAATCATTTATTTTTCATATATGCAATCTATTATTTTATGATAAAATCATTTTTAGTTAGATAATATTATTTTGCTGTTATTGCTGTCATATGCTGCTATATATCCACATGATGATCCATTAATATTAGTAACCCGTAATGGTTTTGACCATGGCTATTATATAGTAATACTGTGATAACAACCATACCATAACAATGGTATGCATAGAAAAAGAAATAGAAGATAATGAGGAGGTTCCAATCCTAGCTAGTCTTTAGTATGATTATGACCAGGAATAGCATCAGAAATAATAAGTTTCAATATATCATACGTAAGATGAAGTCATGTAATACATGCCATTCTAGGAGAAATTACCATGTTACATGGGTCATGATTTCCCAACATAAGATTTGTAAAGAGGCCATTACTTTTATGTGTTAGCCGTTTATGATCGCAGCATTTGAACCCTATCACTGTTTCAATTACGAGGTGAGGTGCGCAAAAACCATGTGGGCTCTCATGCTAGTTTTGTGTCACCCTAGTGCATTGATTATTCATTTTTCAAAAAATAATTAACGAGGCATTCTCTTTATATCTAAATAATAATTAAATGAATTACTGTAATTAAGCGTTAGACCACTAGTTTGTGCGTATTTCTTCAAGCTCCAAAGTATGATCCAGAAAGAAGTCCTTGCAGTCGTTGCGCACCACTCCAAACTCGAATGTCTCTTTTTAAGTCCCCACGCTAAGCAAACTTCACAGTGAACGCCTTCAACAGTTCTTCACCTGCAACAATTTATAAATAATTCTATATAAGATGGTCCCTATATGGTAAGGGTTGCAGTATAGGTTGTTGGTGCGCATGAGGCGATAGCAACTACGCCAGCCTATCTCGCTTTAAAACATGTTCACTTTTTCATGGGTTTTATTGAGGTTGGTTAAGGTTTATACATGATGCATTTGAATGTAATTTTTTTATTTGAATGATGCTTTTTTCAAGACTTTAATAAGTACATTTTTTTTAATAACATTTGGGGTGCATTACATGGCACCACCATCACAACAACAATGAAGTCTTAATCCTAAATTAGTTACATAAATATTTTTTTTTTATTTTGCTTGGTTTAAAATCAAATTTTTTATAAAATATAAAGATATTAAATAATTATTTATTATTTTTTTATAATTTTTGATTTATCGATATCTTTATATATATATATATATCAAATCACTAGTTCGCATTGATATATCCCTAAGTTTATATTGCAGATAATGTTACATTGCTTAGCTTTTGTCAATCTAATATCTTGGTAGGTATTATAAGGATTGATGAATGCTTGTAAGTATTTAAAATAGGCATCAACAACTCAGGATCTCATCCAAAAAGATAAGTTAAAAGATATTATTTGAACTCTTTAATCTTGAATAAACACTAAAAATCTTCTTAGTATATAACCAATGTGAGACTAAATACTTGTCAACATGAATTTTCACATACTCTTTCTGTTCAACCTTTGGTATCCTCACCATATCTAAATATTATTTTAAAAATATTTTGTTTAATCTGTATTTTAAATCAATAAAAATGTTATTGTTATTATTTTTATTATTATGAATTGAATGTTTCAACAAACTCGGCATATTTTGCAAGGATTTATTCTAAAAAATGTGCGGTCATGTTACATACTATATCATGGGTTGGGTTGGATCATGAAAAAAATCATTTAAATATATATGACGCCTTACAGCATACAATTTGTATCGCAGTAGATTCCAAATTTGTATCGTAGTAGATTCTGTTCCATTTAGAATGCCTTGTGCAAAGATAACGTACAATATGAGACCTACATTATTTACTTCATGGTCTCATAGCGTTCAATTTTGGGTGAAAGACAACACAAACCATGCTCCACATGTCACCCACTTTATAGCCTTGTCTCTGGGTGCTACGGCGTGTCCATGTATGTTGTCCTTCCTCGAAAGCATGTTTTCTGGCAAACCAGCAGCAGAGACTGGAGAGAGAAAAGTCCTTCCCTGAAAGCATGCTTTTTGGGTGAAACCAACTGTGGATACCGGAGAGAGCAGAGCAGAGGCACAGCCTTTAGTTTGAGGGTAATGAATTTATGGTGCTCAATGTCACAGACAAATTCCAAATTTATTAGTAATGACGATCGTATGACTTGGATTTCAAGAACTTGTCAGCATAGTGCTTTGTAGATCTCATGATTTGATTATTAACTAGCATGGATGCTTGTTAATTCACCAAAGCTCATGCCACCACCAGTGCTTCTATGAAACTAGGCGTTCATTTGCTGTCTCATTATCAGATAGGTTGTTCAAATCCAAATGACAAATAAGTGTAACTACGTTTAATCATAGCGGCGCTCCTCTTTTCCAGGGCTACAGAACTACACTGTTGCTCGTAAAAGCAGTTTCTGTCATTTGTACTGCTATATGTTTGTGGATGTGAATGAGAGAGATTTGGTTATATAGATGCAGATTAGATTTAGGTTCCATAAGATCCATGCAATGCCAACTAGAAGGGACGCATGATTGATTGGAGCACAGGAATATAAAATTATTTATCAAATACTTGCAAAAATATGAAATTGTTAGATATTATATTTAGATTCTATAAGATGCATGCATGCAATTCCAACTAGAAGGGATCCATAATCGATTGGAGCACAAGAATATAGGATTATTTGTTGAATGCTTATAAGAACATGCAATGGTAACTCAATATATCATACCTCATAGCCTTGAAAAAAATGATGTGGTTGAAAAAGAGTCTGACAAGTTATTGGACTGGATTTCATTTCTAAATTTAAATTCTAACTGAAATCACAGAACCCATGGTTATATGCACATGAATGAGAGAGAAAACATAGAGGGATCAAAGTCAACAAACAACTAAAAAGTAAACACATCTAAACCATCTATCCTCACAGTTAGCTGCATGGATCTTACATATAATGTTTATGATGCATACTAATGAGGTAATAAATCTATGTGCAGCAAGTAACTTTCAAAAAAAAAGAAACTCGAAGGTATGAAATGGCTTGATAAATACCCTATTGTAGACCAACGCTTGAATTTTTTAACTTATAGCATATGTACTTCATGACTTTAAGAAATGATTCCTTTTCATGGATAAGCCGGGAAAAAAAAAAAAGAAGAAATCATTCATCTACTTGGGAAGGACAAATTCGCAGTCAATTGAATCATTTTGCTTTAATATGCTGCTAGGAGTGATATAGCAAAGGTGTTTTTTTTGGGTAAACATTTGTTCCATCCCTTGCCTGTTTGGATACATGATTGTTTGTTTGATCTAAACAACCTAGTCTTATCGTGATGTTGACCAGGATACTTTACATATGATAACTAACCCATTTTAGTTTGATGATTTGGTACTATCCTCATAGAAGAATCTTAAGTTACATGACACATAGTTAGGATTTCAAGCAGGTGTGTTATTAAAGTTTGAGCACAGCAATTGAGTTAATAGTCAGAATGTTATTCCAACTAGAGTCCTTAATCATTAATACAAAATCAACAAGAAAATGGAGCTTGCATTGGTGCAAGGAACATCCTGATTTTTTTTCTCATTATTATTATTATTGCTATTATTATTATTGTTATTATTTAAGAAAAAAAAGGAAAAAGACCTGGCTAATGTTCTCAAGAAAATTAGAAAATGAAGAGAGCAAAAGAAAGAAAGAGAAGAAGCGAGAGAAAGAGAATACAACTTTATAGCATCCTAGGATTAAGTTTACACCTATCAACAATGACATTCTTGTAGGGAGATACCAAAATGCCCCTATTATCTAAATTTAATAGATTGGCTGCTCAAATATGAATGCACTGTGATCGGATTGATCGATGACTTGCTGAGCTTGTTCATGTCATTTGCATTGCATGACTTAAAGATACAGTAACAATGGATGGGCCTAAGTAGACCAATAAAGTGGCAATTGCTTTCAAATCTCATGTTACTTCAAGACCACAAAATTAATGCTTTGAGAAAACCCAATTTGAATGCAAATAATATTGGATAGATAAATGAGGCAAGCTAACTTCACTAAATTAACCTCACTTGAAAAGTTTTTCTAAAGCTATCTAAGTACCATAACGATTTCTCCTTCCTACATTTTTGAGTTGGTTAACTAATATAATAAAGAAATATTTGGTAAGCAACCCTTCGAAAGATAGGACTATAAATTTTTAATCTCTATTTTAGAACTTATGATCTTTTTTAATCTCTTTTCATATATTTACCTTATCAATATATATACTTATATTTTTGATATACATATTTATCCATTTATTGTACTCATTTATTTTCTCAATATATATATATATTATATTTATTTTATTATTATATATATTTATCATTCTAGCGTACATATTTTTTTAGAGGTATAATGGTTATTTGAAAGTTTCATTAGAACTGAAGAGGGATTATTTGTTAAGAAAAACTTAAGCTGGGGACCGGAAGCCTTAAAAAATAAGTGCAGCACGTTCCATTAAGTCTTCCCGTAATAATAATTTTTGTTCTCATTCTCGCATGGTTAGGGTAGATACCATCATCGACCTTGGCGTAACTGTGGACGGTAGCAACCATTGGGGAGACGCAAATGCCGACATATTCAGTGGCCCAGAAACCTAAACAAAGCTTCTCCTCTCCAATGACAAGAGGCCAGAAGAAAATATTAAAAAATATATAAATAAACCACACTGCCACCAAGATATACCGCAGTGGATGCTGGGGAATGTTCGTGGGATCGAAAGCGGACGCCAGAACGGACGCCAAAGCAGCTCTGCTCATGCTGGCGTTGCATGAAGACGAAGCAGTTAGAAGTCCCAAGCCAGAGCTCGCGAGGACCGAACGGTGGTGTTTTAATCAAGGCTTTCTTTTGGAGGCAAATGGAAAGGAGTGCGGCGTGCGTTCCAAGGGAATGTTGGTGAACCTCCTTTGATCGGGATCGTGTCGATGGTGGTGCCTGTCAGGGCGCGTTGTTTCGTATCGGATGGTCGGATATGAAACGACTTTGACCTCTCACAAGATTGCCTTATCGCGCGCGGTTTTGTGTCTTGTTCTTTATTTTATTTATTTATTTTTGAGTAACAATCACGAATCACGATAGATTTCTGCTGCATCCGAGAAATCTTTATTTTTTATTTATTTATTTTTTTAACTATAAATAATAGACTATAAAATCAATATAATTTAAAATTATAAATTTAATATAGATTATTATTGATTATATATTTTTATATTTTATAAAAATAAGTTAATTATGGTTCAGATTAAATAGCTAGCATAAGCTCAAATAAAATATGTGGTTCATAAAGTATTGGAACGGATCCATGTCGATTTGGTTATGTATATATACATACATATATATATATATATATATGTATGTATGTATGTATGTATGTATGTATGATTATGTAGTATGAAGGTGTAAAGCCTGTTCATTTGGATTTTTTGATAAGATAATTTGTTTTATTTTATAACTCGGTCTTTACTAACCATCCAAATTCAACTTTAACTTTAATTAGTCTCGAATTATAGGATTGTATTAGAAAAAAAAAAAAAAATCAGTGCTATATAAAAGAAGATTGCGCTCTTTTAAGGCTATATATTCTTTTTTGCATATAAATCAAATATGGCACAAATATATATGATAATTAATTTTACTTATTATTTGATGTTTTAAATTTTATATATACCATCCTAAATTATTATAGAAATGCTGGCCATAATCATAGAGTGCTTTTTTTTTTTTTTTAAAAAGTTGCATAATATATATCAAAATTTTATGAAATCACACTTCAAACTCAGATCCTTAATAAATCCACCAAGAAGACTTATCAGCTTGTTAACTCATGATTTTCGGAATAATGGTGGGCTGGTTGAATTGTAGCACTTAGAGTGTTTCTAGTGAGTTCCTTTCCAGGCCATATTGGCTTGTCGTTCATGAGCGTGATGGCCTAACATAACTTGGCTCTTTAGACATTACACAGACAACTGCATTGAGTTGCGGTGTCCATTTTGTTCTAACAGGGCAAGTTGGCAGCGTCCATCTAATTATAAAATAGAGAGAATTATTGAAATTCTCGATTTGTTTTTGATTTGTGCAACTTTCATTCAGGATATAAATTGGCTTTGACCAGTTCATAGCCCACTTGACTTGATCACTTCGCTGAATTGGATAAAAATATTGTTAGGCTTCCTTGAGCTTAGAGACCACCTACTTGGATGCATTAAATTTAGACCATTTAGGCTTATGGTGCACAAGCATGATAACCCAATCCAGAGTATTCTTGTGTAATATGAAATTGCATGGAATTATTATTGGCAAATTGACATCATCCAAATCATCAAAAACGAAGATTTCTTTTGACTTTCTTGTTAATTTGAAAGAAAATAACATTCCAAAAAAAAAAAAAAAAAGCAAGCCTGATTGCTGCTTCATGGATTGCTATGTGGGGTATATTTCATGAAATGGCCTTCTATTTGAATTAATAGGTTTGATTAAAATAGTTTCAAATTCTGATAAAACATCTTATGAGATGTTAGGCAGGTTGCCATTCCAAGTATAGAGATCAGACGCTGGGACGCATTCTAAGACATTTTTCATTCCAACTAATAAGATGGATTGTGCCAAACATACATTTAACAATAGAGTGTGAATTAAGTTGGTTTCAAGTCATAATGAGGTTAAATGAGCTCAAATGCACATAAAATTCTAAACCTACATGGACTAGCTTAAAATTGACATGAGAGGGTATGGTGATAAATGTTGTAGTTTTATTGCCATGGCAGGTGCTACCATCCACTCCCAGCACCGGTAAACTACATATTTAATGACAAACTGATTTATTATTCACATCTCAACTACTATTTTTTTCGTTTTTTTTGTTTTTTTGTTTTTGGAAGAGGTTTGGGGGGGGGGGGGGGGTGTTTATATTTGTTGTTTGGTCCATGGAAATATTTAGAAGAGCAATCTACTCATAAAAACTAGGGTGGATTATACTTGAGAAGGATTAAAGCAATGTAGGCAGGCTTGCATTTATCATAACTAGTGCATGTGGCGAGGGTCACATGACAAGCCACGCAGCTAAGTCTTAGCTGCCATTGTGAATCTAAAATGACTAGAAAGTAGGCATTGCAGCTAAAGAAAAAATTTAGCATAAAGGGAATTGATGCATGTAAAAGTTGAATTACTGTGTTTCGAAGCAGAATAAGAAGCAATAAAAGCTATTTAATTTAGTTGTTCCATTTTTTTTTTTTTGTCAAACACTTATTAAAAGACCTAAATTATTTTTTCAGATAGATAAAATAGGTATTTTTGAAAAGCTATTACCCAACCTTTTGCCTTGCAAACTCTTTTACCCCAGTTAACCCCAGAATAAATTACTCCATATGGAATGGAGTAATTTATTTTAGAGCAAAACAAAGTGAGAATAAGTGAACCCGAGTAAAGAGGTTGAAAAAATGTCATTTTTCAAATTCAAAGAAATGCATAACCTTATAAAGAATTGATGGAGGATGGTCATCATTGTGACCCTTTAGGGCTAGCGAACAGGGAACAAGGACACTTGGCCAACAATCCACTTGGTGAGGCCCATTTTGGATTGTCACCGCATTAGCTCTTCTTAGCACTATTCTGATATCAGAAAGTTCTCCAAACAATAAACAAAATAATTATTGCATTTTTCAATATCAAACAACCATATCTGTCACCATTTTTATGTACCATTTCCATAGGCAATCAGAAGATGGTAAACTAAGAGCCCAAAACCTCTCTACATTGACTAGGTTTCCTCTGCAAGACTCACCAGTTGGGGTGCCATTTTATATGTCAGAATAGCAATAAAAATGCACCATTATTTTGTAGGTTCATTAGCACATCTAGAGTGGACAATGGGGATCATTATATTTTGGTTCCTTAAAGTTGATAGGAACTTTCGGTCAATTTGGATTCTTCCTTGTCTTTATTACTGCCAACAAGGATAAGCCCATAGCTACATTTCTTCTGCAACCTTTTCCTCAAATTTCACTGGTCCCATCTTATATCCTATACCCATCCCTTATGTCAAGAGCCAATGCCAAGAGGAATCGAACCCCCAGCATCTGCCTTCAAGATGGTCTAAAGCTCTGCTAGAAAATTAGAGGTCCAAAGCTTACTTTGGAAGATAGATGAAGAAAAATTCAGTACAAAGCCTACAGTTTGATTTGCTTGACAAAGCATATGTTGGGCATACAAACCTTGGAATGCTTTGAATATAGTACTTGATGCTTTGAAAAAGAGGATGTAAGAATTTTAGAATCGCATATGTATAATTTAAAATACCAAATAATAATCAAAATTTCATTATCATATCTATTCGTGCCAAATATAATTTATGCAGGATGCACCGAAAAGCACTCACCAGGAATGTCATGGCTTGAACTTCCTCTTTTTGCTCTTCCTTCAAGTTGTACTCTTTATAAAAAAAGTTGATTACAGATATGAGAAGAGAAGAAGAATAGCCTATTTATAATGAAACCCTAATAAACCCTCTCATCACTGATCACAAAACTGCAACTACATCATCTAATAGAATGTGCTTAAGCCTAAATCACATGGTACATATATATTAATAGCAGATTCATCTTGCTTATATCATTAGACCAAATTTGTTCAGCTAGTTTTACAGATTCAAAATTACTAACAATTAATAATAGCTTACACATGAAAAATTTCCAACATTCTCCCACTTGAGTAACATTAGTTATAGCAGTTTAAATTTTAAGAACACTTGTTTATTTGAAAATGATACTTAGGCTAAACAACTTTACTTTAATATGGCCATAAATTTTGAAAACATTTGGTTTTCTAACACAACATCTTAGAAAAGGATCTGATCCCATTAAAGCTACTAACAACAAATCATGAGAATCATTATACCCCTTATTGATATAAGACTAATCCATGGCTATAAGTGCTAATAACCTCTACTAACATGGATTATGATGTGATAGCATGGCAAGAAAATATCATGACACATGTGATCTTATAAGTGCTATTCTCACTGTTGGTCCTCTAAATGATTTCTCATCAAACCATACACTTCAATCATGAGCTAGAGAAATCCTGAACAACATCCATAATATGCTAATATGTATCAAATAAAATACCTCAAGGTTTCATTATGGTATCATCAATGAAACATACACAACTGATATTCAAGATTAATACCAAGTCCTAAGATTTTCAACAATATGACATGTCATGTCATATATCCAAAACATGCACATACAAATATCAAAGTAAGATGAGATCGATAAAATAAATGATGATCATCATAGATATACTTAGAAAATAAAATGGGTTCTAGAATAATATATAAAATAAATCAATATGTGAGAGTTTAACATGCATAACCAATTCACTAATCAAGTATATTAAAAGATCCCGAAACATACATAACATCAATATGTTTCATAATCAAATGGGTCAGTCTCTTGGTCAACAAATCAGTAACCATACTCTTTGCATTAATATACTCAACAATAATGTATTCTTTTTTTATTAGTTTCCTAACTATAATATATTTAATCTACATAAGTTTAGATCCACTAGTACTTTATTGTTCTTCGAAAAGAACACAACATAACTATTATTACCATAAATCTTTAGTAATCTAGAGATGAAATAAACAACATTAAGCCTTTGAATTAAATTTTTTTTATTATATAGTATATATTGCAGTTACATAGTGTACAACAAATACAGCCCGTATAATACAAGAAACCAAAAGTATTTGTTCAACACTCTTACAAGATATAACTCCTCTATCTAATATAAGAAAAAATATATAGCCTGAAGTAGATTTTATATCATCAAAACAACCAGCAAAATCTAGATTATCCATCTTTCTATAGAAAAGCATAAAATTTTTTGTTCTTTACAATTACCTCATCACTTTCTTGGCAACCATTCAATGTTCAAATTAGGGTTTGACAAATATGCACTAAGAACACTTACTGCAAAACTAATATCTAGTCTAGTGTAGACTTGTACATACATCAAACTGTTAACTATAGTATCATAAGGTACATTTTCATAGACTCCTCAAAATCTTATTGGGATACTAGTTCAAACTGAACTTATTACCTTCATAATAGGCGCATCCCCAACTTATAATTTTGCATGTTAAACTTACTAATCATATAATCAATGTAGGTTCTTTGAGAGAGTCCTAAAATACTATGAGATGTATCTTTATTGATCTCGATATCAAGAACAAAAGATACCTTATCAAGATCTTTCATATCAAAATCTTAGACAACAATTGCTTAGCCTCATGTAGAATTCCAAGATAACTACTAGCAAGCAAAATATCATAAGATACAAGGAAGATGAATTTGTTCTCATTGATCTTGTGGTATAGACATTGATTGACCTTATTCTCCAAAATTACCATTCATGAAGGTTGTTTTACATCTATCTAGTGAAACTCTAAATAAAAATGAACCACTAACATTATAATGGTCCTACAAAAATACTTAGAAGAAATGGGTGAGAAAGTCTTAATTATAATCATCTAAAATAGTAAATCTCCTTTAATAGTAGATCTTGTCACCTTTACAATAATTTCTAATGAATGAGGCATATCAACAAGAGTAGGATCAGATATAGGAAGTTCAATATCTTGTTATTTATAATCTATGATCTCTATAGGAACAATCATAACGTCCTCATATAATAAAGGCTTAGGAATGGCAACAAATCTATTGGGCTTATTCTCATCAATTGACTGACAATCTTCAATATGAGCATCATCAAACTCTAAAAAGATTTAGCTACCATGGAATTCACAATCTCAATGTCACATGTAGAATAATAGAATCTACATCCCTTGAAATGTTTTGAACACCTAATAAAATAACAATGGATAGTTATAATATAAGTCTTTTCTTGGAAGAATTATAAATCCTAACCTTAGCAGGATATCCCAAGACACAAAAGTGGTTTAAACTAGATTACCTTTCTATCCACAGCTCAAAGGGTATTCAGGAAACAGATTTACTAAACATTTTGTTGAATATACTCAAAGCAATCTTAATAGCCTCCTAAATAAACTAAAGAAGGTTAGACCTAATCATCATGCTTCTCATCATATCTTTAAGGTTGTGATTATGACTCTTAGCCATACTATTTTGATCAAGTCTATCGGACATGGTATATTGGACTACAATCCCATATTCCTGTAAGTATTTGGTAAACAGTCTCATTTATTGTTCCATTATATTATATCTGCCATAATACTTACCACTATATAATTAGACCTTATAATTTTAATGGCCTTCTCT
This sequence comes from Metroxylon sagu, assembly GCA_017589505.3. Classification (NCBI taxonomy): domain Eukaryota; kingdom Viridiplantae; phylum Streptophyta; class Magnoliopsida; order Arecales; family Arecaceae; genus Metroxylon; species Metroxylon sagu. Next base: position 485,591 of record JACVBY030000473.1, on the reverse strand, counting down.
AATTATTTTTAAACCTCAATTTTAAAGATCTTAAATTTCTAAGAGTTTCATATTTCTCTTTGATCAGATACAGATGATCATAATAAAAGAAGTTATCAATAAAAGTGATAAAAAATTTATTATTATATAAAGTAGGTGTTAAAGGTCTACTAATATTAACGTGCACAAAGTCAAGAACATGAGAACTACGGGTTGCGCCCTTATTCTTAAACCTAGTTAACTTATCCCTATTGCAATCAATATAAGTCGCTACATCTTCAAAATTAAGAGAGAGTATAATATCATCTTTTATAAATCATTCAACTCTTTCTAGAAATGTGACCCAAATATTTATGCCACAACATTGAAGATTCTCTTTAATTAGGAACCTGTTGGATAAATCTTTTCAGCATTATAGCAAAAATATTCATAAGTAAGAGTCAAGGATAGTTTATACAAACCATCAAATAAAAGAAATTTCCTAACAATACATGAATTGAAAACCAAATTAATTTTCTATCTCTAATATTAAAACAATATCTTTATTTATCCAAAATAAAAGCCAGTGGACCCCTCATCGCCTAATTCCTTCCATTCTACCAATGAGTTATCTATAATAATTCGCAAATTTGAATCGAATAATTATTCTTTGATAGCACATGCTCATGTAGATATTTCTCGAATTCAAAATGTTTTGAAGCCCTGAGTGATAAAAAAAGTGAGATGTTGTATCTCCAGAATTGGATTTCATATTCGAATAAACCTCGTAATTGTAAGAAAATAGGTTTTTTAGATATAGGCACCAAATTCCACCTAAAGGATGGTACATAAAAAAATGTTATTTCTAAAATAAGTTGAAAATCAAACTCTAAATTTAAACTAACAGTCCCTCTAAATTCAACCTCAATCTCAACATTATTTTTAACTCTTAGCTTAATCTAAAGCATTACAGATAGCTTTGATTTTGATTAAACTCAACGGATAAGGAATTAAGGACATGATGAACTACAAACTTACCAAGTTTTCAATCTTAGGTTTATTAGACACTTAATTAATGTCTTTATTCTATAATAGCCAAAAAAACTTTGGCATTGCTAGTTTCAATTAATCTGCTCATAATCTGTTCAAAATGCATCTTTTCATGCATAAAGGTAGAAGTATGCATGGGTTTGGTCAAGTCGATATAAAGGTATATTTAGAAACAAACCAATTTGAATCGATTTTTTAAAACTAAAACTAAAATCGAATTGATCGTTTTTATAAACTAAACCAAACCGAATCAAGAAATTTGATTTGGTTTCAGCTTAGTTTATTAATTTATCTGTACTTACTTTAAATGATCATGAGATTGATTTCTATTAGTAAATTTTATATGATCAAATAGCAATCCAATTATTTACAATAGAAAAAAGCATAACTCGCCCATTTATTCATATATGCTTGTAACACCTTAATTTTAACTGTAGTACAAATGAAAATTTATAATATATATATATTAATTTTTAATGAAGCAGGAGTCATGTTGTAACTTTTTTAAAACCTAAAATGTTTTTTTTGTACAGTGAACTTTATTTCTTAGGAAAAGGTTTGACTCATGCTCGGATCTCAAATCTGCACCATGCGCAATTACCAGCATAGAGGTTGGACATCTAGTTAGTAGTTTAATAACTTTTTTAGGCACAATTTCAATAATTTGGAGCCTAATCAGATGTCTTCTGCCACCTGTTTGCTTTGACATGTTTGTGTTGAATGTGAGTCAACCATTTCAGCCGGGCTCAATGCAAAAGATTCTGCACGGTCCGTAAAATATCTTGTCATTGCATCAAGAAAGAGTTATGGTTTGTCGTATTGGAGTGTACGGTCTGATATAAAACATAACAGTAGATTACCGAGATTTAACTCTCTATATTGAACATTGATACTAAAATATATGTTTTATACTGAAAGTCGGTATATGACGTACGGTTAAATACTAGAACAAGATCTAGTACCAACATTGTAAGTTTTAACACGAATTTTCATGACATATTTTATCTCACACCTAGAAATGTTATGGTTGCAGTGCGATCATAGACGTACTGAAAAAAAAAGCAAAGTTTTCCTTTTTCTTTTCATTTATGGAAGATTGTTGCCTTGGGGAAAAAAGAATTTTTTGTTTTAATACACGGGAGGCAAAAGAGCAAGGAATCATCGTCACTTCTTGAAAGCTACTTTTACATAGCACGCAGAAATTTTTTTAATGGGCAAAAGCTTAAAACAAATATATATATATATATAAAAGCAGGAATAAATTTTTTTTTCCAAACTATTAAATTTTTTTAATCGATTCTTTTTTCCTTTTTTTTTTATGAAGAACATATTTTTAGTTTAAACTTTTTCAGTTAGAATTTTTTTACATCAAACTATTAACTTTTTTAACTTGTTGCTTTTTTCATTAAGAATATTTTTTGTGGTTAAAAACTTTTTGATCAAACTGTTAATTTTTTTTAGCTGGTTCTTTTCCCTTTTTCCAATGCAGAGTATTTTTTCTTCCATCAAAAACCTTTTCCTTCAAATTATTAATGCTTTTTAGCCGATTCTTTTCCTTTTTCTTGTGAAGAGTATTTTCTTCAATCAAAAACTATTAAATATTTTATATTAAATTATTAATTTTTTTTTAGCTGGTTCCATGTTTTCCTATGGGAATATTTTTTTTAGTTGGAAACTATTAATCTTTTTATCTTAGCTCATGCTAATTGCTTTTATTTTTTTCTAGTCAGAAAGAAAGCTAATTATTTTTTTAGTGAGAATTAATTTTATGTCAAACTATTAATTTTATTTAGCTAGTTTTTCTTTTTTTTCCCCATGAGGATAATCTTTTTCAGTTAGAAACTTTTTTTAACATCAAATTATTAATTTTTTTTAGCTATTCCTTTTCTTTTTTCCAATGAAATTTTTTTTTTCCAATCAAAAACTTATTTTACACCAAACTTTAATAATTTTAGTGCAGTCTTTTCTTTTTTCCATTCAAGAATATTTTTTTATTCAAAAACTATTTTTTTAGCTAGTTCTTTTTCTTTTTTCCATGAAGAATATTTTTTTAATCGTATACTATTAAATTTTTATTTCAGCTCATGTTCTCTATTTTTATTTTTTTTAAGTTAGAAAGGAGGCCAATTTTTTTTTAGTGGGGAATCAATTTTTGCTAACTTACGAAAAGAAAAGCAATGGTAGATAATTATCAAATCACAATTATCAAATGTACATAGATTTTATTTTATAATAAGTCATAATTTTTCTTTTTTTTATCTCAAATTGTGTTTGGCTCCCTTCTCTTCTTTTCTTCAATGGGGAAGAATCAATAGCAAATACCTAATTATTGCATAAATATAAAAAAAGCTGTTACACGCATAACTAAATTTTAAATTTAACTAAATTTTAACCTATTATTAGATTATTGAGCATAAATAATATTCTATAATAGTTATTACAAATAAATTTTAATGTGATTAAATTTCTACTAACAATTTAATTTCTACTGACCCTTAATATAAATATGATTAAAAATGTAGTATTTAAATGACTCTTAATTATAGAAAATTCATATTACAAAGACTCTAATTTTGCTAGATACCTAAAAAGAAAAGAATTGTATTATAATATACAGTCACATGGCAAAAGTTGATTCATATGATGGAAGCTGATTGAAAACTTCTCTTAGTTTATATTTTTAGATGACTTGGTATAATTGAAAAGCTAAATTAAATGGCTCTTGAATATTATTTATAATCAAAGTACCATCTAACAAGAATGCTATGTTAGGACTATAGTAGCCATTTTCGTAATATTCACATTTCTATCACAAAGAATTTATTTTATTTGAATTATGTTTATATATTTTAAAAAAATTCTATTTTCAAGAAAATATTTGACCTACTTGAATCTTCAGTTTCAAATTAATGTTAATTAATTAATTAAAAAAGGCATATCTTATTAAAATACTAAGAATATAAAATAGAAATATAAGAAAGCATGTTCATTGAGATTTACAAAATATGAATAAAATTGAAATAAAAGGTACAATGATAAAAAGATAAAAAAAGAGTGACTGAATTTGAAATTTAAAATAAAAAAATAAATATCATTCAAACTAAAAAAACTAGGAGTATAATAGTATTATTAAAAATCATAATACTCAAACATAATAGCAAAGTAATGACATGAATATAATAAATTATAAATAAAATATAAAGTTAAAAATATATAAATAATAATAATAACATTTTTGATGGCCATTACTAAATATTAAATGTATATGAATAGAAAGTCTCTAAAATATTTACAATAATCATTACTTTAATATTTAATTCTATTTCTCAGTCAAATGGTGTTTAAGAGAGAACTGTATTAAAGATGGCCGAAGGATTCTGATATTTCAACCTTGAATTCTTTCAAACATGAGTTGTAGAGAATATTCCTTTATTTACATAAAAATATAGAAAAGGGATTTGGCATCGATTGACATTCAAGCATTTCTTTTTAAAAAAAAACATAGTTAGGTCTTATGAAAAATACTTGTTTGATGCATTTTATAACATCATATGCATATCTCTTTCTCTATACGAAAGAAAGTTATGGGTCAAAAATTACTATTCACTTTTTTAAAGAAAGACAAAGAATAAAGTTAAAATTGTTGGTTATATTTTATGTTTTAGCCAATCAAGTGCTTTAACATTTCACTAAAAATTTCATATTTTGTCATTAGCTAAAATCAATCATTTCCTTCAACTATTGATATGCAACAAAAACAACCAATATCAACAGCAAAAATACAGATAAAGATGAAGTATACTCAACTATTTTCATATAGAATAAAGAATGTGGTAATCCAACGCAAAAAGAATAAATAGATCTTACGTAATTTAAAATACTTATAATTAAATTTAATTTTTATAATTTTTCTTAAGTATTAAAATGTAAATGAGTGAAACAATATTGATAGTAAAGATAATCTTAAAGATAACTTACGTAAATATAACACGTAAGTTCATTTCAAGTAGATATATATTTGAATGATTTTTTCTCTGCAAATTTATGGTATATATTAGGTTGAATAAGTAGTAATCCTATTTCAAATTATGAAGTTTGATTTGTTTAAATAATTTTACAGTTGTATTTAATTAATTGAAAGCCATAAGTTTTGTCATGCTTTTTTTTTTCTCTTTCTCTCTTTTAATGATTATGAGAAATCAAATATATGTTGATAACTTAAAAAATAAAATATTTATATTTGATAAAATCTAATTTACATCAACCTTTATAAATATTATTACATCAACCTTCAAGTATCTCCCGCACAGCGGGTCTACAACTAGTACGCTGGCAACCGCCTCTTCGAACATTTTTAATTTTTTTTCTTACCTAAAGCATCGCTAAGAGAAAAAATAAAGCATTGATGCACAATGGACGAACCACCTCCGCGTTCGCTAGTACAGTGAGCAGCTGTCCAGGAGGAAAACGATGCCCGACCAGCGGGTGCGCGGTTGGCCAAATACAATGCCTACATCCTTGCCTGGCCCTCACTGCATTCGACAAGCAAATGCCGTTCCACGATACCACGATCTCAGCTAAATAAGGAGCCCCGACGGCAACGAAAGAGCATAAAAGAATGCCGAGTCTCTTGCAGCTGGAGGGCAGCACCACATATATACCCATCGCGAATGCAGTGCATACGCCATAAAGTGCCAGGTCCACACAACATGCAGCCCACTTAAGGATTCGCCGGCGAGCAGGTCTACCAAGCACCGTTGTTCCTGCGACGATGAACCAACATGTGGCTAGGATGGAGCAGACCAACGCGAAGGCATCGGAGATGAGGAATACCTTGAAAGGATACTCTTTTGCCAGAACCGCTTTGCCGCGGCCTGGATGATCATCAGCTACGTACCCTCCAGGGAGAGTGAAACCAGCAGCAAATGTGACCGTAGCAATCAACACCGGAATGATCAAAAGATTTTTGGAATACTCGGCCACTATCTGGATTGCTTTGTCCTCGCTGCTGGATGATTGTGCTTTGACCTTGTCATCGCTGAATGATTCAAGCCTTTCTAAATCATTCAATGCTCGCGGACCAATCGAAGCCTTTGTTAAAGCCAAGCATCTAGCAATGCCAAACATTGCAAACTACAATACAAGAAAAAATTTAGAATAAGAAATATTCTAGAACAGGAAAAGAGAGAGCAGTTGAAAATTGATAAGTGCACGTTAACATTAACATTAACGTCCCGCTTAATTTTTTTTTTGGTAATTAAAGGGAAACGAAATCTAAATCTATTAAAATTGGAGAAAAAGTGCTCCCCTGCTCCAAACATAAATCTCTCTGGCTAGCCATGTCCGTCAGGTAAGAGATTAAGGCTGTCTTTGATTTTTCAGAATGTTAATTTGTATTTTTTTTTATCTTATTTCTAAAAATGTATATGATATATTAAAATAATATATATATATATTAATTTTTAATATGAATAATGCTTTTTAAAATAATAGATGAAAAATTAAAGAAAATACTGTTTACTTTCATATTTTCAAGTTTTTTTATTTTTTTTCTTTATTTTGATAAAAAATAGTTAAAATATCTTAAATTGTTTTTTATTTTCTACTACTTTAGTGCTGTATTTTTTTTTTTTAAAAAAAAATACTTTTAAAATATATTTTTACAAAAATTTTTATTTTTTTATAAAAATAAAAGTAAAAAATAGGCTTGCTCTCAAAATCCAGATACATCTTAAGCTCGTGATGTATGACCTCTCGATCAATAAGGGAAGATTTTTTTTTTAAGCTGACGTTATCCAGTTCCTCAAACATATACAAGGTCGTTAAGAGTTTACCGTTTTGACGTCGCCTTTGATCAACATTGAGTGTGCCAAGTCCAGAGGGGTGAAGCCATCGCGGTTCATAATGTTGAGGTATACACTTTTGTGCCGCACAAGATAATACACCATCCATTCGTCCCGTTTCTCAACAGCCGTGTGCAATGGCGTATTCCCCTTCTTATCCTGGTTATTTAACAGCTTCCGGAGATGGGGTCTCTTGCCGATGCTTTTCTTGACCAGATCTAGTCTTTCTTTTTGCACGGCGACATGAAGAAAATTCTTTTCGTCCTTGTCCAATAACTCTTCTGTATCCGGGCACTGTTGTAAAATCTGATCAACTATATCAATGTTGCCCATACTAGCTGCTATGTGTATGGGAAATGAGCCATCGGAATCTGGTATATAGGCTGTAGAACGATCGTGATCCAATAATAGCTTCACTATATGACGATCACCATATGAGGCCGCATGATGAAGAGGAATTCTCCCCAAGGAATCGGCATCCTTGGCAGCCGTCGGCATCCGTTTCAGTAGGTCTTCTGTGATTTCTGTCACAGTAGTATTATGAAGGGTTTCGTGAGTACTTGTGCTCTGTAATCTTTACGGTGCTTTACAGTAAATTAAAAGAGAGAGCGTCATCTATGAAGATATCTAGTCAAATGGTTAGTCATAACAAAAACATTCAAGGAAAAATAAAATAAAATTAAATTAAATTAGAGTTTGTTATTTGTTCCAAGGGACGTTTATAAATGATGACCATGAAGGAAAGTCGCCCACCGAACCTCGCTAGGCCAAGCCGGCATCTGTCTCCTTGGTTGAGCCTTCAGTTATGCATGGAAGTAACTACATTGCCGGATAAATTAAGCTACAGGGCTATTTGATGGATGGTTCCTTTAGTTTTAATTAATTAGTTTTATAACTTGATGCATATTTACCTATTTAGTATATATATTTATCGTTTAATATACATACTTATTTATTTACTAGACATATTTATTCTATCAATATACATATTTATATGTTTATTATATATACTTATTTTATTAGTATATATATTTATCGGTTTATTGTATATATTTGTTGCATCGCATGAAATTTTACATTCAAGTTGTAGCATTTTAAAATAGTTTCACATCAAATGAAAAATAAAAAAAAAAATTATAGCTTAAATTTATCTACTACCTATTAATTTAGACTTCAATCGTTTGTACGACATATTACTTTAGTCTTTAGTCTTACCATAGGTATCCTATAATATACATCTTGTGATCAAAAATATTGAAAATATGACTAATTATTTTTAAGGATCATCATATTGGATGGAGTAGTTTACTGTGAAGTAAAATATATTAACCTATTTCAAATTAGCTTATTCAACAACTAAACAGAGTGTTACCGCACACCAATTATATGAGCTGGGCTCTCAATTACCTGGACACAGGACTGCTGCATGCAACGCCGTTTTCTGGTCAGGGCCTGCGTAAAATTCTGGAGAAGCCATTACCTCCAAGGAAGACTGCAGCAAGGCTTTGGCTACACCGAGGGATCCTGTCACTATTGCCAGATAGAGCGGAGACATACCGGCACCGTTCAACATACGCGTCAGTCCGGCATCCTCCTGCATCAGTAGTGCTTCGGCCACGCGCGCATGGCCATGTTTGGCGGCCTCATGCAACGCATTGTTTTGTTCCCAGTTCGTCGCCTTCAGCACCGTCGCCGCTTCGATCCCCCCCTCCCTCGCGAACTTGATGAGGAGGGAGACCATTTGATGATCGCCAGCCCTTGCAGCGCAATGCATCGGAGTGTCGAGCCTTGCGTTTGGTGCGGCCAAAAGAGAGATCTCTCTTTGACAGATCCCCTTGGCCAGCTCCAGATGCCCTAGGCTTGCAACGATGTGGAGGGCCGTGTTCCCCTCCGTTGTTACTCCGAGGAGGAGGCAGCAGCTGGTATCTTGTTGTGCTGCAGCATCCTCCGGTACTGTTATTGCGATTTCCGCCTTCGAAGAACCAGCGGAAATAACTTCTAGTCCCAACAATTCATCCAGAGTTTTTTTGTTGTGTGATTTTAAGGCTTTGAACAAATCAGGATTCATGGGTAGGGGTTGTTGGACCTTACTCTTCTGACGGACTTTAAGATCGCTGTCCGTTTGCGCCGTTGTGGTAGCCATGCTCTCCTCCTTCGCCAAAGTTTCAGCAGCCTCCTTTTCTCCGAGGACCGCTGCTTTACCCTCCGCCTTTTTGGTCACAGAGATGAACCTCGCTTTTGAAATCGCTCTGGGATCTGGTTGGCTTTGGCCCTTGAGCTGGGAAGCCTAATCCTTTTATAATTGAACCGGTGTTCTTTTCTTCTCAGCACCATCCAAGTTCGGGACAAAGATGTTCTTTTCTTCTAATGCAAGTGTGCAGGATCCTTCCGGAATCCAGCATGGGCTCAAATATCCTCTTCGTTTAAGTTTTATAGAAAAATCTAAATATAGACGAATCTGATCACAATTACGTAAAGTTCATCTTCCATGCCTCCTAGCCACGTCACTCATGAACTATATCCATTCTGATTCCAGAATCTCACTAAAAGACCATAAAAAAAATTAGTATTTGTATTTTTGATCCTGTATTTAAAATTTTTTTAAAGAATTATTGATGCCAAACTAAATCATAAGATACGAAGACAGCATGCGTGCATGCACGAATATATATATATATATATATGTGTGTGTGCTTGCTGGTCGTTTACGGAAGAGCATGGAACCACTAATCATGGCATTGAATGAGATGCTAAAGGGTAGATCTGGGAAGCAGTATCAGGCAAGTTTTGGAAAGGCATTCCTTTCTTCTCAGTGAGGTGGAAAAACAGTAATTTGTTTGCTTGCTAGTACATTAAAATGGAACATGGAACCAGGGATAAAGACCTCAGGAATCTAAACTCCAGTAGAGTTGCGTGAGATCATAAACATATTAGCTTAGCTAGCCTATATGGTGACGGTATATGATGTATTAAAAGGTGTCATAACATCAGACCTCAAGAATCTGATTCTCGTAGAGGTCATGAGATCATAAGCATATTAACTTAGCTAGCCCATATGATGACGATATATGATGGATTAAAAGATATCATAATATCAGACCTCATAAATCTAATTCCAATAAAGTTGCATGAAATATCAGACCTCAAGAATCTGATTCCAGTAGAGTTGCATGAGATCATAAACATATTAGTTTAGCTAACCTATATGATGATGATATATGATGGGTTAAAAGATGTCATAATATGACTTCGAATATCTTTTTCTTTTTAATCAAAGTAACTCTTATCAAAGCTCCTATTATGCTTCGGGATAAATCCTACTAAAAGTGTCAATCATTCTGAGTGAAGGTTTATTTCCTAATAAAGAATTCTTAAATTTTATTTGAGTGAAACTTTATCAAATGTACCATCATATACTAAATATATATATATATATATATATATATATATATATATATATATATGTGTGTGTGTGTGTGTTTATGCACTACATGCACATAACGAAACTCAGGATTTTGTTGCCAGTTAAAGATCGGGCTTGATCCAAAATCTTGGATTTGGTTCTAGAAAATTGATGATAATTTATTGGGCTGGATTTTGGTTCTGAACTTAAATTCAAAATAGTTATAAGAGTCTAGGTTGATTCATAACTGAAATCCCAAAACCCAACTTGATTGTATGCGCGCGCGAGAGAGAGAGGGGATCAAAATCCGAAAACCCAATTCGATTATACGCACGCGCGCGGGAGAGAGAGGATCAAAGTTAACAAAATAATAGAAAACAAACCCAACCATCTATCCTCACAGTTAGCTATTTAGCTCTTATATATAATGTTTATAATGCTTACTAATAAGATAATAAATCTACGCGCAGCGAGTAACTTGAAAAAAAAAAAATTATTTCAAGGGTATGAAATAGCTTAATAAATACCCCTTTAGGATATAGCTTTACATCTATCAACAATGATGTTCTCATAGGGAGATATCAAGATGCCCCTATTTCCTAAATCTAATAGATTGGTTGCTTGAATATGAATACAGTGCTGCTGTATTAAATATCTAGATAAAAATCTGAGACTTAGAAATTAGCACCTTATTTAAATAAAATATTTTTGAAGAAAGGACATGATCCTAAAATGGAGAAACGTAGACCACTCCTCTGTTTATGAGTACACCAATGGATAACAATAAAATTGAATTAAAAAAAAAAAAAAAAAAGACAAGGAAAAACACCTCCGCCACCTTATCCAAGTAGCAAGGGATTATAAGTATTTGGTGCCTCCTTTTTTTAATCTTTTTTGTTCAACAAATTCACCCAAGGATTTCCTGTTAACTTGTGATAAAGGATATGGGCCTTCTTTTCTCTTAAGATAATTGACCAGTGAAACTACTGGATCAAAATCATTACTGAGGCAATTGGCAGCAAAACTTTAGTGGACAATGAAGGTGTAATCCATGCAGACAGCAGGGGCACATCATGTCATTAACGTATCAAAATGCATCTGTACTTCATCTTCTTCTACCATTGAAGTCATTTAAACACAAGAATTTACACTGCTTATGTTCGATATCTTTAGACATGTGATTTGGTCTTCGAAATGTCTATAGTAACTTTGGTTTTCTGTGCATAATGTAATCCGCTTATAGATTCTTTAACCGCAGGATACGTAATTTGTGGAATTGGTCAAAATACTAAGGAGCTAATTTTTCAACAGAAATTGCAATATTTGGTGTTGTGCCAGTTAGCAATATGTGGGAAAGAAGAACAATGATCTATTATTCCTAGCAAAAATATCCCTTCTCTATAGCTTGTGTAGATTAGTAGATGTGAAAATGATGCAAAAGTCAAGGGCATCGGATTGCTCGTCCCTTACTTGTGTAGAATTTCTTTAATCTTAATCCTTAAGAAAGTCTCTGGATGCAACATTGGGCAGGTGATCAAGTCCTGGGGACGATGAAGTGGAGGTGATCTTAATGACAACGGCTCAGGTTTGGCTAACCCTTTCCCGTAGAAGATCTGGAGCCATGGACTCTTTCTCTGAGACTCCAAATTAAGTATTGGCCATGTAAGTTGGACAATGTCGTTTAGATCAGCCAAGATGCATGATGCACCACATGGCAACTATATTAGTTGTGACTTATGAACACCAAAGCTGTTATTTTATGACAAGCATTACATACGAACAAATGCAATGATGCTACGATTTTGTGGATTTCATTTAGATTTAGTTCAATTTTGTCTCACTTTTGATAGAGAGACAACCAAAGGATGCTGGAAGCATGTTATCTAAGAGATATCTAAGAGACGAGACACAAGGAGATGCCATATATAAAAAAGAGTTTTTTCTTTTTTTTTTTCTTTTTTTTTTTTTGGTAACGTAAAAAGGAGCCAGTTACTGTTCTTAGGAAAGATAACCAGTTCAGGGGTTCATTGGAAATTTACAAATACACCTACCTCCCTTGTATAGGATTTAAATTATGATCAGTAAAAAACCCTTATCTTCACTGCTTCGTTAAACCTATTGATGGAAAGGCAATGAATCCACTCTTATTTTATGGGATGAATTTATTTGTTTATCTAAAAAAATTACTTGTAAGAGATCTCACGTTTACACATTCTTTCCACGTGTTTACCGTGCATGGTGGGAGTATAAATTCTCCGTGCACAACAGAGCCAACTTGCTTCCAATTAACGCAATATGGGGCTGATCATACCTAACTTGATCACATATAACTCGACCTGATTAGATTTAACAAATATAAGTCAAATCTTTTTACTTTGAGAGTGTTTGGAGTAAATTTTTTATGAAAATTTCTGAATAAATTAATGAGCACATGAAGTTCTTATATTTTAAGTATGACAAATTATTTTTAAAAATTTTAATTACACTTAATTTTGAGAATATAAAATTAACAAGAAGAGGCTGTTAGTCTTTGATTTTTAGAAAATTTTATCTTTAGAAATAAAGGATTAAATTTAGCCTCTCTTGCTCCAACCAACCCTCTTTTCCACTCCAGCTAGAGGTACTAAAAACTTAACTTGACCCATGAATCTGATTAAATCCATCCAAAAAATTAGGTTTAAGATTTTTTTTTTTAACCCAAATTTGAAATAACCCAAAAATTTTAGGGTCAGATGAGGTCATGGGTAATCTGAATGACCCAAAAATAATATTTAAGTAAGATATATTTTTAAAATTATTTATTTTAAAATTTAAAATTTTATGTAAATGATATTATATAATTTTATAAATTATTAATTAGATTATTTATATGATTGATATTTTAATATTTTATATTCTTTGATACATAATATAGTTCATGCTCATGTGACTTAATAAATAATGAGATTAGAAATGTAGAATTAAACATATCTTTACTTTATATATATATATATATATAGAGAGAGAGAGAGAGAGAGAGAGAGAATGAAACACTTTTCTAACATTTACTTATTTTATTTTATAATCTTATTAATAGTTTGACATTAATATTATTTAATTTCAAAAATATATTTTTATATATTATTACTTAATTGTATTATTTTTATATTTTATAAGTTTATAATAATTATTTTTATTGGTGTCTAATCATATTATAATTTTGTGTCCGGCTCTTCTACTATTTAGAGTAACAAATGAAAAAAAAAAAAATGATAGAATTAATTATTGATTAATTGATTAAAAGAATAAGTAAGTATTGTATACTAAATTCTTAAAAAAAAAAAAAAAAAAAAAAAGTCAATCTGAAATGAGAGAATCTGTTCAGTTAGAATTAGGGTTTAGGTTTAATGATGCAAATTCAAAAATGACACAGATCTTAAAGCGATCCAAATCTGAATTGACGATGATCCGTCCTGATTCAAACACCAAATGGCTTGGGAGTAGGAAGTTGGAGCCCTCTGCCCTAGGGCCTCTCTTCAAAAGTGCAGTATACTGCTCTCTAAGATCATGCAACCTAAACTGTTCTTGCGCCGATGTTGCTTTATTTTGTTACGAGTACGTACCAAGGGATGGTCTCGATTGCGCGTCATTCGAGTAAGCTGCGCCTCCGCGGAGCAGCGTTAACAGGGCTCGAGCCAGGGTTTGTGATACAGGGGAGAGCACTCGAGCAGGAGGGCGAAAAATGGCCGCCATGGGTGGCGCCCGGAGAGCTCTTCTGACCTTCCGCTCTTCTTCGCCGAGCCACTTCACTGGTTGCTTTAGGTCGCGCGCTTCTTCTCTGGCATCGGCCTTTCCTCGCTTGTCTCGACGCCGGCTTCCCTTAGCGATCGCCAGGTAATCGCCGTATCTTCCTCGTTCTTTTTCTTGGTTCCTTTCCTTCTTCGTCCTATTGGTTTCTTCCTATTTTGTGGTGAATGATGCTGGCTTTTTCACTAGAAATCTATACAGAATTTATTTTTTAATCTATCTTCTTGTGTTATGTGGCGCCTTCTTTTTTATTGTTGGATTTACTGATTTTGTTTTTCAGTGTTGTTCCTTTCTTCGATTCTTTTTCCCACTTCGTTCCTTTTTCTGTTTGTAGTCATTATTGTTCTTAGATATTCGTTAGAAAAAAAATAATCATTTTTACTTAAAATTGTCTTCTTCTTCTCCGCGTTATGTTCCTTTTTATTGTTGCATATGCTAGTTCTTTTATCTTGAATGTTGTTCCTTTCTTTGATTTTTATATGTTCATTCCTTTTTCTTTGGATGCTTATTTTTATTCCTATGTTCCCACTTAAAAAATTCCATTTTTCTCATGTCCATCCGCTTCTATTACGTGTTAAATTCTTTCGTGGTCGGTTTACTAGTGTTTGGTATCAAACCCGTTACCCTTCTTGTCATCATTCTTACTGTAAAGTAAAAAAGAAGTTTCTAATTTGATACGTTTATTATCTCTATCAATTAGAGGGTTATTTATTTCATGACCTGTTTGTATTCCTAAGAAATAAGGTTTTGCTATTTGTTTTTAGAATTTCTTGGTGTTATACATCTTTTCATCATATAATACAATCCTGAGGCACTTTCAGCACCCACTATGGGTTTTACTTACTTTAGAAACATCTGGTATGTTTTTTTCTTTGTTTGGTCGTTTATTTTTTCATCATTTTTAACCTAATACATAACTATCTCTGTTGAAATTTACAGGCTTCCAGTGGAGTTGAGTTGTGCACAGTCTTTGATGCCACTGCACAGCATTACTGCTTCTGCACTGCTCACTTCAATGCTGTCTTTAAAACCTGGAAACTGGGCATGGCTCTCAGAAGGTAATTCTTCCTCTTGTTCCTTTCGTTCTGTATTGTGCACTTTGTATTTTGTGTAGATTTGCTTTATTTTAACAGTATATATGACATCAAATTCTGGTATAGTTGTTGCTTTCTATGAAGGTTCTACATCTTTGTGCAAGCCTTTGTCAAACTATTGATTTCTGACAGTTTCTAGTAACCCAGTTGACATGGTTTTGCCACCATGAAACATGCTTTTGAAATGGTACCTCACAATGGTTTTATTGAAAGTCTCTTTGGTGTTGCAATTTTCAACAACTCTGAGGGGAACCATTTGTTTGACAAATGGTATAACCGATATTGTTTGTGATAAGGCATTGTGTTCCATTTGAATGCTGACACACATTTAAAGTCCTGTTCAAATGTTGGGATTTGGACTTTTACATGTGGTATGGATGGATTTGGACTTCTAGATGTAGCACAGCTCCAATGTCAAATAAAAGGTTGCCAGGCAATCTGGTCAAAAACTAAATTTTCTTTTACCATTTTTAGCTCTCCATGGTGATTGGCCACAGTTGGTAGCAATAGATTAAGAGATGAAAGTGTAGAAGAAGAAAGAAGAGAGAATTTTAGAGGAAGAAAAGTGGTAGAAAGAAAGGGGAAGAAGTTAGAACTTAGGGGAATATGTGGAATTCTTCAACAAGAAACTGATTCATTCAAAATAGCCCATAATTCATTTGAAGTCATCACTCTTCATTTATCTGTATTTCTACACACTTAAGCAACTCTGATTAATGTTGTCCTATTGGATTTTCAAAGGGGCTAATACTAGCATGATGGATCTAATTCACAAAGTAAAGCAGATGCTAAAATGCTTGATTTCTCTAGTTCAAAAGAAAAACTCGAGAGGAGTGAAGCTGTTCCTTGACCAGATTGGTGTATGAGGAGTTGCCCTGTTTTGAGAGCCATTAGTATGGCTCTGTTTCCTTTCTTCCTCTCTTTCCTTTTCTTCTTGTAAATCTGTAATTTTTTCTTATCTTGTTAATGAAATCCTTTAGGAACTCTGCGCCTTTCTCTCCCTCCCCTCTCTCCCTCCCCTCCCCGCCCCCCACCCCGAGCACAAAAAAAGAAAAAAAAAAAAAAAGAAGAAGAAGAAGAAGAAGAAGCTTTGTCTCTCACTAGGGCAGTCTGACTTCAAATGGTAGGACCAAACAACCTAAATTTCATTAACTTAAAAGCTACACACTTTCCTGAATATATATATATATATATATATATATATATATATATATATATATATATTACTTTAGATTCCTTTGACTAAATTCAGGCGATTCTAAACCTTCTAGAATTATATAAAGTTCCGCCAAAAATAAATTTGAAAATACAAGGAACTTTTCCTCTCTCTTCCTTTGTTCTCTTCATCTATCTTTTGTCATCTTGGCTAGTCACACGATAGAATGGAGTGAAGACAGATGCAAGGGCATTGAAGGCAGTTTCCAGACCTTTGGCTTTGATTTTTCCTTTTCTATGTTTGCAAAAGCTGTTGGCTTATGCTACCTTTTGAAAAGAAACTAGTTTTTGTCTAGGATATTATTTCAAAAATGGAAACTATTGTAAAACATAGCGATATTATTAGTGAATTGTAATTCTTAGTGACCATTTCTTAGGAGCATCCTGATATAGACTTGTATGCAAAATCTTAATGATTAGAGCATGTGTTCCATTGTGCATTTTATAGCTGGGACGGGCAAGGTATCCTGTAAGTTTATGATGTGGACCTGAATAATTGCTTGATATACTTATTTGTATCATGTGTCTTTATCATGAATCAATTTGTAAATATAATGCCTTGCATGCATTATATTTGCATCCATCAACCATGGCTCACCCACTTCCTTTAGATCATGTGCTTATTTTGTGTGTTAAATGACCAAACTAGGTGTGAAAATGCTCAAAAATGAGCCAAATTGGTGTCAAAATGCTCAAAACATGTAATTCTTGATTGTAAAGCCACTTCAGCTTGGAAAGAGCTGAGATAAACGTATCATCATACTATCTCTCACCACCAAAGATATCTCTTCATGCTAGTGTACCATTGCTTTGAAAGGTCCAATTGACCCAGTTTTAGTCCGGCATTTGGATTAGAATTCTTTACTTTAAAGTCATCATCCATTCTAGAAAGGGCTCAAATAAGTCTATATTTGTACTGTCTTTCACTGCCACAAATATCTTTTCATGCCATTGTACCATGGCTTGGAATGGTCCAATTTATGCAACTCTAATCCAATAAATTTAGACATTTCAACTCTGGCCCTAATGTGGACAATTACCTGGGGCTTTGGCTGTAGACAACCGGTGACTCTTCCAATATGCATGAGAGGTAGAATTCCTTGCAATCCTGGGCAAACTTCAGCTTAGGCATGCAAAATTCTACTAGGATATACTGTGAGTGACTTACAATAGTTGAATTCTTTCCTCAACTGCTAGATTTCCTCCTAGCATGTTCTGTTTTAAAACAATGTTGTCTGTGTAAAATTTGTAGCAAACACATGAATCTTCTAATATTGAAAAAGGATTGGAGATTTTTTTTCCTGATTGAAAGAGCCTTCCATACTACGCTTGCACCCAAGGTCTGCCAATTCTTTCCTCAACTGCTAGAGTTCTTCCTAATATGTTCTGTTTTAAAACAATGTTCTTTGTGTAAAACTTTGTAGCAAACACATGAATCTTCTAATATTGAAAAAGGATGGGGATTTTTATTTTTTTATTCTTTTGACTGAAAGACCTTTCCATACTATGCTTGCACCCAAGGTCTACTGTCCCTTGTACCATACTGTATCGGTAAGATACTAGTATGATATTGAGTTTCGATTTAGTATGAATCTAATCGGTTTGAACTGAGTTGAACTGCCTCATATCATCTGATATTGAGTGGTATTATGCCTATGAGTGAGAAAAGAATGGGCACCTTATCTCAATACAGAGTGCATATCATACCGTACTGACCTGTACCATATCGAATCGATAATATACCTTATGAGTCTTGGTACTGGTTTTGCGAACCTTGCTTGCACCATTCCAAACATGAATATGAATACTCTTTGATTAAGAGAAGCTGAATGGTGAATGTATTTGCCACCAAAGGCTTGACAATCACTTCCAATAGCTGTGTCCTACATTTTTTCCCCTTCTTTTACCTGCTCCTGCTAGCTATAATTAATCTTTCAATAAACATCATTGGCTTTGATACCACATCTCCACATTCATTTGATAAAGTGAGAGTTTCTTTTTTCTTGTGTCTTGCAAATGGCTTGTAGTAGTTCTAACTTACATCTTTCTTTTTTAGTTATCATTTTTTCCCCACCTTTGCTACCTGTAAATAATCTTTCTGTGAATGTTATTGATTTTGTTTTCATATCTAAATAATTTTCCTAAGTGAAAGTTCTCTTTGAGCCTAACCCATGCCAGGCCCTCCTTTTTGTTGAGGAATTTGATTGGACACCCTCCTTTTTCCCAGTAGGAACCTAATTCCCTCTTAACCATGATCCTTTTCACCAGATGGATTTGTTATCATGATCTGCTTCCTTAAGGAATTCAACAGTAGATAATTTGATGTTATTGGTCATTAAGCAAGACAACTTAGAATATGTGGTGATGTGGTAGGTGCAAATGTTGTAAAGATCTGGTTACACAAAGTAAGATAGCCACTAGATAAGATAAACATTGCCTCTAGCAGGCAACCTTATGTTGAAACAAGTAGTTCAAGTTATGGTGAATAAAAGCCAGTTTAGATAGTGGAAATAGGGCTCATTGGTTTCATTTATGCTTATTTGAAGCATCTAATATGTGTGGTAGGTATTTTCCTTTTACCCATTTTCATTGTCATGATGCACTGATTTCCATCAAAACATTCTAGTTGTGAATATAATGTTTATCTTGCCCAAGGTGTTAAGTTTTGGCCAAAATGGATAGGCTTTCACCAAGACTGATGTGAAATTACTAGTTTCAGTGAGTTTTGGTGGTTTTGGCCAGTTTTGACTAGTTTCAATGGTTTTGATCAAACTGGTTGAAACTGCTGCTTCTTTTTTTCTTTTTTACCTTGTGGTAGGACTGCAAATGTAAAACCTCTCTAGTCTTTAAAAAGCTTGCTTATCTGGTTATGAGTAGACCTTAGACAAAATATATTCAAAAAACTTCTTTACATATTATTAAGCATTGTCAATTTCCATTCTTTCTTGCTTAGCTAATACAACAGTAAATATGTTATTTTGTGTCTACATAGGAGATAAAGGATGTTACCATGCTAGTTTTAAGTATCAGTTCATAAAATGATTAAAAAATAAAATTGAATGAAAAAGGCTGACATGACTTCTATGATCAATTGCCTATGGAAACGTGGTCATAGTTTGACATTGTAACAGAGTCTGCTATTGAATGAAATTGTTTCATAGTTATGCCTAAAGGAGATACCACATCACTTTATTGCTTATGACTAATCATCATGCTCTAAATGGCCTGATTCGCTGTGCTCAGGAATGAATGAAACTCCAATTTTTTATCTGAGGAGCCTCTAGCCATTTTCTTCATTGCCTCCCCTTGGAAATATTTGAAATTGGAGAAAAGTCTTGCAAATGTCTATCTTTTGTTCCATTTATGTCTTTAATAATTTTAGGTACATTTATTTGAACATGAAACCATGGAATAGATAAAAGTGTTTGGAATGATGATGCTCCATTATCCAAACTATATAATTCCTGACCCTAGAAAACTCCAAATTCAATAGAGTAATATGAAGTTAACTTGCATCATTCTTCTTTTAATTTTTTTTTTGAGTTTTATTATTTTTGAACCAAAACTCAGGAGAGATTGCTGAAATGAAAACTCTATCTTGGGGATCAACAATTTTCAAAACATTGATCTTACCGTAGTCTCACATGGTAGCGACATCTGTCATGTACTAGTGCTTCATTTGTTGTTTTTATTGATGATTTTGCTAGCTATAGGTCAAATAGCATTTATGCGACAAAAAAAAAATCTTTTCTTTTGTAGCTTTGCAACAAATATCTGTCAAATCAAACTGTAAAAAAAAAAAAAATTACTCTGTGTTCCTAGTATTCTCTCATCCATGATTTTGGTCAAATATCTGTCAAATCAAAATTCATATTCACTACAGAAAGGATCAATGGCCTTGTTTCTTGATAATATTTTTGTTGGACATCTCTCTGTCTTATCAGTAAATGAAGACATCCTTATGAGACCAGGTGCTGCTCTTTTGATTTCCATTCATGATTATTACTTTGATGATAATAAAGCTGCTACCATTTTTCCTGGTTCCAGTGATTGGTGGGCATATAATGTTTGTGCAAACTATAGTTAATAGGAACCATTTAATTGATAGTCTTGAGATAGTATCTTCTTTGTGGTAGGTTCTAAAAATTAGGCACCATAGTTTAATTATTTGTGACAGCAAATGGGATAAAGTTTATATTCACAACAGGAAGGACTTCTGTGATGTTTTGCCTTAACAATATTTTTGTTGGAGATCCTTTTTTTCCTCACTATTTTTTTACATATTAGTTGATACGATGGTTTATATTTGCATATTAATCCCTGCAATCCTATAATTCTTTGCATATGTGTCCCTCAGGTTTACCTAGTTGCACCTAAACCAAATATTCCTGATATGTTCATCTAACAATATTAGTTTCCTAGTGTTTTCATTTTATTAATTATTTTTACTCTTAAAAAAAGGGAGAGGAAGGGGAAGGGAAGGACGTGAGGTTGTGAGGGGGGTTGCGAGGAAAAACATATGTCACTAATATCTCTTCGCTTGAACTCACTCTAACAGGTTTTTGATCTTTTTCCAACTCTAGTAACCTTCAATCATGATTTAGTTAAGGAAAACTAGCATAAGGACTAGTTTGCATGATGAAGCAAATTGCAAGGATCAATGTAAAGATTGGAGGGATTAATACATGAAATATAAAACATTATAATAGGGATGCAAATGGGTTAAATTAACCTATGACTTGACATGATCTATATTGGAAGACCTGTGGCTTGGGTTGGGTTCAAAAATTGGACTTGATCTAAATTCCGAGCCTGGTCTAGGTTTTATATTTTTTAACCCATCTTGGCCTGTACATCTTTGTTTCTGATCTGGGTCCACAAAAAATGGGTCTGACTTGGCCTGATTCCAACCTGGCCCAATCCAAAAATTTGAATAATATAAATCTCTTTTTCCTTCACTCTAAATATCTTTTCCAATTCATTGGATGTTCTTATTTAAACTATTTCCTCATTTTTTATCTCTCAATTATGTCTCTTTGTCACTTAATTATATTTGAACATTCATTTTTCATTGTTTGTTTTGATAGATTATATTTTATAGCACCCTCAATTATGTCAATATATATATTTTAAAATTATAGTTTGTAAACAAAAGAATGATCAATTACTTGGATGAAATAAAAAGCTCTTGCATGAAATATTCAAAGTTTAAGTTACCCTTTGTTTTAGTTTTATTTGAATATCGGTTATTATATTTTGGCTATAAAAGAATAGCTGGATGCTTAGCTGAAATTGCAAACTTGACCTGATCCAACTCTGGCTAGAACGAGAATTCTTGACCCTAGCTCCTTTTCTAGTTGGGTCTAAGCTATGGTTGACCCAAATCCAACTTGATGACTCTCTGATTCTGAAATTCTTTCTATTGTACTTAACCCAACTTGACCCAACCAGCTAATGAGTTGGGTCTCAGTCCAAAATCATGACTTGCATATGAAATTAGGTCAGTGTGGGGTAAAGCATGCCTTGGTTTGATCCGACCCATTTACAACATTAGATTGTAGGGACTCATGTGTGCAGGAAAAAAAAGAAAAAAGCATTGTCCATTTGTCGCCACTAGTAAAACTTCTTCATCATGAGAACAATGTGCTGATCATTCTGTTTTGGCTGATGAATATTACTTTGATGATAGCATAGCTGATGGCATCATCTCTAATCCTAGCCATTGGTGAGCATGTCATAACTTTTCCAGCCATTGTTAATCTTGGAACAGTTTTGTTTCTTATCTGGAGTTATTATCTTTTACCCAGTAGGTTAATTCACATCGTAATTCAGTGCCAACTCCCATCACCATTTGCTTCCTTTTCATCTTGACCATTCCGCAACATTCAAGGGCAAGGCTGTCATCTTCCTGTTTCAGTATACGCAATTGATGTCGAATGTCTTCACTGTTATTTTAATTACTCAGAATAACACTTCATGCTTCGTTCGTTTGTATGTCAAGTCATGTTTAAGTGTTTCTGTGCTTGCCTTTTTACATGAAATGTAACAATCATTGGAGCACTTTTCAAGCCGCATGCTGGCAGATCTACATTTTATCAATGTACCATCCATCAACAAAAATATTACTCTTGCCATGGACTTTAATCCTTAAATACTGGTTAAATTTTCGATTAATTTTATCCTTGATTTTTGTGGCATGCTGTAGGATTTGCAACGCCTCTATAGCAGGACAGTTGAACTGGCAAAAAGGCATGGACACGCTGCTGTTCAGAGCAAATTCGGTTACTTCTTGTTTCAATAAGTATTTTTTTCAAGACATCAGAGAACTCCATTGGCGTTTCAATGGCCAATTTCTGAGTGGGTGTGAGCCAAAACTTTTCATCATATCGCTGGAGAACTAAGTTGAATTCACTTTTTATGTACCTTCACAGCTGGAGAAGATCAGCAATAGTCTTGGCCATAAATTTTGATGGTAGCTTAGTCACGTTGATTTCTTGGTTATTTTGATTATCAGAAATAGGGATGAATATAGAGTACAATTTGAGAGACATGAAGTTACTAAAAATTATCATTTTCGATATTTAAGATCGATTATTGATAAGGAATGAAAGATTGAGAATAATGTTGTTCATACGATTAAAGCATATTGGATAAAATGGAGCGTAATTAAAATATTATGAGATTATAGAGTATCTATCAAATTGAAGAAAAAATTTTATACCATATATGCTTATGGCATGAAATATTGAACACTTGAAAAAATACATATATAAGATGAATGTAACATAAATGAGAATGTTAAGATGGATGTATGGTAATATAAGAAAAGATAGGATAAGAAATGAAACCATTCGTAAAAAGATAAAGGTAGTTCTAATTAAGAATAAATTAAGAGAAAGACAACTTAGATGGTTTAGACATATGCAACATAAATTTAAAGATACATCTGTGTGAAAGAATGACTCGATACATTAAGAGAAAAAAGAGGTAGAGGTTGATTAAAAATCATATACGAGGAAGTGATAAAGTGAGACTTAGAATTTTTGCTTTTTATAAAAATTATGATTCGGAGCAAAGCGAAATGGAGAAAAGAATTTATGTAGCCTATCCCAATTGGTTTCAGATTAAAGCTTAATTGTTGTTGTTGTTGTTAGCTCAGAATCCATTTAGGAATTTGTGGCATTATGCCTGGTAGTGCTTATATTTGGTGCATTTGAGGGAGGTTTCTCTTTGCTTTTTGTTGATTAAGGTTTTTCTGTACATTGCGAGTATGCTATTCAGTTTGTCCCAACTAAAACTAAAACTGCAAAATAGCTGGCAGAGCCCTGGGAAAAGTGAAAAAAAGTTGATAAACTGTTTATATATATATATATATATATATACACACAACACACTTTAAAAGCTGTAGGGTTTATAAATATTATGTTGATAGACATGTCATTAAAGTTGAATGTTCCCAGATTTGAAAGAAATGTGTTTAATAAGCATCATGTTTTACAGTTTCTGAAAGTAAAACTATTTCAGTAAATTCTTGAGAAATATGTGGTGATTATCAATAAAAAGATAGATTTATTAGATGGCACGTTCCAAGACATGGATTATCTGCTATTCATCCACTTGATATTCGATAATTTACTGCCTGGGGTCTGAGAAAAAGAATATTCCATTCAAGTGTTGGACCTCCCACGTGACATCTCTGTTGTGCACAATTGACTGTCCGAGGACCGAGGGTGTTGGTTACCAACAAATATGAATTGGATTGGTTATTACAATTTACTGTAAGATCTCTGTAGGATCCAAGAAAGGCATAAAGAGGTAGACGCCCGAACAAAGCTTTTTTTTAAGCTGAGTTGCAGGGCTGGAGGAAGGCTTGAAGAGGTTGTTAATTCTGGATGTAGGTTTATCTAGAGCGCTTAGTTCATTCAAAACATATGTTAATATCAACTCCATGTATGAAGAAAGGAGTTATAACAGCATATTATCATGTGATAATTCAAACGTTGGCAACTTTTCATCGATTTAATTTGTTACGTGATGGAATGGGTATCTCTGTGTAAGATGTGCAATTTTTCCCAAGGTGAGGGTTGCATATTTTTTCATAGGACATCAGAACCGAGAATTAGGGAGGGACTAACAAGCCAATAGAAAATAATGAAGGGTTAGGGACAGGGTGCCTCTAGTCCTCTTCCTGTAGGCCCAAGTGCAAGAAGGCCAGCATGGTCCCAGTTATGGGCTTGGATGACAATTCATGTCATGGTGAGGGGTATTAAAGGTTTTTTAATTTTGCTGTTATACCTGAATTGGCATTGAGCCCCCATCTATAAGTTCCATTCATGTCATTCATTTTAGATCATCTTTTTGTCTCTCTCCCATGTTTTCATTGCCTGTCTTAGATGGAGGCTTTAGGTAGTTGTAAAAAAATGGAAGGGAGACAGAGAGACTAAATGTCCCATATTTTCACAGCCTATCTTAAATGGAGGCTTAGGTGGTTGTAAAAAAGTGTAACGAATGTAAAGAGACCAAATGATTTGCATCTAATGAATCGCACCTAATCCTTTATTTTATTTATCAAGAAATACTTACTAAGATATGCGGTGATTAAAATTCAAATGGGTTTGGACAGCACAAAGCAAATTGCTTGTGGTGGGATTGAATTATTTTTTGACCATACGAAGCAAGCCTAAGTTTTTATACAATGTCGACCAGAGTGATTGATATGGTTTAAATGATTCACCATATGTTCCACCGGTAGGCACAATTATATGGTTAAACTAGCCACATACCTATGTATTGCATAGATTGCCTTTAAAAATATTCAAATTAATTTCTATATTTATAATATTTTTTAAGAAACATTATTTTCTTATAATTATATTTATACTAGCTTTATATTATATAGTATAGTATTATATTATAATCTTTCTATGAATAATTATATTATATATAAAAAAGGTGAACATTTTATTCTTCACTTGTGTGTAAGTTTGTATGTACATATGTAGGCACGTAGCATTTCCTAATACCATCAAGAATGTTGCTTTTGAGTGAGAATCTATATTTATTAAAATTAAATTAAATTATTAATATTTTAAAAATTTAAAAAAAAAATAGAGCAGCACCATAGCGTTTCCCAATACTATCTCTCTTGTTCTGCGCTCCAATGCCTCTACTGTTATTTTAATTCCTAGGACCAAAGCTCTTACCAATAGCAAGTATGATGCTGCTTTATTTTTTTAAAAAAAGAAATCAAATAAGAGTTGGACAGTTGATGGAAGATGACAGAGGGAGCAAGAGAGAGCATTGGAGGAGAGAGCTGTATGGAGATGTTCCTAAAAAATATTCTGATAGTACTTATTTATTATACCAATCATGCATATAATCGATTGAAACGGTGAATCTATATTCGTTAAAATAAAATTAGTTATTATTTTTCTGAGTCCTGGAAACAAAAATTCTCACTAATGGTAGGTACGATGCTGTTCTAATATTTAAAAGAAAAACAGAGATTAAATCAGAGCTGGACCGCAGATGGAAGATGGAATGCACGAGCGAGCTGTTTGGGATTGAGATGTTTCTCAAAAGTAATTGTCTACTCCACCAGCTACATGCGGCCGAGAGCGATTGCTAATGATGAAGATATATTCCCTGAAATGGGATTAAATAATTGGTATTTTTTTTAAAATTAAAAAAAATGGAGGGGCACAATTATATATATATATATATATATATATTGGGTATATTAACGTTTTATTGGGTTGCTTAGAGTTGTTGACTGGTCGTTGGATGAGGAGGTAGACCGGCTCATGCTGACGCCACCTGCAAATGCTTTTACGTCAGTGGAGTGGGACCGGCTCAGGCCAACTCCGCTTGCCACCAAGTCGACCGCCACCCGCCGGTTCCCAAGTACGTGCCCACTACCACCTATTTGGGCCTCGTTTGGCGAAGCTGTTGGCTATACGTTTATTTATTTATTTATTTTCTTTTAATTTTAATTTTGTTTCAAACAGAGTTTTTTTTTTTTTTTTTTTTTTTAAGCAATTGATAATAACATTTTTAAATCACTGCAAGTTTTTAACATCTTTTGATAAATAAATAAAAAAATATTTTTAAATAAAAATAATAAAAAACATTACATAATACTTTCAACCATCTAATTTATTAAAAATTATTTTATAATTTATTTTAATAATAATATAATATAATAATTATATTATAATAATATTAAATATATATTATATTATAGTATTATAATATAGTATAAAAATATTACAATATTCTAATATAATAATGATTATAATGTAAAATTATTATAATATATTATTTTACTATTATTTTATAATTACATTATAATATATTATTAAAATTACAATCATTATTATCTAATAATATAATTTGACAATATTGTGATATATTATTACTATAATATTACAAAATTATAATATAA
Source organism: Metroxylon sagu (assembly GCA_017589505.3). Classification (NCBI taxonomy): domain Eukaryota; kingdom Viridiplantae; phylum Streptophyta; class Magnoliopsida; order Arecales; family Arecaceae; genus Metroxylon; species Metroxylon sagu. The sequence continues at coordinate 458,798 of JACVBY030000473.1, read as the reverse complement.
TAGTATTGTATATTATATTATAGTATTTTAAATATTATTATATTATCTTATATTATAATTATAATAATATTTTATATAATTATAATAATTATTTTTATTTTAATATAATATATAATAATAATAATATTTAAATATAATATAATATATTATAGTTATATTATATTATAATATTAAATATTATTATTTTTTTAGTTTGAATTTATAATTTTAAGTCTAACGAAAATAGCTTACGATAATATTTGGCATGTAGAGCTTCTCGAAAGAGCTTTAAAAATTTTATCGAAGACAATAGAATGATAGGAAAGTGCTTTTAGGTTTTCTAAAAGCATTTTTGTCCCAAGAAAAGCATAACCAAGTGAGGCTTTTCTTTTTTTAAAACAAAAATGCTCTCATTGTCTTAAGTAAAAAATCTCTTTTGCATGAGCTTTGAGGTATAAGGTGAGAGAATCAAACTTAGGGAACTGAAGCAAAAGCAACATGGTTGGCAAAAGAGCCTGTAATTTGATTGGCTTCTTTATAAATATGTCAGCAACCAAAGTTCTTCACGATAAGAATGATTGAACAAAGTTGCCAAAGTAAAAAATGATAAATGTTAAAACTTTCATTGATCCAAGAAACAATTATAGTAGAATCTCCTTCAAGAGTTATGTTATCACTTGGAGAATGAAGAACTTCAGAGCAGTAAAACAAAGCTGATCACAGGCCATAGTAAGCAATAGAAATCTCAATAGAAGAGAGTGACCTAGTAGGTAAAGGTATGAAAGTTGCTAGCAAGGGATAGCACAGATGATTGCGAATAATAAAGCTAACTCCCACATATTGGAAATGAATTGAATTATTAAAATTAATTTTCAAATACCCTAGTTGTAAGGGTAGCTAGGAAACAGTAAGAGGAATGTGAAATCCTAAAGATAGGATATAAATGCTACCTCAAATGCCAGGAGGAAGAAGAGAAAGAATCGTGGTTGATGGATTCCATATATTTTGAAGCTAGATGGCAAGCTTGTCTAATTATTTGAGATGGGTGGAACAACTTGCCCTGAAATAATTGTGCATTCCTGCCTTTCCAAATTAATCAGAGAAGATACACAAGGAAGCTTTGGCTGGTTAAGTGATCAGCAGCAGCAGTAGCAGTTTTCTAAATTATATACCTGAGACGTAGAATCAATAGCTTGAAAGGATGGAATACTGTCTCATAATTTTGCAGATTTTGTACAGTAACAGAATAGATGATTGAGAGTTTTAGGCACTGCATGGCACTATTGATAAATTGGACTACAAGTAGAAATCCTAATAGCTAATAGAAATGAAGCAGGAGGGCTGCCTCTCAATAATTTTCAAATAAAATGCAGAACACGATGACGAGCAGAGTCTTCAAAGTGTGCCAGACTGGATGGAAGTGGAGTCCTCGCAGGTATCACGAGATAGGAGTTGTTCACTTGTCTCATAGCAATTTTATGGTCATAATGTGGACTCTAGTAATTTTTTGAACGCCAAGCGCAGAGAAAGTCCAGCGAAGGTTGACATCATCGCTTAACGTGCACGAATTTAAGAGGGGTCTTCAAAAAAAAAAAAAAAAAAAAAAAAAAAAACGTTAGAAACGCTTTTTGCTTGCCACTTACGTTATCATTCTTGAATGCTTCTGTTATGCTTCATGTAAAATAGTCACGGGTTTTGATACCGTTTCTTAAAATCCGTACAAGATTATATATGTTCTAATTCTTCCTCTGCCATTCATTTTACATTAGATAACGTGTGATCTTTCTCCATTCATGGGGTTGAATATGAACCATTCCAAATGGGCACAAATGGATAGGTCCAAACAAATCCTTTTCCCTATCACCTCTGTTTCAGAATTATCTCTTGGGTATAATCCTTCACATAATGATATCTTTTAGCATGGCAGCATTGTTGAGGTGCTCTAATACCCTACTTTGACTAAGCTTAAACATTATCTTTGCAATTAATCAAATCTATCAATTCATGTATAGATCCACTTCCTCTCATTGAATTACCATTAAACGGATCCTACATTATTTTAAAAAAAATTTTAAATATGATCTTTATTTCATCAAGTCTTCACCTATGGCTCTCCAATGCTTATTCGGCGGATTCAGATTCAACAAACAAACCAACAATATATCTCTCAAAGTGGCTATAGCATTTTCTTGAAACTTAATCTTTTGGAGTTCTAAAACGCAACAAAATATCTTCATTCTAGTATTGAATCCGAATACAAAGGTCTCGCCAATGCTAACACTAAGATCATATAGAATTAGACTCAAATTCATGAATTAGGTATAGACTTCAAAAATGCATTTATGTTGTAGTATGACAACATCTCAACCATTTATCCCATTATGAATCCCATCTTTTATGCTTATATAAAATACAATAAAATCAGCTATCATTTTCATTAGGGAGTGTGTGGCTTGTAATCAACTTCAAATATAGTATCATGGCCCAATCTATTATTTTGGCTAAACATGTGACATGGTTGCTTAATCGCTAAGTGTAGCCCTAGAATTATATAAGGCCTAAGATTTAAAAAAATCTCAAAAATATCTTAATTTTGGATTAAATACTAAGTAGTTTCTAAATTTACTCTAATCACAATTGAAGTCCAGCAAATCTATACAAATATACTGGTACAAGAAGTTCTAATATTATCTTATCTCTTGCTTCTCACTCTCTACATAATCCATCTTTAATCTTAACATTTTGAGGCTCTATTAAAATAAAAAAAAAAGGAAAAAAAATATGATGAGCCTAAGCCTAATAAAAATCCCTACTTATGCACCCATATGCATATAAATGCATCAAGTCAGAACATGCAATAATTTAATATAATATCAAAAACATACCTCAACATGGTTAGTATTATTTACAAAAGTACTTTATTCAAGATTGTCTTATTCAAAGACATGTTTATCATAACACACAACGTAAGTAAAGATGAACAACATATATAAGCATGCCTTGATATAATACATCAATTATAACTAGGTAAATCTAAGCCAAATGTAGACAATGTCATCAAAAATGTAATTACTACAAGTCAATAATAGCATATAATTGTAAACACATCATTATAATCCTGTCATAATATCTCCATTCTATCATATTCGCAACAATAGTTTTATAACCTGTATTTGATTAGATATTGGACTAGTCATTACAATGCATTAACCCCTAGTGGGCTATCAGGCTTATTTATAAGATAGTTAGAATAATCAGATCAGCTCTTGGGGATGGTTAGAATAACCAAAATTATCGTTTGAGATTATTAGAATAACGAGGCCTTTCTTGAGAATAGTCAGAATAATCAAGCATATTCCTAAGACAGTTATAATAACCATACTTACCTCTAGAACAATCAGTATAACCAGGCTTACAACTAGAACAGCCAAAATAACTAAACCTACTCCTAAGGATAGCTAAAATAACTAGACTTACTCCTGGGAATAGCTAAAATAACCAAGCTAACACTTCAGATAGTTAGAATAATCAGGTTTGCCCCAAGAATAGCCAAAATGACTAGGCCTACCCCTAAGGATAGCCAGAATAGCTACACCTACCTTAATAATAAATAGAATAACCAAACCTATCTTAAGAATAGTCAGAATAACTAGACTTATCCTTAAAGATAGCCAGAATAACTAGGCCTATCTTGAGGATAGTTAAAACAATAAGGCTTACTCCAAGAATAGCTAGAATAATCATATCTTTTATGAATAGTCAAAATAATCAAGCTTGTTCTTGAAGTAGTTAGAATATACGACTTATCAAATATTACCAATTCCATTGAATTATTCATAAAATCGATTTATTAAACTATACATGGTAAGTAAAATTCTATTACATGCATTCCATTTCATAGATCATGTGCCTATGAGATTTCATACAAAACTGCATACATAAAATATATCATACATAATGAGAAGCATGTAAACATGAATAATTTGGATACACACCATGCAAAAAGAAATTTTTAATTGTATCCACTGTCCAAACTAGATTTACTCTTCTCGGATTTAATAAAACGTTTAATAACCTTAGCTTCCTTGGCACTCAAAACTATGCACCTCTATGAAATCTCATCGATCTCAAGCTTCCACTAGATGGCGCGGACAAGCTTGGGATTCTTGGGGTGGCTCTTGCCGTTGGTTGGGGAGGGGATGCACCGGCGGCGAGGATCCTCCGCCACCACCATTATCGACGGTGAGCGAACTCGGACGGGTGGAACGAAGAGGGCTAGAGTGGAAGGAAAAGGGATGAGTTTTTTTTTTTTTTTTTTTTTAAAATAGCAATGCTAAGGAGTCAGTAGCTTCTTCCATATTTCCTTATTAGAATTACACTATCTTGCAATATATCACTCGTTACAGAGAGCGATGGAACTTGGAAGTACGATCTACACACACCAAAGCACTCTACCTTCCTATTGCCCCCTCAAGCAATGCTGTTGAGGCCTAAACACCCGGTCCAAAATTCCAAGGTAGATTCTGCTTCTTTGTTATTCTGTGCAGGATCTCTGGAGCTATCTTGCATAAATCCTCGTCCACTGTCTTGGCTTGGGCTTCCTCCACTCCTCTTTCTTTGGCACCTCTCTGATCCACATCTTATTATTTTTTTCTTTAATTATTTTTATTAGTTTATTAAATAAATTTTAATTTAAATTAATTCTTTCTTTCACCTTAACAATTAAATATCTTTTTCATCCTTTTTCACTAATTATATCTAACTATTTATGCTTTATTATTTATTTGATGAATTTATTTTTATAATATCTTTAATATATCAATAAATATTTTAAATATCATAATTTTTAAACTTAAAAAATAATCATCTATTCGGATAGATTTAAGAATTTTTGAATAAACATTTAAATTTATTCTTTTTAATCTTATTTAAATTTTTTAATAAATATAGTAATTATCAATTACTATATTTTAGTTATAAAATAATAGTTAGAGATGTTTGACTTAAATTTAAACATGATCCGATTCAATTCCATCATGAATAATAATATTTTAGATTGGATTCGAATAACTCTAAATGGTTTATTAAGTCTAAAATTTCTTTCATAATTCTAATCCGATTCAATTCTAATAGTAAATAGATTGAGTTTGTATTTAAAATTAAGATTCGAATATAAAATTAATTCCTACCAAGCGTCACCTAACTTGGATTCGAATATAAAATTAATTCCGATCGATACCAAGCGTCACCTAACTTGGATCCCATTTATTTGTAGCCCTGCTCATTGCGACCAAAAGGAGTTGGATCGCGACGTTACATGGGGTCATGCGGAGTTTCGGTCCGGTGTCCCGCTCAACTCGCCGCTCCATTTGACGCTCCGGTTTTCTTTTTGTCTCTTCAGCTGTTACGTGGGACATCCAGAGTATTGGGATGGTGTTCTGCTACCCTTCCAGCCATCATGAGATGTGGGGTGTTCCTCGTGCTCTTGTCTCATGTGCTGGGAGCATAGGGGCTATCACATTCAGTTCATTCTTTTATCCGATTAATTCGTTAATATCTCAACTTAAAGTATCCGGTCAACACGAACTGAGAATGTATTTTACCCAATCTAAGAAAGTCTCTTCATATCATATTCACAATGTATTTTTATATAACATCCATCTAAAATAGAACTGAGAATGTATTTTACCCAATCTAAGAAAGTCTCTTCATATCATATTCATAATGCATATTTATAGAACATCCATCTAAAATAGGAATGCATCTTTATATTTTATCCATCCAAACTGAAAAAAAAAATTCATTATATATATATATAGAGAGAGAGAGAGAGAAAGAGGAGGGGAATAGACTTAATTCAAATATAGCTAATTCAAAATTTGATCTTCTCTCTTTTTATATTTATACGAATTTTGAAGTTATTTTTTTTTAAAAATTATAAATTATGCAAATCAAGGATGAAAAAAAGGTAACAGAATATAGAACAGATAGAAAAGAGAGAATAAACAATTGGATGGTAATTGAGAATGTTGTTAAGAGAATGCCGCCAGTGGCTAGCCTGTGAGCATTGTTAATAATCGATCACAAGACAACGAGCACAGTTATTGGAACGCAATGAAAACAGGAAGAGCAGTATAATCGGAGAGAGGAATAAACATGGGATAAAAGCAGAATAAACGGAGAGAGGAATAAAAATGGGATCGAACCGATTAACGAGATTAGGGATCTACTAGTTCTCGTTGCAGCGGAATAAACGGAGAGAGAGAGGAATAAAGATGGGATCGAACCGATTAACAAGATTAAGGATCTAATAGTTCTCATTGCTACTGCTAAAGCTAAATTGTTATTAAAATTTTATGATAATCTCGGTGCAGAATAAAATGATAGAGAAGTAATTTGCTGCCGGTTGGTAGCTCGGTCGATTTTGCTTATGTATCGGTATACGTGGTTAAACTTAAGTATTTAGACCATCATTTTCATATGTTGTTGGGTTGAGTCACTCTTCTCTGTTCATTATTCAATGCATAACCGTACTCGGCCGGTGATCGTAGGCAGTGTGCCCACCAGAGCATAAGCCTGTGCGTTGTCTCCGTCCAGCGGCTCGCCTTCAATTCGTTCTCACCGGTTCGAACACGTCGTCAAACGCGGCACTTGGAATGCTCCCTTGGTTTTTAATACTCTCTGGCTGGCTGACTGCCAGAGGTCGGCACGCCTGGATCCTCTGTTCATACCAAACAGGGTCGCTATGATTATGATCTCCGCAGCATTCCACATGTTTTTACCGTAAGCGTGGCAACGTCAAGCGGATCAATTATGCTGTTTGCTGATTAGAGTAAACAGCAGATCATTTTCCGGAGGGCGGCGGTCAGCCTCCATGTCGCCGTGGGGCTCGTCGGAACATGCGGCTGACCGAGCACTCCTCGTTTTGACCACGATTCTTACGCCACCGGCCAATGGATGGTCCTCCTTAATGTGGGACCCCCGTTTGGATCCAACGGCCAGCAGCCTGTTGAGCTACTTTTTTTTGATCCTGCCAATAGTTTTTTTTGTCTGGTCGTACGGTCATCTGATGCGTTCGTTCGTGGTTTTCTTTAAAAAAAAATAAAATGTGTTTATTCTTGGATTTAGACTTTAGAGTTGTTAAGGATATTCTCGTTAGAATATTTAATAAAATTTTTAAAAAATTTGATGAGGTTTTTTTAAAAAATATTTAATAAAATTTTACGATATTTGATATGATTTGATGAGTTTTAGAATTAAAAATATTGGTTGTAGAATATATAATATTTGATATGATTTGTTAAAATATTTTATATATCTGTATATTTTTTAATATTCTTAAAATTTTTATAATTATCAATTGTATATACATATAATATGGTATATTTTATTTTTATTTTTATTTTTTTTAGAAGTTATGATCTTAGTTTATAAAATAAATGATATTTTTTTTATAATACACATGGCTTTTTGAAAAAAAAAAATTTAAGTGCAGGCCAATCAAAAAAATATCATGGGATAATTGTGAGTTTAGAACCTTTGACCGCCATTGCATACAAAGTTAATGCTTAATAGTTACGTAGTTGGGCAAAGTTAATGCAAACACTTGCACGACGTGCATCACGAGTATGATATATTTCACGTGCCGGAGAGTACGATTTTCGACAGATACTATGTACTACGTTGGACGATTAATTGATTGAGAGGTAGAATTACGATGGAAGTGTAAATTTTTAATTTTCATTAAGTTGTAATTTGATCACGTCATGTGCAAACATATTAATTTTTAATAACTTAGTAGAGAATTTTGCTAACGCTGATCATTCTCTTTCAGCTTAAACGAAGAAGGAAAAATAAAATTAGAGAATGCAAGTGCCTGCTTTTATCAGCAAAATGCATGAGCAACTGTAAGACTACAAAACTATGAAAAGTTGTTGAAAAGATAATTTAGGAATACATTATCTACAGGAGCCAACTTTATAATTATAATAAAGGCTTGTAATTTATCAGTCAAAAGAAATTCAAAATCTAAAATTTTAATTATATCGACATTTTTCTTGTTTGGTAAAACCCATAGGCAATATTTGATAGCAAAATCAAGGGTAGACTTCTCCTGGCACCCTAAACCCCTGGGCACTGATGAAAGCATATATGGTAAGCATTTAGGAGTGGGTCAATCTATTTATTTTAAGCCAACTTTTTTGTTTTTCCATTGTGTGAGCTAACTTGTTTTGCAACCTAATGAGATCCTGTAAATTTTTTTTTTTTTTTTTTAAAGGGGTAAGTTAATGAAAGAATAAATGAAAACTTAACAAAAAACTCAACAAATTATATATAAAGAGAAAAATAGACTTGGCTATATTGGAATGTAGCTAAGTTTAAAGTTCAATGATCTTCTTCATCCTTAGTTTCATATGGATCTCAAAGCCATCCCATCTTTTTTACTTTTTTTATTTTTGGGATTTATGAGCGTAGATCCAAAGGTGAAGGAAATAACTGGATTCAGACTTAACTATATTTAAATGTAGCCAAATTTATATCCGATTACCTCCTTCACCCTTAAATTTACATAGTTCACAAATTTTATAGATGCAAAACGTGAAAAAAGTGGGATGGGTTTGAGATTTGTATGGATCCAAAAATGGAAAAGATGATCGAAGCCTTGATTTAGCTATATTTGAATGTAACTAAATCCAGCTCTATACATACACATATATATATTCAACTATATTATTATTATTTACATTTAAAATTTTAAAATAATAATTTAGATTTAATAAGCCATCCTATATTTTTTATTTTTTCTATTTTTGGGATCCGTAAAATGTGTAGATCTAAGGGTAGGGAAGATGATTGAATCCAGACTTGGCTATATTCAAATGTAGCCAAGCTTATATTCGATTACATTTCCATCCTTAAATTCATACAGTTTATGAATCCTAAAGATGAAAAAAACGTGAAAAAGATGAGATCGGTTTGAGATCTGTTTGGATACAAAAATAAGAAAAATAACAGAAGCTTGAATTTAACTATATTTGAATGTAACTAAATTTAACTATATATATATATATACACTTAATTATATTATTATTATTATTTAGATTTAAAATTTTAAAATAATAACTTAGATCTAATAACTTTCCTTAGCACATCCAACGTTCGAGTTTGTTCTTGCTGGCATCATATTCTTTAACTTTTTTAATGTAGGTAGTACTGAGGCTAAAAAGTTAGCAGTGGAGCTGAAAATAGATCAAGCTGGATTGCAGTACGCTTGACCTTAGTTCAACTCATATCAAATTCAAGTCAAAATTTTAGGCTTAAATCTAATTTATTTACCGTTGGATCAAAAAAATTTAATAATTAATGATTAAATAAAAAGATATAAGAGTTCAAATAAAATTAAAAAGAACTAACTCAAATTTTCATTTAAAAATTGTTAGTTTTATCTTAATATTTATCTATTATTAAGCCTACAAACTATGATCCATGTGTTATAAATAAAATTTTATAAAAATAAATAATAAATATATGAATATTAAAATATAATTAAGTAAAAATAAACGAGATGGCATGTAATTATTAAAATAAAAAAAAGAAAGGATGAGTTTAAATGACATTCAACGGAGAAGGAAGAAAATTATGTGGCTCTAAGTTTCTTTAGTAAGATCAAGTTACTTTTGGATAGACCTAAAATAAATTTTTATAGATTTGAATTAAAATTGAATGGTATATCAAGATGGATTGAAAATTATAGGATTTAAATTTGATTCAAAATTTAGAATGAGTCTACCGTTTAATCTGACTAAATTCATGAATCTTTAAAATGTGGTTTACATCCAAAACCGGACCAGTGAAGCCATTCATCATCCCAGGCAGGACAAGACGATACAAAATAAATAAATAGGTTAAGAAAATAGGATAAAACTATGGTCGCTGAAACCGTGGGTGGCGTGAGGTCGGTCCACGGATCATCACCTACCCTCTAGCAGTTTCACACAGAAAAAGGAACCGTTGGGGTCCACACCAATTGCTTATATGTAGGCCACCAGCCAATTCAGGAGCACTCGCCGCCAGTCTCTGTTGCTCGAGTCCTTTGGGCTAATTGTTAATCCTTTCTAACCCTCCAAAATTATCATCGGCCTCTCCTTTCTTCCCTTCTTCGTTCAAGTAGCTCTCGCTAGAGAGAAATGAGGGGCCGAGGTGGGGAAACCAAACTGGAGAGGAAGTTGGTGGAGAAGAACAGGAGAATACACATGAAGAACCTGTGCTTCAAGCTCTCTTCTCTCATGCCAAAAGACCAGCACACCATCACGAAGGTATGTCATCTTCCACCTTGCTGCATTGCTGAGTCCTAAATGGCGGCTCTTCATCTAAAGTTTTTGGTCATGTACGGATGGCTCTGAATTAAGAACTCACAATAATTAAGAACTATGGAGTCAGAGAATCGAGAGGAAATTATGGACGAGGAAGGACGAACAGTTTGCGTCTCATGTGTTGATGGATAACTGAATTGTATCTCTTTAATTCATCTATGGGAGATATCTGCACTCCACTCTTCGACTAGTTAATTAATAAACTAACATCTTCTCCGCATTGCATCACCAAGTTGGGTCAGAGTGCCATACGAAATGTCTGGCGTGAGAAGTTGATAGTCTTGTGTGATTCGTTGTCCACTAAATAGTAAATAACAAATAAATACACATGTATCTAGTCTTTTTACCATTGTGGATTACCGACAACTCTGCAATCTATAAATCTAGATCTAGGATTCTGTGACATTCGGATTTGGCGAGTTGATTCGATAGTATCTTTGAAAGCTTTATACGAGTTTGAAAGATAGTATCTTTGAAAGCTTTATACGAGTTTGAAAGACCTGTCAAATCCATCCGGGACAAGTCTCAAATACATACACAATTAAATAGTAAATAACAAATAAATACACATCGAATTATCAACCTTTAAGCATCAAAATAAGGCTCAAGTCTCAAATCATTTCTAATTTGATGCCCAACTCTTGATAATTTGCTATCTATTTTTCAGGCCAAAACAGCTTTAGAGCTGCAAGATTTGAGCCCAGGATGATCTCTTTTTTTTTTTTTTTTTCAAAAAAAAAAAAAGGTATAGTTGCAGAGAGAGAGACACGAAACTAAATTATTTTCCAGCTACATAAGAAATTTGAGTTCTTTCAAAGAAGAGCTATGCTTCCAAATATTCTCCACCAGCTAGCTGTGTTTGGGAACATGCATGTCCCATGCATCCAGCCGCTAATAACTTACTACAGTAAAAACAACTTCTGAATCTTTTGTTTTGTTTGTGAAATATTTCAGGATACATTAACACAACAGGATCATTTGGACCAAGCAGCATCTTATATAAAGAAATTGAGTGAGAGGGTTGATAAATTGAAGCAGAGAAAGGAAATGGCAATGAGTTCTCAAGGAATTCATAAGGATATCAATGGCAGGGTGTCGACTAGCCTTAGCTTGCCTGTGATTGACATAAGATGCTTGGATTCCAAATTAGAGGTGGTTATATTCAGTGGGCTCAACAAGAGATTCCTTTTCCATGACGTTATCTGTGAACTTGAAGAAGAAGGAGCCGAAGTCATCAGCGCAAGTTTCTCAATTGTGGGTGACAGTTTCTTCTCCACAATCCATTCTCAAGTAATCACCAATTCCCTTACCTGCATATCATGCATGAATTGGATTAAAAGAAATATGGAGTTTAGACCATTCCCTGAATCTTTTCTTTTTGCATTTAGAAAAAAAAATATGGTACACCTTGAGAGTGTCTCAGAATTAGTACAAAGATTACTTTAGAACATTATCTCTGGGTTAATTTAGTGTTTGCTTGGCAAATTGGAGGATCTTCCATTGTTTCTCTTGCAAGTTAGATGCTCCAATTTATCTCTGAAAAGCATACCGCAATATTCTGAGAACTCTAAGCCTCTACCAATACTCTGGTCCAGACTTTGCTAGCAAGGTGTTCTTAACAAACTAGTCTATAATTTGGATGCTTAGATCTGTGAATATGATAAATAGATGTCAGGGAAAACAGAATTAATAAAAGAAAGGTCATTCCAGTTAATACCATGTATGAATGTAAACCAAGCATTCAGAAGCAAATCCAGTGACTTACTTGAGGGACTGTGCTTCCTAGTGTGGATTGGTTTACCAAGAACTCCTGATGTCCCTTGATCAAGCTTTGTTTAAACCAATTTCATTCTTCTGAGTTCAAAAGTAGCCACCTGACCCACCTCCGCAAAGGTGTACAAACTTCTGATGCATTAACTGATTATCACTTCATTATTTAACTAACGAGATTGGTGTTACTTCATATTTGTAGGTCATTTCCTCTGGCATTGGTTTGGAAGCCCCAACGATATATGAAAGATTGAAGCAACTGACTTGGTGAGCATCTTCGGAATCAAGGCTAATATATAGGGTGCTGGCATCATACTTGCTGGTTGGGGAACAAATTCAGTAAAAGGCAGAAAATACAAAGGAGAATATGTAATGGATGGACTTCATTTTTGAAGCACCAAGTAAAATCCAATCCGCATGCCTTCTGGATTGGAAAATTAGGAGACTGATGTAGCTATGCCGTAGCCATTCTAAAATATAAAAAAATATCATATAAAAATTTTATTTAATACGCTATTTTGGATGATCAATTTTACAAGTTATATGATGGCAATGGGTTATTTTTAGTTGGATATGCTCACTTTTTTATAGGATTCATATTCATACGATTCCGTCTTTATCTCACTTCTTTTAGATTAGTTCATAACCTCTAAGTTTTAATGCTCAAATCTTCATCTGGGTCATATGAGAACAACATTCAAAGACCAAAGTATTGTCTCGCTATTTTGATTTTCTTGGTGGATCCACCAGGTAAAAGGACTGGAAATACCAGCAAGTTTCCAGGCTGCTTGAAGTAAAGAAAATAGGAGAGAGAGGAAGAAAAGTGATGGTCCCACCCTACTTTCATTTATAATTTTGTCCGGTTCATATTCCCCTCCTACAACTACCAAAAGAGAGGCAAATATGCAAGGAGGCAACTACCTCTTTGTAAGGTATTAGTTGACCATATTCCATTCCTAATGCAAAATTTATGAAGGAAGCTATCCAAGAATAAAAGAGAATCATCTAATAAGAGGTAGACTTAGCAAATATAACTAAGCATAAATCCGATCACTTTCCTACCCTTAAATCTTCACGATTCACAAATTTTAAAAATAAAAAAAAGTAAAAAGGTTGAATAGTTCCAAGATCCATGCAAATCTAAGAATAGAAAAGGTAATCAAATTTTATACTTAGCTACATTCGAATGTAGCCAAGTTTACTTTCATATAATAAAAAAAATCCAATAAAATAAACATACGAGATGGAGAAAGAAGAAGGAAAGGAATGTACCCCTTAAATTATTGTATCATAGGAGATAAATCGGAAGCTCCCATTCTACTTCTAGTATCAACCCCGTCGAAGCCATGATATGGATTGTATTAGTAAAATTAAAGTAGAAGTATGCTGAATAGTTACTTAAAAAACATGTGAAACCAAGTTCTATGCAATAGTTAAAATAATAGTAAAAAAAATAAAAAGCCAAGTCCAAAAAGCAAATAGTAGAGCACTACCTTTAGAATTATGGATGCACAATAGTTAGTTTCAAGCAACTTACTTATTAGATAATATAACGTATAGCGCAAAGTCTAACACCATTCACTACCAGATAGAGATAGGATCTTATTTTGCTCAATTTCCATGGTTTTCATCAAAGGACACCTAAGCACGTATATTGATGCACAAAGAAAGGGCTAGCAATAAGCATTGTAGAAAATCCAGGGGCAGTGAAAGTTGAGTAAAAGATGACCAGGTATTTAACTTTACTTCAAAGAATTCAAAGCCGTAGCTGAGTTACTTCTCCCGGAATAAATTGAAGAGAGAAAAATTTGAGACAGGGAGAGATGGAAGGACTTGTATTCATCTCTAGAGTGAAATAGCTGAGGAAAAGGAAGCATGAGAAAGAGGACAAAGAAGGTGAGGAGATTTGATAATGAGTAGTTGCTAATTGAAAGGTATTAACAACAGATAATAAATAAATAAATGAGGACAAGAGAAAAATATGAAGCTTTTGGGAGGAGTTAAAATATGAAAAGAAGATTGAAAATAATTAATTATATAATAATAACTAATAGACAAATGGGAATAAATAATTTAATTTCTTAATTTATTTAGATATTACTTGGATCATAGTAACAAGAAGGACATTTATTTAATAGAATTAAAAACAGAACAATAATTATTTCTACTCAAAACCAAAATTTTATAATTTTAAAACTTTTATTTAAATTAGTACAAGAATTTTGGACAATTTCATGAGTATAGCTAAACACTATTTATTTTTTTAAGATTATACTCTCTCTCTCTCTCTCTCTCTCTCTCTCTCTCTCTCTATGTGTGTGTGTGTGTGTGTATAGAGAGAGCGTGAGAGTGAGCAAACGAACTTGATTTAATGTTTAATGTAACCTATTGGCAATTCTTTCAAATATAATCAAATTGAGGGTTCTTTATTTATTAATATAGAATGACATTTTAAATAAAAATTTACTAAAATAAATAATAAAATATGAATGTTAAAATATAATTAAGTGAAAATAGATCTAATTATTATGATAAAAATAGAGAGATTAATTTAAATAAGACTTCATTCCATAAATTAGAAAAGATATATAAAGTCAAGGAAGAGGTTAATATGATTCAAGATTTTTGATTAGTTAGTTTGAAAAATATAAAATCTAGACTTTATCCAGATTTTACAATCTATTATAATTTTTAAACCTGACAAAACCCATAAGCCTTTAAATATGAATTGGATTGGATCTAATTGGATTAAGTTTGGATTGAAACATGGGTTGACCTAATCAATTCACAGCCCCAATAACACATGCATAAAAATGAGTGCTTAATCAATTTTTTAGCACCATAAGAATGTATTTGGTTCACTGTTATGAGATTGCCAAATCTATGGTATCTTATACCCATGGAATTAGCTTGGATTGGATTGGATAAAGGTATTTAGGATGTATGATTGTATTGGATTGGCAATCCCATGATAGTATTTGTGACACATGCTAAGCAGGTTAGATTGGATTGGATTGGCTTTAATTTTTCTAAAATGCCCATTTCTCACTTTCTTACCTCCAAGCTCTCTATCCCTCATTCCCACTTATGCCTTTTTTTTCTCCATTCCAGCATTAACTGAAACTTTTGCCTCTGCAAAGATAACTGACCATGGCTTTTCTGAGTTATATGGGTGAAAGAACTTACCTCTCTTCTAAGATCGCTTTATCTATCTTTGGTCTCATTCTCCTCTTTGTTCATCGGCTCCAGTTAAGCTTGCTCCTCCTATGATCTTGTCGGCTTCAAGAAATTTATTACGATGAGAGAAACATCTTGAGAGTCAGTGCAAGGGAGACTAGGGTTAAGATGAGAGAGAGGGTTGAGAGTTGTGGCAGAACTCGATTAATTTGTTGCAATGAAAGAAACACCTGGTTGAGAGCCAGTGTAAGGGAGACTAGGGCAGTGAAAAGAGAGAGAGAGAGAGAGAGAGAGAGAGAGAGAGAGAGAGGGGTTGAGAGTTGCAGTGGAATGAAAGACTAGGGTTGCGACGAGAAAGGGGTTGAGAGTTGCGGTGAAATGAGGGTTTGGAGGGAGACATGGGGACAATTGGGTAATTTGCATTCCAGTCCCACATCCTTGATATCCGAAACCTAGGGGACCTTGGGTTTCTCAATCCGGTCTCAAATGGCATCCTAAACCGGCCTTTTGGGTCGCGCTGCAAGATTTAGTCCTATATACTGAAAACCAAGCATTAGATTGGATTGTCAATGAATCCAATTCCACTAAATCCCACGTACCGAACGCACTCTAAATGAAATTAGGTAGCTTGGTTGAAACTTTAGTACACATTTCAACCTATTGGTATTGCAGAGATCCAATCTACGTATGCATTGAGATGTAATCCAAAAAAAAAAAAGACAAAAGAAAAAAAAGAAAAGAAAAGAAAGAAAGCTATGCTTAAAAAGAGTCTCAACTTGTATAAAAGAGTATTCACTAAGGCTATTAAACTTGTTATTAGAGGCCCTTGTTGGTCTCTAGGGCATGTTCATATATCCTTGTCGTGTTGGTTGGTTGACACTGACACGCGTTGAGCATTTGAAATACCGTTACTTATTTTCTAATCAACGGACGATGACATCTGGAGGTACGTCGAGGCATGCATCAAAGGTGGGTCACCAAGGAGTCCTTTCATTTAGTTTTTTTCCAGTCGCAGGAAGAACCTCGGTCTTACCCGCCTTATCTAAGGAGATTTAAGCCTCGACGATGGAGAATTGAGGTCGAAGTGAGATCCTTTGCATATAAGCAAATAGCCATATAATTAGAACAGAGTTTAGCTGCAATAAGTTCTTAGCATTCCAATGCCACATTTTGTCTTTGAAAATATCCAAAAAAAAAAAAAAAAAAAAATCGGGAATGAATGCTTCCTTGCCTTCTACATTCCACAGCCATCATTGCTGTGGTGGGCCACGGAGTTTAAAAACGGTGCATTCCTTAGAAGATAATTAACCACATTATTTATGATTTAAGGCATCGCCTTGAAATATAAAATAATAAACCGGAAATACAATAAAGGCAATCTTATGACCACGAGGGATGAATCATACATTCATTTGATAAAATCATAGCTATCCGATTAATGGCGTCTCTCTTGATTGAGGATAAGGTTGCAAGACTTAAATCTACTGCGCCTGTCTTTCCTCTGGCATGAGGTTCTGCGTTTTTGGTCATTTCACCCTTTGCATTCAAAGGGGACGAACAATGCCACCATTCCAACGGGCCGTAGAACCCACCGGATGAAGGCCGCCGGATGAGGGCCGACGGTTTTCTCTCTCCATTCCCGTCTCCGGGATATCGCTGTGTTAATCTCTTTCTGATACCCGTTCTTAGGCCTTTTATTTGTACTGGTGTGAATCCTCGTGTTGCTCTTGTTTTTTTTTTTTTTTTTTTTCTTTTTTGCCCTCTCCTTGATCGCTAGTCCATCTCGGCGGATATCAGGGGACGTTTCGCAGGCTTCGTTGCGGTTTTTCCGACGTTGGCTTGCCTGTTCTTGAATCGAGAATACGAGAATTTTGCTGATTTCAAGGTAAAGATGGGATTTTTATGGTGTTCGTTTTCTATGCAGTTCTATACGCATCCGATCTTCTTTACCCATCCATTTTTTGATGATTTTTTTTTATTTGTAATTTTTCTAGTGAATTCTATCTTATTGTGGTCTGCGCTAACCCAAACGCAATTTTAGGTTTATTCTTTTTAGGCGTTTAAATATTACATTTTCTGTGGGTTAAAGCAATGTCACTACCTTCACCTGTTCGATAAAGGTTCTCAACGATACTTGATCTATGAATCAACTGATTCATGTTCTACAGATCTGGAGTTGGATTTGTCCATAGGTTTTCTCTGAATCCGCTGTTCTTTCATGACTCTTGCTCTACGCTGCAAGTGATTTTCTGAATTTTCTCTCGCTCTTTATAGAACCATTTGCTTTTCTAGTGATATTTCATGATGAGATATGTTTATTGAAGAATTTATAGGAGTAGATAAGATTTACATTGTCGCAACTAAATTGTGAGGATTTGATAATGTATGTTGATGATTATTATAGATTTTGATATATAACAAGGCCAATTCCTTACCATTTGTACTTTGACATTTGGCTCTGCTACTTTCCCCACATCAAGGATAAGATGGCGACATTGACTCCAGGGACTCTGCTGAAGCTCCTTAATGGCATGAAGGTGGGTGACACCAAACCGTTTGGGAAGCACCGGAGTGCACTCTTGCAAGTGACTGATATTTTGCCAATAGATGTTGATGAAAAGGATCTCTGGCCAAAGAGTGGATTTTACATTAAGGTGTCTGATTCATCTTATTTTATCTATGTTAGTCTACCTTTTGAAGAAAATGATCTTATCCTCAGCAACAAGATGCAGCTTGGGCAGTTCATGTATGTAGAGAGATTAGAGCCGGGATTGCCTGTTCCGATCATATTGGGTGCAAGGCCACTGCCCGGAAGACAGCCATTGGTGGGCAGGCCTAAACCTATTGTGCCAATGATAGATAATGATGAAGGATTAGATACAATTCCTACTTACTATACAGTCTCTTCAATTCGTAGAAGGAGCTTATGGGGACTGAACATGATCCCACCAACTGATGTTTCTTCAAGTAATGTAGGAAATTTAACCATGATGGATTCTGAAGTGACAAGGCCAATTAAGGAAAGAACACAAACTTGTCAGATTTCTCAATTGATAAATGGTAGATTGCATAAGGAAGGCTCCGGCACAGCTTCTAGATCGCCAAGAACTGGGAAACTTCTGTCCAAGATAACACATTGGAAGGGGGAGATTGCTGCTGCAATAAGGGAAAGGAGCATCGCTTCAAAACTTTGCAGGAAAAAAAGTACGGTCAATAAAGCACTTAGGGTCCCAATGACTCCTTCCTCCACTGTAGGCACACTTATCCTCCTCCATTTCATCTATTGATATTAATTTTATATTATCTAATATATTTTATAGCATGGAAAAAATTTACTGGATAAAAGTTGGTAGCAGTAGCTATAAATCTTTTGCACATCATTCTCTGAGCTTACCAATCTGCTAAGGTTAATCCAGATGTTTGAGAAGAAGTGCTACTCTTGGTTTAAGTAATTGGGAAAACATGAATGCTTTTGCCAAAACTAGAAAATTTGATTTGGTTACATAATTTTGCATCTATATATAAATTTAATCTTCAAACTCTACAAAACGTAATATGAGCACATATCAGTTAGCTTTTGTTTAATGTGGTGTGCTAAGATAGGTTACAAACCCTTGTATGACTGATTCAATACAAAGCTCAATTCATGAATCAATTATCTCATAAACTGAATTACCTTCGTCAATGTCTAACTCTATAAAATGTAATACGAGCCCATGTCAGTTATCTTTTGTTTAATTTGGTGTGCTAACATAGGTTACAAACCTTGTTATGACTGATTCAGTATAAAGCTCTATTCATGAATCCATTATCTCACAAACTTAATTATCTTCATCAATGTCTAGGTGCTTAAATTGCTAGCCATTGCTACTGATATATCCACAAAAAAGGATGTTATAAATGAAATACTAACAATATTATTCTTTCAGTAATTATATTTTTTTCATTGCAGTTGAGTATCCTGCAACTGAAAAGAAGAAGAAAAGAAAAGAAAGCAGCCCATGTCTTTGCACTAGTACTTACTCATCATCATAGATTCATACATTTGAAAGTT
This sequence comes from Metroxylon sagu, assembly GCA_017589505.3. NCBI lineage: Eukaryota > Viridiplantae > Streptophyta > Magnoliopsida > Arecales > Arecaceae > Metroxylon > Metroxylon sagu. Next base: position 439,445 of record JACVBY030000473.1, on the reverse strand, counting down.
GCACGCTACCCCTTATAGGGTCTTTCACTATGTAATTTTCTAATTATGTCAATGGATATGTGCCTTGCTTTTTGCATTAAAATGGTGTCCCGCATCAGAAGGTTCAGAGAACTGGTATGTGTAGATTGTGCGTGCGTACGTGCGCGCGCGCGTGTGTTTGTGTGTGTGTGTGTTTTCTTTTCTTTTTTTGAAGTAAAAAATAACGGAGTGGGTTATATGAAAGGAATACAAATATCTAGGGTCACAGGCATGGAGACAAAACAAAGCGATATGTTAACCTCATGTTCTGCCAGGCACCATGGAGATACAAATATCTCTAAAAGACATGAACTGTCATTTGCCTATAATTTATAGCTTATTCTCTTTGTTTACAGGAGAACAAGTCAACTACTTCCCTTCCCAGTGTACAAAGCTTGGGAATGGCAGCCTCCTCTCGTGCATCTGATGAAAAATGTGAGTCAAAGAAACCTCCCCATTTGCAAGGCACCCCAAAAAATTCCAATTTTCTCACGTTACCCGGAAAGCTCAGTGTGATAGGAAAGGTATGGTATCTTATTTTCTGCTTCTATTTCTTTACTTGGAGATATGAGAAAATATGCTGATGACTCAATATACCTTCAGGAGGTTATTCATCAGAGGGCAGCAGCAAGAAACATGGCACTTGAAGCACTGTTAATTTCTTCTGTGGCAGAAGATTTAGTTCAGGTTCTCAAGTAAGATAATCTATATACCTTGCATGTTGTAAATCCTAAAAGAATTTAGTTTTTGTATAGGTCTCAAGTAAGACAATCTACGTACGTGCTTGCTTGCAGGATGTTTTTGGACTTGAGCGCATCTGCAAGACCAGATGCTCCAGGTGTTTGTTTCGATCAGTTTCTAATCTTTCACAGTGAGATTGAAAAGGCAGTGACCAATATGGAGGCAATACAAATTTCCACTGCTGTGACCATTGATAAAGAACCCATCATGAGCAAACCAAGCAACAAGGAAGGTTTGCTTATTTTGAATGAAATAGTGCATCTCTTGACTGACCGATGCGGGCTTGCTGATGTAAAAGGAATGGCAGAAACATCTTCCAAATTGGCTTCATTTATTTCTGACAAACTGAAAGCAAAACTTGGTGAAAGCCCAAGATTAGATGTAAACAAGAATGGATCCTTGGCAAGACAGCAACCGGGTTCTGTGGGTGCTGATGAAAACAAAGAACGAAATTCTAACCTGTTCAGCTTGATTAAACTGGCTAACCAGATACAAACTGAGGCTGGAAATTGGTTTATTGAGTTCTTAGAGGCAGCATTGGAAGCAGGTCTAAAGAAGACGAAGGAATCTTCCATGGTTGATAATGAGAAGAATCCAGATTGCTGCCCACAGTCATTAATTATGAAAGTCATCAGCTGGGTAGAGATGAAGCAGAGTGACAGCAGAAAAAGACCAGTGCATCCTAGAGCAGCAGAGGTGGCCAGAAAGTTGAGGATAGAAGTACAGAATCCTTAAATTGTATTGTTTCTTGGGTATCATATACTTTAAAGAGGAATATGTATATATATATAATGATTGATGAATTAATCCTAGTAGAAGCACAGAGGCAACAGAGGTGTGATTTCCAAGGAAAAAAAGTAAGAAATCTGGAGAAACCAAGAGACTGGAAGGCTAACTTAGTGTTACAGGTGGTTGGAAAAAATTTTAGTATAGAAAATTGTTGATTCTTCACTGTTTTTAAGTCTAATATATATGACGTTTGGTTGCCAAGGAACTGAGGGCAATGTAGGTGAGTCCGACAGTTAAGCATCAGACATTTTTGGGCATATGCTCATCAGTATGCCATGCTGCACTCATGTATCGTCGCTGCATCCAAACGTAGCCTTGGTATATGCATACAGATTGCATGGTGCTCGGAATTTGGAGTGAAAAGAAAGAAAATTTTCCTGTGCAAACTTAAAAATCAAAGCAATTTATGAAACTAAAATAAGAGACACTTAAAAATCAGATTGAAAAACCTCTGATGTTAAGTAGGGGTGGCAATTCGTATTTTTATAACATATTCGTGTCGTGTCGAAGCTAAAGTATAGGAGTACATGGGTTTATAAGAATATGACATAATTAACTAATCATGTCAAAATCCAAACACGAACGCCACGCGATTATTACATAGGTAACACAACATATATAAGTCATTCAATAAATAAATCATATCGGATTGAGACAACATGATTCGTTCGATACGAATAGATATGATTTGCTCAATATGAATAGATATGATCTGATTCATTTAATACAATCCACTTAATATGTCAATAATTAAAAGCATTTTATTTACATGTTTATGACTAAATCTTTCGGTTCTTATACAGATGACCTTGAGAATTCATGGTAAAGTTGAGAAAGAGAGGACCATCAGGATCCTTGTGTCTTTCTTGCGTATAGAAAGGTCAAGCAGGAGGCGCAGGAACATAAGCCTTCAGAAAAGAGGAAGTTCAAAGTGATGGAGTCATAAAAAGAACATACAAAAGGTAAAGGAGGAAGGAGGCCTCACATGCCAGCACAATCTCGCAAGAGGCCCCGCATACAGTCAGCGAAATTGAGAACCACAAACACCCAAAAAGGTATGATACATGGCACATAGGACTTCGTACCATAGAAACGGCCAAGGTGTGCTGGGATCATTCTGCAAAGTGGCCATCTTTTTGGATGGATCGAATTTTGAGTAAGGCAACATTATAGTTACTTCCACCGAGCATGCTCCTTTATATATGGGAGAGTCTGTATATTAGCTAATACATGATGGTGCTCTGGGGAGTGATGTAAGTAAACAACCAAACCATGCTGCCATCATACTTTGGTTTTGTTTATTCAAAATTTTTTATTACTTACTCCTCATGTTCGGATTAAATGTAGCTGATAAGTATCTATCTTTGCATCCTCAAATCATTTCACAAAGAAGATTTGGAGTCTGCCTCTTTATAACCCTTTTCCTACAAACAGAGATAAAGGTATTGTATCAATGTGACCACCATCTTCATTTTCATCCTATATAATTAATCTTAGCACTAATTTTCATCTTAACATTTTTTTAGGCCACCATCCTTCCCAAACTAATGCACGTCAGTGAGGTGACTCTTGAGGTCACTATTCAGATTGTAGAGCCTTTGGGACCGAGCTGTGAGAAATTAGATTGGCATTGAGTGCTGCGCAGCATTGTAGATATTTATTCATTTCAATAAATTCAGATTAGCATTGGTGTCTCTTCGCTGTGGATTTCAATAAATTCAGATTACCATAACTCATCCTTTTACCAAAGTTGGGCTGCTTCCCAGATCTTATTCAATCCATTCTGTTGCACTTATAAAAATTTTCGGAAATAGTAGTACATTGAGGAAGCATAAGAGGGCTAAAGATTTCTGAGCACAGTGTAATTGTTCATCAAAGTGTAATTTAAGCTGAATGTAATCTTTGTACTTCTGATTATGTAAATAAAATTTAATTGTTCATCCAGTAAATTTCACTTGTGTTTTAAAAAATAATTTAAGGAATCAATCAATTTTCATCTAATACCAGAACAAAAATCTCATGGAGTCAATTAGGGAGAAAAACTTTCATCTAATATAATCCATTATATCTCCTCATGCAGTCAAATTTACAGATAATGTAAAGAATAATCCATCAAAGTTTGATTTCTTATTTTATTTGTATTCCATTTATTTGTTGGCAACAACGATCCGAGCTCAACCTCCATCATTGACAACATGCAACAGCGACTGCACGAGAAGTTTATAATGTTGCCAGGGGAATGATTGGGTTTAAAGTCGAAGGCCGCAGCTAAAGGATTTATGTGGTATTTGTGAGCCTTGATTGATGAATTAAACTGCCGGTCAAGAAGCGAGATGAAAGGCATAGAGTGATGAAGCATAAAAGAGATGCGTTGATACTCGTAAATGTTGTTGTTATAATTGATGTTGATGATATTGTTGATGTTTTTCACTAATAGACCTTTTAGCCACCGTGCATGTAGTTGACTCTAATCTAAGATTGCTTCACTTGTCCAAGAGCAACCAAAGAGGAAAATTGATTTAGGTTTTCTTAGAACCTTTACTATCAGAATTCGAAAGATAAGTGTACACTAAAAATATAAGTGTATATAGTAAAAGAATTAATGTAGACACTTAGAATATAAATATGTACGGTAAAAGAATAAGTTTGTACATTGAGAGAATAATTATTTACATTGAGAGGATAAGTATATATAGTGAGAGAATAAGTATACATACTAAGAATATAAATATATACAGTGAGCGGATAAGCATGTACATTAATTTCTCTGGAAGCTTAGGATGATTGGGCCTTCCTGTTCAATTGATCAATCGTTAACCCTCAAAACTCTTTGGTAACTTAGATCGACCACCCATCTTGTATGGTCGATCAGACTAAGCCATATCATCAAAAACTCTTGCAATTGATCAACGATACCCTATGCAGGTTGGCTACTCTTGGTGGATCAATTGATAGAATTTAGTCTAGCTTTAATATTTGGATGGCGTTTCCATGTTATTTTAAAACCAAAACATAGTCTAATTAGAATTCCATAAAAGATGGTATGTGGAGGAGTGGGTTCTCTTATTAAAATGTTGATGTGACATGAAAAAAGATCTTATGAGGATAAGAGATTTTGATCCTCTCCTACTGCTGATTTAGCCCAACCAAATGCATTTGGGATGGAGTGGGTTGTGGAAGTACAGAATAGAGCAAAATTTGTATATTTTTAGGTTCCATGCTACCAAACTGAAATCAAGGCATAGGTGACGTTGCTTGAGATTTATTTTATGTTCCACATTGCCTTAACTGAAATCAAGGCACTGGTGATGCTAGTCAAGGTTCCGATGAGTTAAACATTGAATGCACTAGATGAAAGAGAAGAAACCATAAAACCATAGTGACATGCATAGTGATATCAAAAAGGTGAGAGAATAAGATGTACATAGTGATAAACATCAAACCGTAATGTCTTAACATAAGTTATAGATATAGAACAACGAAGTAGCCAAAATATATGGAATATATAGAGCCAATATATGGTAGGATCCAGCCTTTCACATTAAAAACTATGACTTTAAGAAAATCACTACCTCATATGGTCAAATAGAGAAACAAAGCACTGCTCTATCTATCCTGAGAGCTTGTCTATCTTTTAGTTGGTATACAAGTATTGTTACTCTATCATATCGTAGAGTTTGTTCATATTATGACCAAAAGGAGGCTGAGCTAGAGCTAGAGCTTCTCTCATGGGTGTATTAGCTTTTGGAAGTGGAATGTTTGTTGTTGACTCGTCTCCTCCTTCAACTTCGTCGGCCTCAAGCTCCTTGATTTCTTGCACATATGTCCTCCAATATTCCTTAGACGTGAGAGTGAATCCCATCAAATGGAAGGAGCGTACAGTGTAGCAATCATACGAGTCTCTCAAATAAGCCTCTTCATCCGAGAGATCCACTCCAAAGTATTGAAGAACTTTGATCCAAGCTAGGCCATATGGTAGAGGCACTTGTTTCTTATAGGACACATCTATAATTTGGTAGAGAATTAAATGCGAGAGGTTGAAAGGTGTATCATCTGAGAGATGCGATCAGATGTATATGTTAAAAAAGATACATTATTCCTATATTCATCCCTATAAATGATGTTAAAAGAAATAATGTGATGAAGAACTCTAGAGTGGACAAACAGTTCTCTGACTCTAAGCTTATAAGGATTCTTTAACTATGTATTATTCATTATCAATCTAGTTTTCTCTACAGCAGACATGGTTCCAATATTTCATTGTATAGGGTGTAGAATGACGGAGCTTCCACTAGGATGTCAAGAATTTCTGCCATCAGAGACTCTACTAGGATGTCAAGAATTTCTGCCATCAGAGACTCATCTAAACCTATTTCCTTATCCTTCACATAAGAATAAATCATATGTATCCTTTTACTTGGTTCTAAGTTGGCATAAAACATCTTGATTAACCTAGGATGGTAAGAAAAGTTTAGGGTCAAAAGAGCTAGCTATTCTAAATCTTCAAAAGGTTGGAGAAATCCATATTCCCTATAGTGTTCGAGATCCCTAATGTACCTTCTCAGGATTTTTTTTCTTCCTTTAAAGTCCTTTGTAAACCTATCTTTCTCTGTACTACTATAGAAAAGGGATTGAGAACCTTGCTTAGTCTTAGGAGCCATGATTTGGGGATTAAAGAGGTTTTAAGAAAAACCCTAGGTTAGATTTAGTAGAAACAAAGAAAAATCAAAGATCACTAGAGGATTTAGTATCTTACTTTAAAAGGACTAAATTGGGGGCTAGAGTAATTGGCTAACAACTAGAGCTTTCCAATCTTCCAAGCAAATATGGAATATGAAAAGCCAAAAGCCCATTTGGTTGGGTTAAAAAGGACATCACGATAGTGCTAATTGACTATTGGACAATTGGTGGTTGATTGCCCGTGCCCAAAAAATAGAGTATTTAGCTCTGTAAAATCCAGTCAACCACCACAATGGGTGATCAATTGCTTGGTACACACAGAGATCTCTAAAAACTTAGGTCGATTACCCACCCCTGGTTAGTTGACTACTTAATGGCACACAGTGCTTTTTGAAAACTTGGATCAACTACATAGGGTGGGTGGTCAACTGCTCAATAGCACATGGAGTTCTTTAAAAAGTTAGGTAATTGACCATTCGATGGCACAGAGCTCTCTGGAAACTTAGGTCAACCATCCACCCTTGAGCGGTCGACCACATAATGTTGCACGGTGCTTGCTAGAAATAGAGTATTTGGCTATGTAAAATCCGATTGACCACCACTATGGGTAGATGATCTCTCGATGGCGCACAGAAATCTCTAAAAATTTAGATCGACCACCCACTGTTGATGGTCAACCGCTTTGTGACATAGTCTCTAGACACCTCTGTACTAGATGGCACCAAAAGAAATTTCAATACGCTGGTTGAAGGTTTATTGTATAGAAGAGGTATTTTGTCATATGCAGTAAGAGAATAATTGTATGCAAAGAAAAGATAATTGTGTACATTTGAAGCTACAATAAAATTATGATAGTCAAGATTAAATGTTATATGAATATCGAATTAATAGATATCTTTGTATTAGATGGTTCTAGAAGAAATTTGAGACATCAAAGTTTAACAAATAGAAAATATTATATTGAATACTTATATAACAAGATTTTTTCTAATATCTTCATCTCTATGCAAAATATTTGACAGTAAAAAAAACATCTTTAACTTTATAGCATCCTCAAGTTCTATACAAAAGCTTTATAGCATTCCCAAGTTCGATAAAAAAAAAAAAGGACCAACCCATCATCTCCTTGATGATTGCCAATCGCCTGTTATCATGTGGAATCTAGCCTTAAATGAGCCATGATGATGGCTCTTTAGGGCCCAATGGTATTGATGAGATAACGAGCACCCTCAAGAGGTCATTATTCGAATTAATGATGGGTATACAAATCTAAGCGACACCTATTGGTGGTGTTCCGCACCCCCAACTCTACAACTCTCACTTCAAGATTCATGTAGCGATCATCTAATGGTCAAACCAAATGGCTAATAAACACTGCACATTCAGTCACCCAACGACCAAGCTATCTAATAGCTCAGCTAGCTGAACAAAACTTCTTAATCTATGAAAGTTAATTCAACTCAGGACACCAATAGTCCGAGCATACCAATGCTAAGCTATCTGATAGCTTGTCAGCCAACCATGAGTCAGCTCTGTCAAAGACAAGCTACTAGATAGCTCAATCCAAAAGAGTCACCAGATGATCTGAAAGATGTGCTACATAATGGCATGATCATTTCAAAGAAAGTCGATGGTTTAAGTTCAACTCTCAAAAATGAAGGATAACTGATGTGAGCTAATCTGACCTAACATTCTATATTTGGAAGATCATCCCTTTGTTTTGAATAAAGTGCTAATCTTTGCAAAAAAATTTGTCACTCTATTCAAAAAAAAATTCTCTTCTCTACTTTATCCATCGTACTGATCACAGCCACTCAAGGAGAGTTCAGCTCCAACATAATTCTTTTAAACACCTATAAAAGAAGCATCATACCTCACAAATAAAAGACTTTTCTCAACCTTTTAGATGTTGAAGCTCTCACCTAAAGAGCTGTAAGCCCTCCTCTTGTTCGACTAATTTAACCGTCGAAGGGTTTTCTTTGATGGAAATGCCAAGACTCCTTAATTCTCTTTCTTTGAGTGCAGAAGACCGAGCAAGGTGGCATGACATGCTTTGTTTGAGAAAAGTTAATCATGACTCCTCGGTTGACATGTGGAGGCCAGTTTTTCTATCTAATTAATCCATTAAATCAATTTGAAAACTATTGACTGTTTGGTGACCAAGGATCCTACAAATGGTCTCCTAGACCATCATATAGGGATCCAGCATCTCGCTTCCAGAAATGTAATTAAGTCAAACAAAAGAAAAGTTGGGGAGGGTAGGCAGAACGTGAGAGTTGGTTGGGCATTGGTCATGGCCTCAAGACTTTGAATGCAGCACATGATCACATAAATGTAAGACCTGCAATGCACAATAACAACAACAACAATAACAACAGCAGCAGCAAAAGGCTCTGTTTCAAAATTTTATCTTCTCCGCAAGAGATTAACCGGCTTCAAGATGGGCTTGTCACAGGGTAGCACTCAATCGTCAGATGAAAATTCCAAGCAGCTCTTTCCAGTGGAGCTATTTCCAGTCTTTGTGGACCTACAATGCATAAGTTGTGGGTTCCAACCTGAATGGCTGGGCCATCTGTGGAACTCTCATATGACTTGCAATTATTATGCTCCTTCACCATTTAAACACTTTTGAGACAGCAAAATAAAAGGCTCAAGGGTAATTTCCTGTCAGTTAAAGATCGCCAATTAATTAGTTCAACTGATCTTAACAAAGTAGAAGAAAATGCCCCATTAGATATATCTGTGAGGAATAGGAATCGTCCATCCTATGTTTCTCAGTTTTGGAAGCCAAATTGATTTCTGGCACACCAAACGAACCTCTCAATGAAATATTTGTTTGGTCAAATATATTCCAGCTAACATAGCATTGCAGCTTGAAACACACGCGTATTTGTGGATAACACCACAAATCTGATCGAGATCACCCAATGTTTCTTAAAAACTAACTATTAATTAGCACTAGGTCTGTCAATTTGGATCGATGTTAGCCAAAAGAACACTTGAAAATAAGTAGAAACAAAGCACCACAACAGAAGAAAATGTTTACTCTTCAAGACGGTCCGGAGGGAAATTTATACCAATCATATTGACACAATATGATATATGCTTAGAAGAGACTTAGAGGAAGCCGTGAGAAGGCAAAAGAAGAAGCTATCAAAGCTTGCATGAAGCATGGGAAAGCATGGAAGAAAATAATGATTAGTGCACCGAGAGGAAAACTCCGTGTTCATGGAAAGAGATAACATGCAGCTAAGGATCGATATAGGAAGAGACAACTGACACAATAGCATACCAAAATCCAATCACGAAGCGGGAACCGCGTTATATGTCCTGTCAAAACTTTAGATGACGCGGCGGATGCTTCCTTCTCCAATGGGACATTTTTATTTGGACATCAGCCTCTGGTTGCTGTAATCCATCTTAATAACATGGTAATATCATATCGGTTATCATATTTAATAATTAGATATAATAATTTAAATTATAATATTTAATTTTTAGTAAATTAATTAAAATTATTATCAACTATAATAATTTTATATTAGACTCTTAACTTATACGTAAATATTAATAATAACTATATATATATAATATAATATAATATAGTGATATTAAATATACTATTAATATAATATATAATATATATTAAATAATTTATATCATTTAAATATTATTAAATATATATATTATTAAATAATATAATATATTATTAAAATGTATAATATTTCTAAAATAATTTTTTAAAGGATTTTTATTTTTTAATATAAAAATAGAATTCGAAAATATGATAATAAGATTACCACATAGTAATTTTATAATTAATTTTATATTTCTTGAAATGTGAACTAATGTTACTCTGGCAAATCAAACTTTAATCTTCAAACAATACTTTTCTTTCATTTTGTTTGATTTTGGATCATATTTTGAAAATATTAAAACTTTCTTTATAACCCCATCTCATGTAATTTTTGATATATTTCTGCCCTTTTTCATTTTTTCAAAGTATAACCAAAAGAAAATGGTGAAGTCTAGCCTTTCCAGCACACAGACGCCATGAAGATCAAGATATAAAAGGAAGCTGAAAATTTGTAGCAAAAATTTCTAAGCGTCAAGCTTACCATGTTGGAATATTGTGGGTTCATGTAACAAGTGTTTAGAGTCTTCAATAGGTCTTCCACAAATTTCAATTTGAGACCAATTCCTGCTGCCACAAATTTCAATTTTTTAAAAAAGTTTTATCTATTGGTGCATGGCATTGCATATTGATATGGAGAAAGAAAAAGAAGACTACATACTTGGAAATTTCTTACATAAATGAGGGGCAAGAACTTGTGACATGGAGACAAGCATTGGCATCCATGTGGGTAGTTCCTATGATAGCAAAATTATTGATTTTCAGTCAAACCAAGAAAAAATCAAGACCCACTGCGTTCCTGCTAGAAGTTGATGAGCCACCACCTCACCGTTTGTCTTCGTGGGCCTGCCAGAAGGAAGCAGATAACCATGCGAAGCTTTTCCAATACATGAAGCAATGCAGTTGACCATTGAAATAATGATGACAAGAGCTTGAAGCGGCTAATCAGGATTGGAACTGCATTTCGTTCCTGATGCAGGAATTCCATGCAATCAAATCAGTGCTGCTTCAATGAGCATATAAACATGACATCCACAAACAATTGCCTGCCTTACATACAGTCAAAAGGAAGCAGATTCCTGTGCTAGTGTTTTAGAAGCTGGCTTAGAAGCTGTTGTCTATATCAACTTATCGATGTTCCATCAGATTTGAGACCAGCTAATACTGAAGTACTTGCACCGAATAGAGGGCGGTAGCATCAGCCCATCTTCTCAAGAAGAACGTGAGCCCAGCATCTTCAATCATGGAGCCGTTGCATTTCCTTTGGTCAACCCAAGGACTCATTCTTCTGATTGAGTCATTACCAGTTCCTTCTTTTTTTTTTCCTCTCAATAACATGCAATCAGTCCACACAAGAATTATAGAGCAGAGAATATTAGCTACTCCTTGCAATCCTTTCTTGGTCATTTTCTCTAATGGCTTCGGCAACATCCTACATGTTATTCCTCTCGATCTTTTCTTTAGCATTTGCACTGGGAGCAGCTCAATCAAGGAAGTCCAACATAAGCTTGGACGCCTCTCTCTGTCCCTCCACCAACCCTGTCTCATGGCTCTCCACTTCTGGGCATTTTGCCTTTGGATTCTACCCAGAAGGCAGCGGTTCTTTGTTGGGATATGGCTTGTGACGTCTGATGAAAAAACCACCACTATTTGGATGGCAGAGAGGGACCGTCCGCCAGTTTCCAAAGATGGTGTGTTAAAGCCAACCCTGACAGGACTCAAGCTTGAAGACAGGTCCATCTCCCACTTTAGCGAGGATGCCTATGCTTCCTCTGCCTCCATACTTGACTCAGGGAACTTCGTCATCTATGGTTCCAACATAGATATCATATGGCGAACCTTGAATCTGAGCTCATCTCCAGCATCTCAGAAACGAACCACTCAAGTGGAGAGTTTCGGCTCAAGATGCAGAATGACGGGAACCTCGTCATGTATCCTGTGGAAACGTTAGATGTTGGTGAAGATGCTTACTGGGCCTCTGGAACAAATGGATATAGCTATCGGAGCCTAAATTTCGACAATGATGCTCGCCTTTACCTGTCCAGCTCCAATTTCACGGAGAACATAACAACTGCCTACCAAAGCACGCCAACACTGATCTATCGTGCAACAATAGACATGGATAGGAGATTCAAGTGATATGTTCATGATTTCAAGCCAAAGACGATGATATTCCCAGATTCAACAGATCAGTGCGACGTCAAGAGCACCCGTGGCTTGAACAGCTACTGCAATTCTACAGCTGGGCCAGTGGTATGCTCATGTTTGTCTGGCTTTGATTACGTTGATGCTAATAGAACATCACAAGGATCTTTACCAGTAACGGCTGCTACTTGAAAAATGACAGAGTGATGCAGAACATGCATACCTTGGAGAATGTAGTGTGGGCAGATGATCCCTATGCTGCACCATTCTCTGTTACGAGGAAGGAAGATTGCAAAAACAAATGTTTGGAAGAATGCAATTGTGATGCCGCTCTCTTCAAACACAACAAATGCAGCAAACAGAAATTTCCACTGAAATATGGGCAGGAAAATGAAAAAGACTCGACCACGACATTCATTAAGGTGGTTACCATAAGCCCTGAAGGAGCACCTGGTAGAGGCCATGCAGAAAGCCCTGCTGCAGTTCCGACCATTATGATTGATAAAGAGTCCCGCACTAAGATCTCAATTGTGCCTGTGGCTGTAATTGCTGGCTTAGCGTTAACCATTGCTGTTTTAACTTTCTTTATTTCTAGGCAACGAGCTGGAAGCAACAGAGGATGGAGAGAAGCAGAGAGCTTGGTTTAGTTGATGAATTAGCACCCAGATGTTTTTCATACCATGAGTTGAGGGAAGCAACAGATGGTTTCAAGGACGAGCTGGGCAAGGGAGCCTTTGGAACTGTGTTCAAGGGGATCTTCTCAAATGGTAAAAGAGCATTTTCTGTAAAAAGGCTCGAGAGGGTGGTGGATGAGGGCGAAAGAGAGTTCCACACAGAAATGAGGGCGATTGGAAGAACTCACCATAAGAATTTAGTAAAACCGCTTGGTATTTGTGATGAAGGACCTAACAGGCTCCTAGTCTGATAACATGAGCAATGGTTCACTTGCAGACCTTATGTTCAAGACTGAAAGACATCCTTGTTGGGATGAACGGTTTAGAATTGCACTGGATGTAGCCAGAGGGATACATTATCTGCATGAAGAGTGTGACATATGTATCATACATTGCGACATAAAGCCTCAAAACATAGTGATGGATGACAATTGGACAGCAAAGATATCAGATTTTGGATTAGCAAAATTTCTAATGCCGAGTTAGACAAGAACATTTACATGCATTAGAGGGACAAGGGGGTAGCTGGCACCAGAATGGCACAAGAATGCACCAATATCAGTCAAGGCAGATGTTCACAGCTTTGGGATTGTGTTGTTAGAGATTGTATGCTGCAGGAAAAATTTGGATTTGGAAGCTGAGATGCAATTGTTCTTCTGGACTGGGTTTATAAATACTTTGTAGCTGGAGAGTTGGAGAAGCTGATATCCGATGAAGCAGATATGACAGAGTTGAACAGGCTTGTGAAAGTGGGGTTATGGTGCACTCAGTCTGAATCAACTTTTTGGCCTGCTACGAAGAATGTGGTGATGATGCTGGAAGGAAATATTGACATATCCCTTCCTCCGCCTAATTCTAGCTCCTGAACAGCAAATGTCATCAAGCTAGTTCAAGGTCCCCACAGTATGTGGAGTGATTTCTGTTCCCAATAAGCAATGCGTACTCTTTTTTGTTTCAGAAAACATGTTTTTCCTTTTGTGTGTTTTGTATTCAAGGAATCAAATGATGCAAAATAATCATCGTATCTTAAGTCAAAGATGAGTAGTGTTTTTAATGTAAATCTCTTTTAAGTCTTAAAACATTTACACAAATGAAGGATTAAGTGAGAAAATAGACTAAGATGGTAAGGTCATGAACAACGAAGATTTAAGAAAGCTCTAGCAAGAAGTGATACTTTGGTTTGTATTGGAGATGGTAAGAAAAAAATGGGAGGTCCTTTGATAATATGAATGAAGGTTGTAAAAAAGGATAGGGAGGAACTCAAAATAATATCAAAGATATTTCTAAATAGAAATAGTTGGTGAATAAGGATTTATAAAGCTGACCCTAGATGGTTAATAAAAGATTCAATAATCATGAACATATGAAGAATGATTTCGTGAAAACTCTCTTCATTTCACAACTTTTTTGAGTTTAACGTTTTAATTGGTCCGTTCACTGAGACAATATTCCATAAGATCCCAACATTAGGCCACAAACTATCATTATCCTTTGTCATCGATTTAAGACAAATTCAAGTGACAGATATAACAGAATATCCACAAGAAGAAAATGTAGTACAAAAGCAAAAAGGCAGGCAGCACACAGCATTAAACAAGAAAGATAAGTAGGGTTCAATTAATATATAAGGAAGTTCTTTTGCACTAGCTTCATGACCTACATTACCAATGGAGGCATCAATCATTAGAGTGCAATTGGAGACAATACCATCAATCAGAAAAACATAAGTTTTTCATTTTTTTAAAAACTTTTTCCTTACATATTAGAAAAAACAGACCACTAATACAATGACAATCCATCAATTTGACCACAACCTTTGTTCAAAAAGAATAGTGTCATGGCATGGGGTGAGGATGGTTCGTAGCATATATGTACGTATATGAAGAGCATCTGAGTCATCATTCTATCCAAACAAACTGAAAAACTCTCTCATGCATTTCTTCGAGCACTCCACATTCAGAACAGAATTTACAAAACTATATCACTTCTTCACAAGAGAACCTTCATTAGCGGTTATAATTACAAGACCAATAACATCACCGAGCAAGGACATAAATATATTTCAAAAAATGACACATATAGTGATGCAAATCTATAGACCCATAAAATTTCATGCTTCGATTTGGAGATGTTGGAGAGTGGCCTGAAGTGCAGGGTAGTGCAATGATGGAAGGAAGGAGGGGTAGAGGGCGCAGGTGGCAAAGTAGGATTCCCGAGTTTCTTGCTCTAGAAGCAGTGCCATTTCTAGGTACGAAAGCTTGAATCTTGGCCTTTAGCTACTCAGGAGCTGTTTGCAAGAATGTGCAACAAAGGCTCAGAGCTAAGGGCGAGCAACTCCTTAGGATAGCCCAAAAATGGATGCTAACTTGCTCTTTGGTTTCGAGTAGGATCAATTTTGAATCCATAATCTTTACTCCAACCACCTTGAGGTGGCAATCAAGCCGAAATGGATGATTTTGGATTCGGATTATTTTTGACTTCGTATCACTTTCGGATTCAAATCATGGAAGCTAAACCCTAAACCTAAATGAGCAGATTAGATGGTTCATTTCAGGTTGACTTAGTTTTTTCTAATTTAATTTAAGAATTTCATATATACTTTTCTTTTTGTTCTTTTCAAGTAATTTATGATGATCAATTTAATCTTTTTTTTCTTTACTTATTTGTTACTTCAAAGAGCAGCACAATACAAAATTGCAGCATGATTAGACACTAATAGAAATAATGCCTCTAAACTTATATTAAAATACTATAATTAAGTAATAGTTTATAAAACTATACTTTTAAAATTAAATAATAAGATTATAGAACAAAAATGAGAAAATATTAGAAATGTGCCAAATCTTATAAATAAAAAAAAGAAAAGTCATTCTTAATTCTACTCTTTTATCTTCTTCTTAAGGACATTTGAAACTAATTGATGTTGATCTTTTAACTGCGCTCAACTTGGAAAAGTACACTTCTAATCCCATCATTTATTGATTCTCATTAGCATCAACTGCATTATATATCGAAGAATATAAAATATTAAAATATTAACCATGTAAATAATCTAACTGATAGTTTATAAAATTATATGATACTATCTAGATAAAATTTTAAAATTTAAAATAAATGAAATTAAAAATATATTTTACCCTCATATGCAAATAATCAATTATGAGTGGTAATTAAAACTTATATATTTTCTAACAAATACCATTTTGGGGTCATTTCGGGTTCGATTTTAACAAAAAGAAAGAGCACAATGCTAACCCTATTTTTTCAAATAGGTTTAAGTCGGGTCCATGCGTTAGGTTGAGGTTCTGTCACCTCTACAACCACCTTAGGTTGGTTCTCAATTTCAAAGATGAGGTCCTAGGTTCCAACCCAAGAATCAACTATCCTCTATTTTTGGTGGAAATAAAAAAAAGAAAATAAAGCATTCTTAAGAATCAAACTTGAGACGTTAAGTAAACCTTATGAGTTGTCTACCAACTCTACTAAGAGATCTAAAGTATTAGATTAGTCAACAAATACTATATATATCCTTTTTATTAAACACAACAACTAAAAGAAAAAATTTTAGCCATTAAATATCAAACACGTGTCAAATAAAAAGAGAGAAAAAAATCAATTTTACCTTGTAGCCAATCCATAACTAAACCGATCTAATTGGGTCTATTCTAGGTTGGTTTCAGGATATGGTCGATTCCATTCTACATCTACAATCCTGAAACCAACATTAGGTTAGTTCTAGGTTTTGGCTTGGAACCAATCAAATCTAGTCCATGATCACCCCTACTCAAAGCCTTAAACTAAGAGCTATCTTCGTACTCCATACCCCTTGGGGCACTCCTTAGGATCCTTTCTTCTTATAATATATCGTTTAAAATTATAGCAGTTTATTATAATACAGATTCTGACAATTATTTATATTCACATTTTTAAATGAAACAAATATTTTTTCAAAGCATAAAGTTTTCAACCATTTTTTTCAAGAGAATAAATGATTTAAAAGTACTTTTTTATTAACTAAACAGTAATTTAAAAGGAAATGTTGAGTAAGTTGAACTCAAGACAGACTACACACTGGTAAATAGGCTCCATACTCATGCCTAAGTCTGACTTAACCATTAAACCTATAATTTTGAATAAGCCCAACCCAATCTTAAAGAGTCAATCCTAAGTTCATCCATTAGGTCCAAATTTTCTTTTCTTCCAACTCATTTAAGATCTAATTAGGATTTTTAATATCCAAACCCACAAAAGTTTAAGCTAGACTAAGTAAGGTAGGCAAACCATCTCGCTTTTGACCAACTCTAGTATATATTCTCAAGTTAGACCAGACTGTCTTTTCAATTTTTTTAGACCTTGACCTAATTCTTAGTTCGGGCCTTTTTTTCTTTGTCTAGGTTCATCTCACAAGCCTATTTTTAATACACAAGACTGCAAAATTTTGAATTGAGTTACGCAGGCCATCTGGTCCATCATTAACTCTACTTTACTAATATATTTATATGTTTAAACTTTTATAGACTTGTAGAGTCTTTTAGTGATTGTATCAAAGATCTAAAACCATGATATTAAGCTAATCAAATTAGTTCATGACCATTTATGGTCTTGATCAAAGGTCTTCCCCAAAATACCTTTTTTTTCCCTATAGTATCCAACTGGGAAAACGATGTAATCATGACCATTTATGGCTGTAAAAGTACAAAGATCACACATTATTTTTAATTTATGAACTCCAATGACAGACCTGCTAATTTTACTTTATGAAATTTATTAGTGATAAGTAATTTAAGAACCACATAATCAAAGAAATTATAAAAAAAAAAAAGACTTGCACAAAATTTAATATGTCAAAAACATAAGCAAAGCAGATTTTGTGATTCAAAGGAATGTATAGTCTATCATATGGATCTAAATCTTGTCCTAAACTGACCCTACCCTAAGGATAGGATCAAAATCATTTAGGGTCATTTTGATTGTAAGATCAAGATCGTGAATTGTAAGGTTTTAACAACAATGATACTGAACATGATAATTATGTACTTCTTTTAATAACATCGTTTTTATATAACATTATGTAACAAGCATAATTCAGTATAATTATAAAACACAAATCAGTTGAGTGATTTCAGAAATTGTAAGTAAAAGAACAGCAAATAAGATCTCATAATGAGACTTTTGTTAGTTAAGCTTCCTCTCTCCACTAAATCCAATGCTCTGACCCCAGAGACCTTGAGACTTTCTGTGATATGCTCAAGAGGCTTCAGAACTACCTGAATAATTTTGTTATTAATAGGTAGTGCATACCTCAACAAGGCACCAGGATCCTTAATAGGTGGTCCAGAGATTAACACTGAAAGATCAGGCAGCACAGTGCCTGAAGGGGATGCATGTGCAAGCCAGTCCAAAGTGGGAACACCAATGACCAATTCAATTGCCAATACTATGGAAATTGCACATTCTTTTAGGTTAAATGAGTTCTTCTTCTGCCAAAAAATTCAAAAGACACAAAATACTCTCAGCATTTACCAAAATAAATAATTGTCGCCTTAATAAGACAACATAAAAAATGTGACAGCAATATAGATTAGTATTGAAATGTGCAGAACTAATCCCATTCTCTCCTGTAAGAAAAGAAAGAACTTCAATTAAATCTAACCTTCAAATTTTAATTCCTCTGTTTTCTAGCAAAAAGATGGCCCTATATGTCATGAAAGAACCATGTCAAGTACCAAGAAGGCAAGCTGATCTAATGTAACCAAAATGTCAAGGGAAGCGGTTTGAAAATCTGAACATACTTCCAGGAAACTTTCTGACAGGAATTTTATTATGGAGACACAGAAAGTTAACTTTTGTAGGATAGAACAAAACTGCACAAACTAAACACTACTATCTTGTAAGAAAATAATGAAGATCAGCTGGATTATTCATCTAACCCGATAAGAATTTCACTCTTTCAAACACTTTCATCTTCTTAAAAGGAAATATGACCATATTGATATATAATTCATACTAAGAATATCGAGTAGAAAGGAGATCATATCTTATGAAACCAAAAAGGAAAAGAAAAGAAAAAAATTGGAAGGAGGTAATAGTCAGCATTCTTACCAAAGGAAACTATTTTAATAGTTAAGAAAAGTTAACTTTACAAAGAAGGAAATCAGATTTGTGCAACTAATTGAATCATCTCCAGTGCAAAAAGAGAAGATTTTCATCTAACTCATCAAGAAGTTATCATTCTCTTTAAAAATTCCAATTTCTTGTTCAAAAAGCACTACACAATGCTGTGGAGGCCACATGAAACACAACAAGGGAAACGCAAACTAGTGGAAATAAGAAAATCATGAGAAGTGGTCTACAAAATTTGGCCTTCTTACTAAAAGGAACTATTTGGATGACGAGTACAAGAGAAAGATGATTTCATGGAGAACATCATAAAATTATACAAAGTTAATCCCATTTCCTCCTGTTAGGAAATAAATATCTTTAATTATCCATCTAACAGATAAAAAATTTATCTTTATTTCAACATGACACTACTTGAAGAAAGTAGATCTGTATGACTTAAGAAGTTGGGATGTAACTATCAGAATCTAGGACCTCACCCAGAAAGACTAAACAAAAAGTTATCATTTAGGCTCTTTAATCCATTCTAAGTTCCTACGATCTTCTCAATGCATAATCGATGTTAGACTAAATGCTCGTCAACATGTACTTCCTGAAGTTCTTGTCAAGCTAAAGATTCATGTCTAAGTCCACATCCAAAATTAATAATAAATACATAGAGCCTATCTTCAGTGTCCCTTATTCTACATGAGTCATGGACTGCATTCGCTTTAATACCATTTGCTACAATCTAAAACCTCATCTAAAAAGATTAGTCAAGAAATTATTATTTAGGCTCCTTCAGTATAAACATTCAAAATTTTTATAGTATATAACTAATATAAGGCTAAACACTCACAAGCATGAGCTTTCACAATAACAAAATTAAAAAAGAAGAGGAGATATTTGCTTTCAAATTGTCAGCATTCTTACTGGAAGGAACCCTTTTAACAAGAATTTTAACTTTCAGACTTCTGAAAAAGCATAAAATGCAATTGTAACTGAACCTACTCTCTGGCAAACAACGAGCAACTTTTATTGAATCACTCGCCAAATCCACAAAGATCACGACAAGTTCCCATTCCTTGGTGGGATTTAGCTCTACATTGCTCATAATTTCCATTTCTAAACCTAAAAGCATAAAGCGGGAAATGATCTAGAAAAGCCCACATGGGATGAGATTTGGACAAACCGTTACCTCTATCCTTCTGGAATCGAGTTTGGGAAACCTCGAAGAAGAGGAGCAACGAAACCAAAGGGGTCTCTAATGACCGTCATAGCAACTCCGCTTGGTCGAGATGGAGAATCTCGAGGCGGCTACGGGAGGGGAGGAGGGCAGCCACGGGAGCTGGGGCTTCAAGAGGAAAAGGATTGGGAAAGCCAGGGTTTTGCAGTTAGCAGAGAGGTGCGGAGAAGGGAGGATAAAAGCATGGTGGAGAGGGCAGTGGAAATCGGAACTCGATGTGGATGAGGTTGTCAAGAAGGACGGAAGGCCAAGCAGCTCAACCTCGGCTCAGAGTACGTCCATGTTTGGAAGCATGTTACGATATGCGAGAAGATCACTTGAGGATGCAAAAAAAAAAAAAAAAAAAAAAAAGAAAAAAGAAAAAAGAAAAAAGAAAAAAGAAATGTTTAAAGAAAGTGTGACACCCAAATTTAGTCCACATTAGATGAAAAAAAAAAAAAAAAGTATAGACTTATAATTTAAGTCCACTTGTTATCTATTAATTTTTACTCGAATTTTTGGATCAAGTGGTTTCGGCCCACTAATGAGTTAATTGGGCCAGCAGGATTAGAATGTTACAAATAGTATCAGAACTAACTTGAGTATGCAGAAAGGGTTATCCAACGATCTGATTCGAAAGTAAATTTTGACTAGCTTGTGCTTATAACTCAAATTCACTTGCTATCTATTAACTTTATTCACGTGGTTTTAATCCGCTAACGAGTTAATTAGGTCAGTAAATAAGCTTGAAGCGTTACAAAAGGTTTGTATCAAAATATAATTTAGAATACATAACTTATATATCCATGTAAGATTAAAATAGAAATCAATATAGATAGATAGATGTGATAATATATGACTTCATTGGACATTCACCTCTCTTCCATTTTTCATCGCTCAGCATTCCTAGAGTTAACCAAATATAGGGTATGCTTATTATTAAAGGATTTACTAGCACAACTTTGATTTAAAATCTCAAAATCATCATTTGGTTATCCCAACCTTTAAAGCATACTTAGATAGTGTTGTTTAATGGTTAGCGTTTCATAAAAGTTACACTAATAGTTTGATGAAAAAATTGTGTTGTATACTATGGTTTCCTTGAGAAGAAATTAATGCATAAACTACTTTGCAGTGAGAAATATATCATTAGGGTGAAGTGTAATGTTTTTGAAACTCCATGAAAATCAGAAAGGATATGCAGGTGGTCGTACCTTACTTTCCCATGCATGCATCAAATATATCAAAATGTGGCTACTTGAGCATAAGAAGCTAACCGGCCAAGATCCTATTAGTTTGAGAAGCTCCTGCATGCACTGCAACCATTTAACAAAGCCCAGATGGTCCAAAAAGGTATATGAAACCAGGGTAGCTTTCATTTGAACTATTTTCCAGGGTCAGTCGAAGTATTAGGTCACAAAAGAAGACATGTTAACCTTCCTTGCATGCACACCAGCAGCAACTCTCTTATGGAGACCAAGCAAGCTTATACTTAGCTAGAACTTAAGATTCATAAATTTTAGACTAATTGTTTGTTTCCAATTTTATAACAATTATACATCATCAAGAAGAGTTATGGTATAGGAAGGATAGGAAACCCTCACCCATATGCATGACTCTAACATTGATTGTACAAGCATAGAGCTTATCCTATCTATAATTCAAATTTCATGAATTATTGATTAGCTGTTTATTTCTAAATTTTTAACATATTTTTCATCTGAAAGATTATTTATTCTACTAATTTGCCTTGATTACTAAGTTTATTTCAACATTCAATGGATATTGCCATTTTAACAAGTAACACATTATGTGACCTCAAATAGAATATTGTATGCATGTAAAATTGCTTCCTTCAATTGCCTTATAGTCATCTTAGTTTTTTGCTTATTTCTCATTTTCTAGTTGCATATATAAACTTTAGTTAATTTTTTATTAAGGTGCTTTCCACATCATTGATAATTTCTAAAATACTAGCACTTACATAGTATGCCAACATAATCCTTATATTAAGTGAAACCTTGAGGCTTGATACAGAGTAATAACTACTATAGTCAATATTATTAACATATGCATCAAGGATTTATATAAATATTTATGATGATTAGGATAGAAAGAAGAAATATTAAGATTTTCTTGGCTTTAAGAGGGATATGAAGACTATGTCAAATGTATTCTTCAATAAAATAGCAAAAAGAACAAATAAGAAAGCCAAAAAAATAAAAAGAAAAACACAAGCTGCCCTACGAAACATGCATACACATATATGTGTGTTGATAGATAGATAGATAGATAGATAGAGAGAGAGAGAGAGAGAGAGAGAGAGAGAGAGAGTTATTTTTGCTTTAAATCTCACTTGCCATATAAAAGTATTAGAAAGAAAGTGCAATTAGGATATATAATCTATAGAAAATAAGATATTCTTTCATCTAGTTTTAAGATGAGAGAAATTGAGGAGGATTAGAGGTATAGATTTTATGCTAAATATTATACAATCAATTTTTGGGCCACATTTTAACAAAAGCATCGATGGTATACTCTATAATTATTTTAATTTTACAAAGTATGAGTTTCTTTGCAAAAGACAATATTTCATTAGAAGCTCCACAAAAAAAAAAAAGTCTATATTTCATTGGAATCTCCATATCTATATACTTTGGGATTTTGGTGTGCATTAAATTTATCTCTGTAAGGAAAAGTGAATAGTTTGCTTATTAAAAAAAATATGTGCTTAGAACTAAAAATAATATATTGTTTTTCTCGTTAGATAAAAATTTTGTTCAAATTCAAACTTAAACCTATTTCCCTCTCTTTTGATTATGTGACTATATTTATAATAATTAAATATGGCAAAAATTGACCCAACTTGAGACCTTAATCCCACCTAACTCTTTGGGTTGGTCTGGATCAAAGATTTTTTAGTTGGAGTTTGATATAGGACAAATTTCTGTTTCAAACTTTGACCTAACTCAAGTAATAAAGATAGGAATCAAAATAATTTAAGCCAAATTGAAATAGATCTTAAATAAGATTGTTTTGAATGTCCATTCTTTTCTTCAGTGCTAATTGTTTAAATTATTTTTAAAAATAGTTGGCAAAAACTAAAGAAACTAGATTTGATAAGTCAGGCTAAAATGATGAAAATTAAGTTTTGCAAGATAAATTTTGAAATCAAATGAGTGACATGAGATTACCCATAGGTGTATGTGGTTCAAAAGATCTTGACTTAATCTTCAATTAAATAAAGGTCAAATTTTTGTGCAACCTAGCTTGAACTTTATCCCTGTTAACCCATTGCCACCCTTAATAATAACCTCTTTTTTTGCTGATATTCTAATATAGGAAGGATGTTGGTTGCATGTAGAAGTAAAATAAATATATTTTAATATATATTATTTTATAATTTTTATTTTTTAAAAAAATAACTTGATCATTTAAATCTAATATATATATATATATATGACTAGAAAATTAACTACTTCTCTTTTATGCTACAACAAGTTAAATAACTTTTAAATCTTATTAATTAATAAGTGTAGAAATAAAGTGTTGGTATTGGAAGTGTCGAAAGCTTATCGGTGAAAAGCTTTCATAAACCTATCCATAAAAAAGAAATTTTATTTTGTTTCATTTGAATTCTATGTTAAAAAAAAAAAAAAACTAAACTCTATCTCAAGGAGAGTTTTATTTTATTTCATTTAAATTTTATTTTTTTAAAAAAATCACTATCTCTTACATTGATAAAACTTTTTCTGATCGCAGCATGGTTCCTATATCCTATAAATTATTATAAGGTATCATAAGTGTATAAAAGAGCTTTATTTTATTTGTATTCCATCAAATATATTTTTTAAAACAAAGATCCCATCTGTTTTTTAAACTACAATTTTATATCAATTCAATTCTTTTTAAAATTTAAAAATATTTTTGATCTAACATACATAGTTTATTTATGTTACACATGTTGAGAGCAGTCCATAGAAAAGAAAATTATTATAATCTTAAAATTTAAATTTAACTATATTTAATGAGAAGAAGCATGTGAGCATATACCTAATTAATTAATATTGTGAAGAGTAATAAAAACTAAATAGTATCAAATTTTTGAAATAGTGATTGAACAAATCCAATTAGACATTAAAGGTTGGGATACTGAAGAGAGGTTAAGGTTCACAGAAAGGAAAATACAGATAAATAAGGATAAGAGTTAAATAAAAAGAGATTAGTTAAGATGTGTGTGTGAGTGTGAGAGAGAGAGGAATTTAGAAATGTTAAGATGTGTGTGTGTGTGTGAGAGAGAGAGAGAGAGAGAGATATGACATTTGTATTAGATGAAGGGATTGAGAATAGTTGTATGCATTTTCTTTCTCATAATACCTCATGTCAGTAGTAATTAAAATAAAATTTATTTTGTAGATTAAATAATATTCTGGGTATAGGTAAAATTGATAATTTGCTCTTAAACTAAAGAGGGACTGTGAGATTAGAGAAATTTTTTAATTTGCATGCTGTAGTGGCATGCTTTGAGCACGAGAAAGAAGCAATGCAAGAGATAAGTCAAGAGCCAACTCGGAAGCAATTTAAGAGATGCTCAACAAGAGAAAGTCAAGAACCAACTCTACCCTTCCATCTTCAATATTCTGTGCAGGGTAACATTAGGTGGCATTGCCAATCAAATTAGAAAAAATAGGTTTGAATTATAAAAAGTTCAGTTTTAAATATTTAAAAATCCAATTAAAATCAAATCAGATTCGAATTTAGAGCACTCGGTATTTTAAAATCTAAAAATTACAAAAATTATTATATTTTTAATAGTTATAATATATATTATATTATATTTTTTTTAAAAAAAAAAAGTTATAAACTTTAATTTATTTTAGTTTTATTTGTGTTGTTGATTTGATAAAGTTATTTTTTTTATTTTTATGATAAAAATAAATTTATTCTAATTTTAAGTCGGATTCAGGCATCATAATTAATTTTCACTCATAACTAGTTTGAATACAGTTTCTATAATCTGAAAATTAATTTTAAAACTGCTTTAATTCGTATGGTCCGCTGTCATCCTTGCATTTATTTAATTCCTCAGCTGTAGCTCATATGTCATCCAGCTGTACGTACTAAATAACAAGTCGCATTCGTGCACAGCGTTCAGCAGCCTCAACGCCATAATTTATCGACGTCACTGATCAAAAGGAATTCAAAGGGAAGAAATAAATACTAAATAACAAGTCGCATTCGTACACAGGATTCAGCAGCCTTAACGCCATAATTTATCGACGTCGCCGATCAAAAAGAATTCAGAGGAAAGAAAGAAAAGAGCCCTCGTTACATTCCACTACTTGGCCATTCCAATACTCACATCAAAGCAAACGAAAACGTTTTTTCTCGCCTTATAACTATGCATGCCATTCGCGTTGAACCACTTAACGTGGATTCAACGCGGCCAACTAACTCAGCAACCCATGTCAAACACTATGAACACCACATCATCATCATTATTAACAGCAGACGGTGCGACCCAGCCTAGTCCCTCAATCCGAAGAAAAGCACCGACGTGGAATCATTTCTCGTTGCCACCGCCGCTTGGTGCGGTGGTGGTGGTGGTCGACACCGGCAACTGAACCTCCGCCTTGGTCTCCTTTCGAGGAGTCGAGCGATAGTAACAGAAGTAGAGTATCAACTGCATGGCTCCGAACAATGCCCCCAGTCCATTTGGAATCTGCAAGCAAGATACAGAACCACCAATCGATGATGCCTCCATAGAGTGATTAGAAGGATGCCAAAGAGGAGGGTGGAAGCTTGCTCACCAGCACAAAGACATCGAATTGGAGGAGGGCGTACACCGTCCAACACACACCGTTAAGGAACGCCGTGAGGGAAAGAAGGAAGGGCATGTACTCGACGCTCTTAGTTCGGATAACCAGTCTCTGAAATTAAGCAGACATGATTATATTTTAGTAGAGCAAATTATGAATATCTTACACCTTAAATTTGATCCATTGTAACAAGAACATTGCATGTGTATGTTGAAAACTATTATCATCCAAATGGATTTACTGACAGAAACTTGGACCGTTTTACATCATGAATAATATAGACTCATAGTTAACTGCCTGGAGTTAGATTTCCAGAGATGATTAGTAGGACAGAGATTAAGCATCGGATAGAAATCTTCCGCATGAAAATGGACAATAAACGAAGACCTACCATGATAGATAAAGGAGATGCGTACATACACGTGCCAAAGATGACACAGAGAATTCCAACAATGGAAATTCTCCGCTTATGAGTGTGAACCCCAGCGATGACGCCTGCGATCACCGCTCCCATGAATACCAACTCCGCAGCCAATATCTTCGAAACCTTCAACTAAACGAAAAGATGGGAAAAAAAAAAAAAAAAATGAAGTAAGATAATGGAACAGAGGAGAAGCTTATAGACGAGATGATTAAGAGAACGCACGCGGGACTTGTTGGGAGCGTAGATGAAGAAGACGGCGAGGTAGATGGCTTCGAGGACGAGGCCGATACCATTGATGGTAACAATAAGGATGCTATTTGGGCGCACCACTGGGAGCCCATAAAACACCCATAGCATGCAGTTGAGGACGGTCGCCAGGTATGGGACGGCCGAGAAGTCCTCAACCGCCTTCTTCTTCCAAATCTTCACAAATGTCGGCCTGTATCACAACAGTTGTTGATCTCAAGTCATCAAATCAAAGTAGAAAAACTCTGATCGTCTTGGGAGAGGAAAAGAGCTTACACTGGAGAGAGAAATAAGCCAAAGGATAACACATTCCCTGGAACAAACAATTAAGATAAGAAATTTAAACAGAGTGATATATGGAATGACGGGGCAAAAAGAAGAAACGTGATGGATAAAAGCACCAAATCTTTGAAGAAAATATGTTTGTTTTCCAAAAAAAAATAATACGAGAGATCTGAGAGAGATCGGGTGTTAGAGATAAAAAAAAAAAAAAAAAAAGAGAGAGAGAGAGAAGAACAGATCATTGCAACAATATTTTCCTGATTCTATTAAAAAAAAGAAAGAAAAAAAGGACGAAGGGAATATGAGAACGGGATAAAACGAGTTCGATCTAGAAACAAATATCTTTGAGAAACCTAAGAACAAGAACAATAAAAATTAGAAGAACGCCAGAAATAATACAGTAGATTAGAAGAAAAACAAACCAAATAAAGCATAATACAGTAGATTAGAAGAAAAAGAAATTTTTTTTTTTTTTTTTTTTCAGATACCGATGATTTTTTTTTTTTTTTTTTTTCAGATACCGATGATTCCAACGATATTGCGAATCGCGTTCGTGCTCAACATCTTCGGCTTCTCCTCACCTTCGAGACCAAAAAAAACACTAGAAAAGAAAGAGATACGAAAAGAGTAGGAGATGAAGTAGAAGAGAAAGAGATACGAAAAGAATGGGAGATGAAGAGGTTTTGGGGAGGAAGTGGAAGAGTTTGAGGGAAAGCCAGTATAAAGAAATTTTTAAAAAAAAAAAAAAAACAGAGTAATTGAAGGATTCCAAAACGGGTTCTGAGTTGTCGAGAAAAAAGAGGGGGATTGACTGAGGATTTGGATATCCTTTTTCATAAATATGATTATGTCAAAAATAGGAAGAAGATTTAATTCGACTTTATCGGATAAATCTGGCCAGATGTGAGAGACCAAATATATATCTCCCTCTTCCTTATCCACTCGCCGGCTCTGGCTCCGCCTGCATGCATGCGTTAGAAAAAAATTCAACAACGAGCTCCGCTCATAGATACTCTATGCCAATGAAACATCAGCCGTCCATTCTTCCTAGGATCAAAATCGTATGGCTGCTTTAGACCAAGGCTAGCATTGATCCCATGATATGAGAATTTGATCGAATCACGTTATTGATGCCAGGCTGTAAAAAAGCCGCTCTCTTTCTTTCTCTCTCTATGTTTGGGCCTGTGCCGCTTTTCTTTGGATAGAGCAAAAAAAAATCTGCATTATTATCCATTTGGTAGTTTGACCCTGCAAAACAACCTAATTTGTCGTTTTGCATGTAACTAAAATTTTAAATTTTTGTATTTAAATTTAATATACACCATTATTCAATTGCATGCTATTCTCTTTACTTAAAATTAAGATATCAAATTTCTACAATCCAACATATATAAAAGGTCATAGTTAAAGTGGGTATAGTCGATTGGACCAAATTAAGGATACAAAAGATAGTCCAAAACATTGGGTGAATCGTATCTAAAATTAGACTAAGTATGATTGATCCAAGCCTAATTCCATGTGAATCATATTTATATATTATAATTATAATATATATATATTCA
The DNA here is from genome assembly GCA_017589505.3 of Metroxylon sagu. NCBI lineage: Eukaryota > Viridiplantae > Streptophyta > Magnoliopsida > Arecales > Arecaceae > Metroxylon > Metroxylon sagu. The sequence goes on along the minus strand of JACVBY030000473.1, from coordinate 411,107 downwards.
TGTATATAATTAAAAAAAGGTGGGTTTGTTAGAGCATCCATCCATTAGCTCCAAAGCCTCGATTTTGATTTCTATATCAAACCTTTAAACAAAATTATATTCAAATATATATGCATAATATATATAATATAAATATTACATTAAATATAGCTAAGTCTATCTCATATTATATATATATATATATATATATTCAGATCAAGCCAAATCTATTTTTGCTAAGCTTGGGCTCAGCACAACCTAACCCTATATGTTAAAAATTATGACCTAAACTTTGAAATTTTTAAGGTCACGATTCGGCCTGCCTAACTTATGCCCATGCTACTAAATTAGAAGTATATCTTTTAATTCCACATCATCTTAAGAGTTAGAAAAAACCTAAGGTGGCGTTTGATTTTCAGTAATATAATATTATTAAAAATTTAACATTCCTATTAATCTTACACTTAGTAATTACATTCTCAAGAATAAAATATTATCACGTTTGATTCATAATAATAAAATATAATAATTAGTTTATCACATTTTAAAATTTTATTTGAATTTTATTATAAATCTGTTTTACTCTTCTTTTTGTTAGAATATAAAATATTCTAATAAAAATCAAGATTCTTTGTATAATAATTTTAGAAATATTTTATATTTAAATACTATAAATATTTAATATATATCATAATATTATTAAATATCCATTATATAATATATATTAATATATAATATATGAATATTTAGTAATATATTATATAATAATTTAATATGCAAGAAGGTCATAAGTATTAATAATTAAAATTTAATATTTAAGTATTATTATATAAATATATAATAGTACTTAAAATATTAAATATTATATTAATATTTAAATTTAATATTAATATAAAATATTATATTAAATACTAAATACTAAATATATATTAAATATTTAAATGTTATTTAGTGTAAATTAAATATATAATCAGCAAGTATTATTAAATATTTATATGAAAGATAATAGCATAATTTAATATTACAAAAGTTTGGTAATATCAAATAATCCCACCTTTTAGATTGGAATTGGATTACCATCGGTTCCTACTTGCTACACTTCTGAAACATAGTCATGCGAATTGATATCATATACTTTTAAGAGGAATATATATATATATATACTTTCTTGGGTATCATATACTTTTAAGAGGAATATATATATATATATAATGAATGATGAATTAATCCTAGTAGAAGCACAGATTGCAACAGAGGTGTGATAAGGAAAAAAAGTAAGAAATCTGGAGAAACCAAGAGACTGGAAAAAATTTTAGTATAGAAAATTGTTGATTCTTCACTGTTTTGAAGTTTAATATATATGACGTTTGGTTGCTAAGGAACTGAGGGCAATGTAGGTGGGTCCAACAATAAAGCATCAGACATTTTTAGGCATATGCTCATCAGTATGCCATGCTGCACTCATGTATCGTCCCTGCATCCAAACGTAGCCTTGGTATATGCATGCAAATTGCATGGTGCTCGGAATTTGGAGTGAAAACAAAGAAAATTTTCCTGTGCCAACTTAAAAATCAAAGCAATTTATGAAACTAAAATAAGAGAAACTTAAAAATCAGGTTGAAAAAATCTCTGATGTTAAGTAGGGGTGGCAATTCATATTTTTATAACATATTCATGTCGTGTCGAAGCTAAGGTATAGCAGTACATGAGTCTACAAGAATATGGCATAATTAACTAATCATGTTAAAATCTAAACACGAACCTTATGCGATTATTACATGGGTAACATGACATATATAAGTCGCTCAATAAATAAATCATATTGAATTGACATGATATGATTCGTTCGATACGAATAGATATGACTTACTCAATATGAATAGATATGATCTGATTTATTTAATACGATTCACTTAATATGTCAATAATTAAAAGTATTTCATTTACATGTTTATGTCTGAATCTTTCAGTTCTTATACAGATGACCTTGAGGATTCATGGTAAAGTTGAGAAAGAGAGGACCATCAGGATCCTTGTGTCTTTCTTGCGTATAGAAAGGTCAAGCAGGAGGCGCAGGAACATAAGCCTTCAGAAAAGAGGAAGTTCAAAGCGATGGAGTTAAAAAAAGAACATACAAAAGGTAAAGGAGGAAAGAACATACAAAAGGTAAAGGAGGAAGGAGGCCTCACATGCCAGCACAATCTCGCAAGAGGCCCCGCATACAGTCAGCGAAATTGAGAACCACCAAACACCCAAAAAGGTATGATACATGGCACATAGGACTTCGTACCATAGAAACGACCAAGGTGTGCTGGGATCATTCTGCAAAGTAGCCATCTTTTTGGATGGATCAAATTTTAAGTAAGGCAACATTATAGTTACTTCCACCGAGCATGCTCCTTTATATATCGGGGAGTCTGTATGTTAGCTAATACATGATGGTGCTCTGGGGAGTGATGTAAGTAAACAACCAAACCATGCTGCCATCATACTTTGGTTTTGTTTATTCAAAATTTTTTATTACTTACTCCTCATGTTCGGATTAAATGTAGCTGATGAGTATCTATCTTTGCATCCCCAAACCATTTCACAAAGAAGATTTGGAGTCTCTCTCCTTTTAACCCTTTTCCTACAAACAGAGATAAAGGTATTGTATCAATGCGACCACCATCTTCATTTTCATCCTATATAATTAATCTTAGCAATCTTAACATTTTTTTAGGCCACCATCCTTTCCAAACTAATGCACGTCAGTGAGGTGACCCTTGAGGTCGGTAATCAGCTTGTAGAGTCTCTGGGACCGAGCATGCAAAGTTGGCTGTGAGAAATTAGATTGGCATTGAGTGCTGCGCAGCATTGTAGATATTTATTCATTTCAATAAATTCAGATTAGCATTGGTGTCTCTTCGCTGTGGATTTCAATAAATTCAGATTACCATAACTCATCCTTTTACCAAAGTTGGGCTGCTTCCCAGATCTTATTCAATCCATTCTGTTGCACTTAAAAAAAATTTTCAGAAATAGTAGTACATTGAGGAAGCATAAGAGGGCCAAAGATCTCTGAGCACAATGTAATTGTTCATCAAAGTGTAATTTAAGCTGAATGTAATCTTTGTACTTCTGATTATGTAAATAAAATTTAATTGTTCATCCAGTAAATTTCACTTGTGTTTTAAAAAATAAATTAAGGAATCAATCAATTTTCATCTAATACCAGAACAAAAATCTCATGGAGTCAATTAGGGAGGAAAACTTTCATCTAATATAATCCATCATATCTCCTCATGCAGTCAAATTTACAGACAATGTAAAGAATAATCCATCAAAGTTTGATTTCTTATTTTATTTGTATTCCATTTATTTGTTGGCAACAACGATCCGAGCTCAACCTCCATCATTGACAACATGCAACAGCGACTGCAGGAGAAGTTTATAACGCTGTCAGGGGAATGATTGGGTTTAAAGTCGAAGGCCGCAGCTAAAGGATTTATGTAGTAGTTGTGAGCCTTGATTGATGAATTAAACTGCCGGTCAAGAAGCGAGATGAAAGGCATAGAGTGATGAAGCATAAAAGAGATGCGTTGATACTTGTTAATGTTGTTATAATTGATGTTGATGATATTGTTGATGTTTTTCACTAATAGACCTTTTAGCCACCGTGCATGTAGTTGACTCTAATCTAAGATTGCTTCACTTGTCCAAGAGCAACCGAAGAGGAAAATTGATTTAGGTTTTCTTAGAACCTTTACTATCAGAATTCAAAGGATAAGTATACACTAAAAATATAAGTGCATATAGTAAAAGAATTAATGTATATACTTAGAATATAAGTATGTACGGTGAAAGAATAAGTTTGTACATTGAGAGAGTAATTGTTTACACTGAGAGAATAAGTATATATAGTGAGAGAATAAGTATACATACTAAGAATATAAATATATATAGTAAATGGATAAGCATGTACATTAGTTTCTCTGGAAGCTTAGGACGATGGGTCCTTCCTGCTCAATCGATCAATCCTTAACCCTCAAAGCTCTTTGGTAACTTAGATTAGCCACCCATCTTGTATGGTCTATCAGACTAAGCCATATCATCAAAAACTCTTACAATTGATCAACGATACCCTGTGCATGTTGGCTACTCTTGGTGGATCAGTTGATAGAATTTAGTCTAGCCTTGATATTTGGACGGCGTTTCCATATTATTTTAAAACCAAAACATAGCCTAATTAGAATTCCATAAGAGATGGTATGTGGAGGAGTGGGTTCTCTTATTAAAATGTTGATGTGACATGAAAAAAGGATCTTATTAGGAGAAGAGATTTTGATCCTCTCCTACTACTGATTTAGCCTAACCAAATGCATTTGGGGTGGAGTGGGTTGTAGATGTGCAGAATAGAGCGAAATTTGTATATTTTAGGTTCCATGCTACCGAACTAAAATCAAGGCATAGGTGACGTTGCTTGAGATTTATTTTATGTTTCACATTGCCCTAACTGAAATCAAGGCACTGGTGATACTGGTCAAGGTCCCAATAAGTTAAACATTGAATGCACTAGATGAAAGAGAAGAAGCCATAAAACCGTAGTGACATGCATGGTGATATCAAAAAGGTGAGAGGATATGATGTACATAGTGATAAACATCAAACCGTAATGTCTTGCATAAGTTACAGATATAGAACAACGAAGTAGCCAAAATATATGGAATATATAGAGCCAGTACATGGTAGGATCCAGCCTTTCACATTAAAAACTGACTTCAGGAAAATCACTACCTCATATGGTCAAATAAAGAAACGAAGCACTGCTCTATCTATCCTGAGAGCTGGTCTATCTTCTAGTCGGTATACAAGTATTGTTGCTCTATCATATCGTAGAGTTTGTTCACATTATGACCAAAAGGAGGCTGAGCTAGAGCTTCTCTCATGGGTGTATCAGCTTTTGGAGGTAGAATGTTTGTTGTTGACTCGTCTCCTCCTTCAGCTTCATCGGCCTCAAGCTTCTTGGTTTCTTGCACATATGTCCTCCAATATTCCTTAGATGTGAGAGAGAATCCCATCAAACAGAAGGAGCGTACAGTGTAGCAATCATATGAGTCTCTCAAATAGGCCTCTTCATCCAAGAGATCCACTCCAAAGTATTGAAGAATTTTGATCCAGGCTAGGCCATATGGTAGAGGCACTTGTTTCTTATTGGACACGTCTATATTTTGGTGGAGAATTAAATGTGAGAGGTTGAAAGGTATATCATCTGTGAGATGCGATCAGATGTATATGTTAAAAAAGATATATTTTCCCTATATTCATCCTTAGGAATGATGTTAAAAGAAATAATGTAATGAAGAACTCTAGAGCAGACAAATAGTTCTCGGACTCTAGGCCTATAAGGATTCTTTAATTGTGTATTATTCATTATCAATTTAGTTTTCTCTGCAGCAGACATGGTTCCAATATTTCATTGTATAGGGTGTAGAATGATGGAGCCTCCACTAGAATGTCAAGAATTTCTGCTATCAGAGACTCATCTAAACCTATTTCCTTATCCTTCATATGTGTCCTTTTACTTGGTTCTAAGTTGGCATAAAACATCCTAATCAACCTAGGATAGTAAGAAGAGTTTAGGGTCAAAAGAGCTAACTATTCTAAATCTTTAAAAGGTTGGAGAAATCCATGTTCCCTATAGTATTCGAAATCCCTAATGTACCTTCTCAGGATGTTTTTTCTTCCTTTAAAGCCCTTTGTAAACCTCTCTCTCTCTCTCTCTCTCTCTCTCTCTCTCTCTCTCTCTCTCTCTCTCTCTCTCTCTCTCTCTCTCTCTCTCTCTCTCTCTCTCTCTCTCTCTCTCTCTCTCTCTCTCTCTCTCTCTCTCTCTCTCTCTGTGTGTGTGTGTACTACTATAGAAAAGGGATTGAGAACCTTGCTTAGTCTTAGGTGCCACGATTTAGGGATTAAAGAGGTTTTAAGAAGAACCTTAGGTTAGATTTAGTAGAAACAAAGAAAAATTGAAGATCACTGGAGGATTTAGTATCATACTTTAAATGGACTAAATTGGGGGCTAGAGTAATTGTCTAACAACTAGAGCTTTCCAATCTTCCAAGCAAATATGGAATATGAAAAGCCAAAAGCCCATTTGGTTGGGTTAAAAAGGACATCACAATAGGGCCAATTGACTATTGGACAACTGGTGGTTGATTGCCCATGCCCAAAAAATAGAGTATTTAGCTATGTAAAATCCAGTCAACCACCACAATAGGCGATCAATTGTTTGGTACACACAGAGATCTCTGAAAACTTAAGTCGACTACCCACCCCTGGGTAGTTGACTGCTTAATGGCACACAATGCTCTTTGAAAACTTGGGTCAACTGCCTAGGGTGGGTGGTCAACTGCTCAATGGCACATGAAGTTCTTTAGAAAGTTAGGTAGTTGACCATTCGATGGCACAGAGCTCTTTGGAATTAGGTCAACTATCCACCCTTGAGCGGTTAGCTGCATAATGGCGCATGATGCTTGTTAGAAATAGAGTACTCGGCTATGTAAAATCTGATTGACCACCACTATGGGTAGATGACCTCTCGATGGTGCACCAAAATCTTTGAAAATTTAGATCGACCACCCACTATTGGTGGTCAACCGCTTTGTGATACACAGTCTCTAGACACCTCTGTACTAGATGGTACCAAAAGAAATTTCAAAGGTTTATCGTATAGAAGAGGTATTTTGCCATATGCAGTAAGAGAATAATTGTATGCAAAGAAAAGATAATTGTGTACACTTGAAGCTACAATAAGATTATGATAATCAAGATTAAATGTTATATGAACATCGAATTTAATAGATATCTTTGTATTAGATAGTTCTAAAAGAAATTTGAGATATCAAAGTTTAACAAATAGAAAATATTACATTGAATACTTATATAACAAGATTTTTTCTAACATCTTCATCTCTATGCAAAATATTTGACCGTAAAAAAAAGCATCTTTAGCTTTATAGCATCCTTAAGTTTTATACAAAAGCTTTATAGCATTCTTAAGTTCGATAAAAAAAAAAGGACCAAACCATCATCTCCTTGATGGCTGCCAATCGCCTGTTATCATGTGGAATCTAGCCTTAAATGAGCCATGATGATAGCTCTTTAGGGCATAGTGGTATCGGTGAAATGGCGAGCACCCTCAAGAGGTCATTATTCGAATTAATGATGGGCATACAAATCTAAGCGACACCTATTGGTGGTGTTCCGCACCCCCAACTCTACAACTCTCTCTCCAAGATTCATGTAACGATCATCTAATGGTCAAACCAAATGACCAATAAACACTGCACATTCAGTCACCCAACGGCCAAGATGTCTAATAGCTCAGCTAGCTGAAGAAAACTTCTTGATCCATGAAAGTTAATTCAACTCAGGACACCAATAGTCCGAGAATGCTAATGCTGAGCTATCTGATAGCCTGTTAGCCAACCATGAGTCAGCTCCATCGAAGACAAGCTGCTAGATAGCTCAATCCAAAAGAGTCACCAAATAATCCGAAAGATGTGCTATATAATGGCATGATCATTCCAAAGAAAGTCAATGATTTAAGCTCAACTCTCAAAAATGAAAAATAACTTATGTGTGTTAATCTGACCTAACCTTTTATATTTGGATGATCATTTCTTTGTTCTGAATAAAGTGCCAACCTTTGCAGAAAATTCTGTCACTCTATTCAAAAAAAATTCTCTTCTCTACTTTATCCATCGTGCTGATCACAGCCACTCAAGGAGAGTCCAGCTCCAACACAACTCTTTCAAACACCTATACAAGAAGCCTCATGCCTCACAAGTAAAAGACTTTTCTCAGCCTTTAGATGTTGAAGCCCTTACCTAAAGAGCTGTAAGCTCTCCTCTATTATTCGACTGACTAACTTAATCGTGAGAGGGTTTCCTTTGATGGAAATGCCGAGGCCCTTTAACGCTCTTTCTTTGAGTGTGGAAGACCGAGCAAGGTGGCATGACATATTTTGTTTGAGACAAGTTAATCATGACTCCTCGATTGACATGTGGAGGCCAGTTTTTCTATCTAATTAATCCATTAAATCAATTTGAAAACTATTGACTGTTTGGTGACAAAGGATCCTACAAATGGTCTCCTAGACCGTCATATAGGATCCAGCATCTCGCTTCCAGAAATGTAATTAAGTCAAACAAAAGGAAAGTTGGGGAGGGTAGGCAGAACTTGAGAGCTGGTTGGGCATTGGTCATGGCCACAAGACTTTGAATGCAGCACATGATCACATAAATGTAAGACCTGCAATGCACAACAACAACAACAACAATAACAACAGGTTCTGTTTCAGAATTTTGTCTTCTCCGCAAGAGATTAACCGACTTGAAGATGGGCATGTCACAGGGTAGCACTCAATCGTCAGATGAAAATTCCAAGCAGCTCTTTCCAGTGGAGCTATTTCCAGTCTTTGTGGGCCTACAATACATAAGTTGTGGGTTCCAACCTGAATGGCTGGGCCATCCATGGAACTCTCATATGACTTGCAATTATTATGCTCCTACACCATTTAAACACTTTTGAGACAGTAAAATAAAAGGCTCAAGGGTAATTTCCTGTCAGTTAAAGATCGCCAATTAATTAGTTCAACTGATCTTAACAAAGTAGAAGAAAATGCCCCATTAGATATTTCTGTGAGGAATAGGAATCGTCCATCCTATGTTTCTCAGTTTTGGAAGCCAAAGTACTGGCGTCAAAGGAAAACTGGACAGAATATGAATTACTTTGACTATAATGGAGAGACTAGACAGAATTTAAAGACAAGATAATTTAGAACAGAAAGCCAAATTACACATCAAATTTTGAAAGGTCCTAACTTACTGATACAATGTCAAATTGAGATTTTTTTTTTTTTTCCAAAATTAAGTAATTTTTTGAGCTATACAACATAGAACCATCCTGCGAAAAAATCATAAGTAACAAACCTACACTATCAAGGTTTAGCATGAATAACATTTGTAGAGCCATGGTGTCTATGTATAATTAATAAATCTAAATTTTTTTGAAGTATTTTAAATCCTCCTAAAATTGAGTACACCAAGATCTTAGTTCATGTCTACATTAATATCTTGATATAACCTGATTACACTTCGTTGAAACATCAGATTTAGGAGAGAATCTTTCATATGGTGAGAGCATAGGAAAACAATGAATGTCAGTTGATAAAAACTGTATCCTTTCGAAGAAAAATCCTCAATCCAATGCTTTCACATTGAAAAAGGAGAGAAAAAACAAACTAGATCGGACCTAACCCCAAGTAGGTGGGTACGATGACCATTATGATTGATAAAGAGTTCCGCACTAAGATCTCAATTGTGTCTGTGGCTGTAATTGCTGGCTTAGCATTAACCATTGCTGTTTTAACTTTCTTTATTTGTAGGCAACGACCTGGAAGTTTTTTCTTTTCTACATTTTCGACTACTTGAGGAGGTACTTCTTTTCTACGTTTTTTCCCCTATTATTCGGGCTGCAACAATGAACTTCTTTTCTGGTACCATTTGGAGTTCCAAGTAACCTATTGGGTCTGTTGTTGCTCTAGGTAAGCCTTCCTATTTACCTTTTAAGATGCCAGGCCACCTTGCCTGTTTGACATCATGCTTGATCATGGTATTCGTCACTTGCATTGGCTGTTGTTGCAAGTTTGTTTGTTGTTTTGCCCATCTTTCTCTCTTTTACACAGTTATATGTCCTGCGCTTTGAACTCCTAACTGCATGTGTCCAATTTGGGTGGCTCCGCATGACCTGTCATCTCATGCCTATAACCTGCTTGGTTGGTACTTGTTGGGTCCTAAACATCATTATTTCATGGGTTGTCTATGCCAACTGCGGTAGCATGGTTACAAAAGGAAATAGAATGATGAAATGCTTAGCGCAGGGATGTATGCATGTTAGCTGACAAGCATATTCTGCTCATCAGACATTCCTTGAATTCGAACATTTCAAATGCACTTGTTTGCTTCTGTTGAATATGGTAAGATGTTGATGGGGGATTTGCTTGTATATACCGCATTCATCCATCTATGGTATATTTGATACAAGTGCACCCTACTTGTAGGTTATTTGCTGAAACTAGACAAGATTCTCATCTCATTTGTAATAGTTGTTCATTTAAAGCTCTTGATTTGTTTGGGAAGATGGTGAACAGGGTTGTGGGCCCAGTTATTTTACTTTCAAGAGTAGCCAGATGTTCTAGGTTCGGAAGAATGGAGTTTTGTACCCCCAATCTTCCTATTCAACTAATTGGTTTTAGTATGAAGTTGAAAAACTTTAGAGGACTGATCAACTTGCTCTTTATTTTCTTGGAGCTGCTATTGTGTTCATGGTTACAGTCAAATTTGTTGGAACCATGGAATGTTGTTTCATCTTGTACCAAGCGAAACAGGCCATACTGAATTGAATCCAAGCTGAACCAGTTTGGTTCATTCCATTCGGTTTGGCCTTGCATCGTCTTGTTGCGGATGAAACAAGGCCATTTCAATTCGGTTCACTTGAAATAGATGATTTCGGTGGAAAAAAAAGAAATAAATGTATAAATCATTTCATATAATAGTAATAATATTTTTTATAGCTGATAGAAATAATTTTGTGGTCTTTTCCCAAAATCTACTAGATAAGGTATTAAACATATGGAATGATTTTTTTTTTTCAAAGATAATGAAGATCCTTAGGCATTACATGATAGATATATATATATTTGACAACATAATTATGTCATGTAAGGAGCTTGAGAGGTTGTGGAAGTTAACAAAACATCTATGTCCTGAACGATCTGATTGAGCACGCAAGGAAACTATTGCTTACAAAACATGGAGCTCATGAAGTTGTTCGAGACATGGCATTGCTGATGTAGATGGTCTAACATGTGAAGTAAGATATTTGAACGTATTTGAATTGAATTTTCACATCGGATCTTATTTCAGGTCGACTGGCCATGACTCACATTGTTATAGATATGGATATAGATATCTTTCATCAAATACGCCATCTTATAGATATCTTATATTTGAGGCTTTGAATGGATACTACGTTTTAGTTTCATAGCTTTGTGATTCTTACGGGTTAGATTTCGTCAACACGATCTTTGCATGACTAAGCTAGTATCCCATCGTGAGCCAGGGACAAAATGTCAAGGCATGGAGGAGAACTGGATATGATAAACCAATGGAATGGCCTACGATGCTTATAAGAGCTAGGATAGTATCTCAAGCCTAATCTATGAGTAGGACCTTGATGCCTACGAGTGGCAGAGGGACTTCAACCATTAGAGGTCGGTATATATAATATATTACATATTTATTATGCATTTGAAATTCTTATTCATATACAATTTAAAAATATTTTCTTTTAGATGTTTGTTACTTATGCTTGCATTAGCGATACAATAATATGTTTTAATTTCATTTGACACCACAAAGTACTTTAAAACACCAACAAAAAGCACTGAAAATTTAAAAAATTATTAAAGTTGAGTATATCACATTAAAGAAGAAAAAAATCGAAAACTATCAAAAAAAATTAAAAAAAATAAGCTAGGGCATACCATGTGTCATTACGAGAGTTGGTACCAAAAAGGTACTAATTTTCTGAATGACAAACCTTGGTTGGAAGTATCATTTTAAAGGTAGAATGTTATACTGTCCTAATATTTATCTATTGAAGCGCTTAGGCAAATATTTCCTGCTTAGGGAACATTGGGATCTCGATGTAGTCGTAATTTTTTAAGAATCCTTATTCAAGGATATGGTTGTTTCAATTGATTCAAAGCTTTTTGCATCTTCTATATAGTGTCAACAGTCCTGATGGTTTCATCATTGACATTCACTATATGATCCAATCTAAACCCCTTATATAAAATCATGAGCTTCTTTTCAGGTTGTTAAGAGCACAGAGCTATAAGATTTTCTTCTTAAGCTGGTGGGTGCAAATACTTCAAATTACATGCTGCATCAATATCTAATACGTATTGGATATTTATACATGTAAAATACTTTTAGAATATATCCTATTTTTCAAAACCTAAGAGAAGGGCTTTGGCTTCTTCTCGCTCGTGCGCATGGCTTCAATTTGTTTCTGCTGGAATCGATTGAGATCCATCAGAGATGGACTGAAAATTTTGGTTAGTGGGAAGCTTTTTTTTATATATAAAAAAAAACCAGCAAATATGTTCTGTGGGTGAGTGAATGAGTGCAAGAGCAAGAGAGCACAGCTTCAATCTGTTTCTGCTGGAACGGATGGATTTTGGCTTAGACCAATCTGAGATGGACTGGAAATTTTGGTTTTCATTAGTTTCAGCTGAGGGGAAGCTTTGTTTTTTTATCTCCAAAACAACTAACAATTATATCTTGTGCTTTTTAAAATTTATCAACACAATCCAATCACGCATTTTCTAAGCCTCTAATGATCTGAAGTGTTTTAAATTCATTTGAGCTTTGCCATTATGATGGGCAAGTTCCAGTCTCAATGTGAATTAAAGTTAAAAAAACATTAATATGTTTTGAATTGAAGATGGATGTACATGTCTGGGAGCAATTATTATTTTAAAGAGTGATATACGTAATTGATTTCATACTATTATGTTCCTGTCTTTTTAGTTTTTGCTTGGTTGTGTGATATTTGAATTATTTTTTGATAGGTTTGTATATTTATGTGATATATTTGATGCATTAATTTTCAATACAGTTTAATTTCAGCCTAAAACTTCTTAAACTACATCATTACAACACTTGATAACTTAAGACACAATAAAATATTATGAAATACTTATCTTGATTTATTATATTTGTATTTATTTTGAAACTTTTTGACTAAAACTCTAAAATTTAGAGTGTAACTGCTGAAATTATTTCATGGCTGAAATTGAAACTCTATCTGGGAGATCAAAATTGGCCGAAACTGAGTTTTAGAATATTAGAAATGTGTACTTGAATATTCTTTAAATCAGGGTCTTAAATTTTATAAGATAAAACTGTTTTGATTTTTTTCATGAAATAGGATGTGCTGTTGTTCCACATTATCTTGATACTCGAGATGAAAGATATCTCACAATATGCTAATTGGAGGTTGGGATGGTCTCATCCTAACAGGTAGAATGGTAAATCATTCAGATTTCCCACGGAATGTCTCCCTGAGATTGGAAACCATGCTTTAATCAATGACTCCATGCATGCCTAGAAAGCATCGTCTTTCTTTCAATAGTTGATTGTTTATTATTGAATTGTTGAGTTGGATGTTGAGTTGGATGCAGATTAGGGTTGTGTTGGACATAAAGTTTTCCATGCATACTTGATCGATATGTTTCTGGAAATCAAAACTTGGAGGCTTGTCCATCCAGCCCATCCAGCCTTTGCACTTCTCAACTTAAATCATGTTGTGAAGTGTCTGCAATCAAAATCTTTTGGTTGATGGTACACTTTACTCCAGGGAATGATAAAAATTGTGTGCGCATGTAATATTTAAGAAGGCTCTCATATATTTCATGTGAATTTGCTGTGGTTGATGCAGAAACTCGTTTCTTTGCTTGAAGATTAATGGTTCATTATGATGATTTTTAACCAGTAGGACAGGTTAGAAGAGAAGAAAAGAATCTAAAATTGCATTGCTAGCTAGCTTATAACCGTTGTACCTCACAACTTCTAATACAATACGATGCATCAAATCATTGTCATGTTCATATGAATGTATCTCATCAACGATTTTCCAAGATCTCTTGCACTTTAATTTCCTTTCTTGCTTTCATGTAAGACTACTACTCTTCCAAAATGCTTGGATTCTAAAACTCCTTTTCCCTCCTTGGTTCAGGTTTGTTGATGCAATGCAAACGTGACAGAAGGTGGACCTGTAGTTTAGCGACCATTGAATTTTAATGCCTGTTTTTGCTATGTCAAAATTATTGATATACTCTAGCGAACTGTTTATTGTTTTTGTAGTCTTCTTTGAGGAAGTGGAACTTAATTTGCACATCACAATTATCAAATGATGTTTTTATTTATTATTATTATTAGTACAAGCAAGCCTGATGAACCGGGAGGTGGCCAGAACGGCTGGTCGATCGAGCATAAATTGTCTGGAGGTTCGGGTTTACCATGGTTGATCTAGCGGTCACCACACATGGAACATAATGATACGTCACACAGCCTTCTTTGAACTCGGTCACAACATGTCTAAACAAGGAGAAAAAAAATGATAGGCGAAACAAAGACCGGGTGAAGCCTGCGCTACCTCTGACTCTGCCTGGTTTAAACGTGGGCCTCGCCATTGCTGCCGGTGGCCGTCGGTGATGGCCATGGTGGTGGTGTGCGGGACTTGTATCTGCTTTTATTATTTTTCTGCCTTCTGCTTTTCTCATTATGATTTTAGATAGATGAGGGGGCCAGCGTCCACTGTCCCAGGCTCCAGTCATGTCAGCCGTGTTATGAGTACGGTGATAGCCGGATGGCACGGGAGTAAAGCCGGTCCTGGCTTGGGTCCTGGTGACAGCTGTAGGCAGCGATATGGAATGCAGCCGCCTTGCTTTGCTAACGTTGGTAGAAATTTGTCGGTCAAATAATTAGATTCTCAAATCTTTGCATCAGATTAAAAAGAAAAAAAGAAAATGGGGGCAAGCTATCAACTCGTTGGTTACCCATTGACCGAACCTTCTGGGCCTGAGTCATTATTTATTTTATAATTCTGTTCTTTGTGCAGAATTTTTTTAAAAAAATTGGTTAACTTTTTTTCTTTTTTTTTTTTTTTTGTTGATCAATTGAACTATTTTTTTAGTTTAAAAATAAAAGAATAAATTAAATTTACAACCATCAAATTGGGAGTAAGAGTAATATTTAACTATTAGAGATGTCTAAATTGGTTGTTTATGGTAAAATATTTTTTTATTTTTTTAAATATTTTTGCATGATTATGATTCATTCTTTCATTAATTCTCAACAATTCTTCTTTCACTAATAATCATCGATCCTTTCAATACATTTTAAAAAATAAAAAAATATAATATTTATAAAAAATGATATAATTTAAATAAAGATATCTTCTTTCGATATGATATATATTTTATAAAGAGATATAATATTATTATTTAATTAGTAAATAGTAACTAAGAAATTTTATTTTTATTTTAAAATTAAAATTTATATATAATTAATGTATATATTGAAAGTATGATTAAAAATATATTTTGATAAGAAAAAAATAAGCTTTAATTATAGAAAAATAGTATATAATTAGTATGCAAAATAGGTCTACGAATATGAATAGAGTTCAGCAACTTATTCAAAAAAATTATAATATAAAAAAAAGATAGATAATACATATTGGATGTACAAAAGAATATGTGTAAATTATTTTTTATTTAAATATTACCTTATTTGAAAAAATATGCATTTTTGAGTAACTTGTTACCTTTCAAAAATATGAAATCTAATGCCAACCCTGTGAAATGTGATAATGGCTGCTACTAAAGTGTTAAGATCAGGGTAGTAGTTTACTTTAAAAAAGAAAGAAGGCTCTAATATCTTTTTCGTAAAATAATTTAAAATTAATTTGATAATTATATTCTTAATTTAAATAAGTTTGGCCATGATCAAGAAAGCTGGATTATCGATGATATGACTCTCATTATTGCATATAAAATATAAAAATTCCAATTTAAATTGTGTTCTTAGAGGCCAGCTATGTTTTTGGGGACGGGTCCTTTAACATGCCTTGCGAGTTCTGGGTTTAGTGATATTAGTAGTGGCAAGTTGGATTTTCAAGGAATTTAATCTTAGGATAAAAAATCGCTAACGGCCTCTTAAGTTCATAATATGTCAAATCTTTGATAAAAAGCACAGTTGGTATTTGAAGTTCACAGTACAATGAAAATTGAAAACTGAAATTTGTAAAATTTGAATCGAATTGTGTTTTTTGAGGACTAAATTTTAGGTTTTGAGCTTCCAACGTATTTTTTTTCTTTCCCCTCTTCCTTCTCTTGCAGTAGTAAATTTCTAGTGCTATTTAACCCACAGAACGCACAATGTTATCAAGCACTACGCCAAGCGTTAATTTTAATAATGCTTGTCGATTCCAATTTCAAAAGTAAGCCCTCTTTCACATTCAATTCAATTCCAAATTGCAAACTCCAAGTTCTTTGAACCATGAGCACACTGCTTATTCTTCAAGGTAGTAATAAGTTTTCTAATTCATTTAAACACAAAAACCATGTTGATAGAACTTTATAATGCATTCTTTTTGACCTACATTTATCCATTCTTCCTTTTATTTAAGAAAAATTATTTATATCTATCCTTTTTGCAGCAAACTTAATAGCTTGAGCTTGGTTTAAGCTCAACTTAAGAAGTGCTCAAATCAAGCTCATTTTGAAGTTTAATGAATGAAGCTGGTATAAGCAAAACAAGTTTGGATAATAGATGGTTAGCATTCAAATTAAGTGTTAGTTGACTTATCAAATTTGAAATCAAGCTTCAGACAAGCTATAATTCATGCTTGAATAAAAAGCTTTATTCAAGCTTGATTTCAGCTCAATGCAGGAATATCAAGCAGATTAATCAAGTTTATATTCAGTTTGATTCAAAATTAGGTCTGAATTAAGCTCAAAATAATGGAAAACAAATCAAACTTGATCTTAGAATGCAGAATCGAAACTAATATTAAATCATCCTTGATCCAATGCAAGCTCAATGAAGTTCGATTCAATCATACCCTTGGCAGTCCTTATTTAGCACGAGTTTAGAGGAATCGAATTCATGCTTCTAAATATATCATACTGCTAACCTTTGGCCTCTTCATAGAGCGGTCAACGCTGGTAGACATATGAAGTTTGGCAGCATTGTAGTTTTGATGAATGATAGTTTTATTTGCACAGGGGAAAATATGTCAAAGTTAGAAAGAGGAAGTTTTAGGCCTTACGAGAGAAGAATTAATGAAGCAATGCTTGTATGATTTTATGGCTTTGTTTGATTTGGTGAGCTTGATTGCACCTACCCTCTATTTTGGGATAAGAGAAGAGGAAGGGAAGTTGTATCTCAATGTTGATGCTAGATTGGTTTTATTCATCGTACGATTCTTGTCTATGTTCTTGTGCTCCAAACTTCCTTAAGCTAACATGCCCCTAACCTCTTATGAGAACGTTCATTTCTTTAGAAGACAAGATCTACTATTAGTAGTCCATTCCCACAGGAAGAACCTCTCTTTTGCCCTAGGACTCCAAACGCTACAAGAATGGGTTGGCCATGCTCTAAATAATAGGGATGATATGCCTAAAAGTATTGATTTGATGTCCTCAAACTCATGGTCATCATCTTATTACTTGGTAAGCCCCCCCTTAACCTTTTTAGAGCTTTGTTTCTTTTGAAGCTCTAGGAGTTCTAGATTGGCACTAAAGACCTGTTATTTTTGGTCCACCACATCTTTTATCTATTTCAATTAGTTAATTGAAGCACCCAACACTACTTTTCATGCTATTAAATAGTCCAGCTTATGAGATGTGGAAGTGTTCTTGTAACCTTAATAGTTTTTAGTCTAATTGGAAGATCTTTTCTATTTCTCTTTAAAAATATATATAAAAAAAACTCTCTTGAGTTAAGATGAGTTTCACTTCTCTCTATCTTATTTAAAAATTTTCAATTAGATTCTTTAAATTTATTAAATAATATAATCTGATTTCAACCTTAACTATGACACACATATAGACAAACAAAATTACCTTCACTTTTTCAAAATTTCAAATCTAGACAAAGTTTCTAATAAATGTTATGGGTTGCTTGAGCTTTGTTCTAAATCCCAAAGCATGAATTAGATGATTGGGTTCTTGAAAGGAGCTCGAAAGATCTTATTTTAATCTTAGAGGGAAATGAGAGAGGAGAAGAGATTGAAACAAACAACGTACAAGGACTATGGCAAGGAAAGGAGGTTGTGTACATAACAATATTATATTCATAGAGGAGGAGGTGGTGTGACGATCCCATCCCATTTTCTCATTGCCTTGCCGAGGTTGCAAGAATGAAAGAAGTTGCCCGTAAGGATCGAGTACATGATCCAAGGTCTGAGCATCGATTTATCAACCCTTCTTACGTACAAATCAAGATTTATCATTACTCCTCAACCCATAAAGTACTTGAATTAAAATTTCATAAGCGTACTTATTCAAGATAAGCCCATTGATCATCATCTTAGCAAACAACCCGAGCGTCTTTCTTCACAAAGATCTCACATTAGAATATTATTAAAAATAAATCCCTCATGCCACCCTTCTCCCCATGTCATTAAACACTAGTGAGCAGCATCCACGTCTCCATTCCTATAATACCTTAACATCAGAGGGTTTAGGTACATGTATCAGTTCTTAGTCCAATTTTCAGCATCAAGCTCGTGTATCTCTTTGCCTCATCAATACTTTCAACTTTAGAATACCCATAAATCATTCAATTATAAATAAAAACTATCCACAAAGATCTCACCTTTGTAAAAAATCTAATAAAAAACGCTGTTCATCTCATGGACAATTCCAAATTGGACCTTTATCCTCGACAACATCTTATAGCACGGGAGGTAGAGATCAAGCTTTCCAGTAGATTCTTAATCCATGGGTATAATGGAATCCAAGTCGAGACACACCTCATCACTGGGGTGTAGGACTTGATCATGGTGATAGCAATCTCATTGATGGAATGGGAGTCAGGGGATAGAAATTTGAGGAGGGTTTTGAGAAGGAAGGTGTAGCATATGGTATGTAACGGTAGTGGTCCCATCTAGCAAGCCATTAGAAGAAGCCGAGAGATGGGAAGATGTAGTAGCCGAATAAATGAGAGATGTCAAGAGCGGTGAAAGATAATGCACATTGCTTCGGATAAGCTCACCACTATTAGTCTCCATGACAAAGGTTTCAATGGAGCTAATTCGATTGCTTCTCGGGATCAAAGTTGGGGGTGATAAAGGCTGAGGAGGTGGTGGTTTTACAGCCAAGAAGCGCCAAGAGCAAGATAGCCAAAGATCTTTCAGCCAAAATCGAGGCACAGCAGGCAGCATGTAATATCCTAAAATTTAGTCCTATATTAAATTTAAAAACAAATATTTTATAAACTTATAACTCAAGTTCACTTACTACTCATTAACTTTCACTTAAGTTTTTGGGCCACGTAGTTTCAGTCCGCTAACGAAGTTAATTAAACCAGCATGTGAGCTTGAAACGTTATAAATAGTATTAAAGCTGATCCGAGTATGTGAAAGTTTATAAATGGTATTAAAGCTGATTCGATTATGTGAAAGTTGATGGGCACGAGAAAATGACTACCATCAGATGGTGGGCATTAATAATCTGGTTCGAAGGTAGATTCTGACTAACTTATGGCGTGCCATGAGAACGTTGCATTATAAGAAGGGAAGATTGTGGTACCCAAAAATTTAGTTTCATATTGGATGGAAAAAAAAGTCCATTTACTATCAAATAACTTCCATTCGAGTTTTTGAACCACGTGATTTAGATCCGCTAATGGGCCAGCACGTGAGCTCGAGGCATTACAGCATGCATGGCAAAAGATTCATAAGCTAGAGTTTTACAACAATGAAAGACGAGAACTCCAAATATATGATGAGAAAGGGAGGCTTGCGAGCTCCATCTCCTTGTCCTCTATGGCTCAAAGTGGGTGGTCGAGGTGGTTCCTAACATTAGTTATTAAGGTTAAGGCCATCATTTTCAATCCTAGATCTATCGTGTGACCATTAACAATATTCCATGAGCTGAGATGAAGGAAGATAGATGATAAGACTACATTGCACCACTTAATAGATTTAAAGGATCTAGTTAAAATTTTTAATTAATAAGTTGATAAATGACACTTACCTCAAGCTGAGGTAGTCTTTTTGGTTATTCCCTTTAAAAAAAACTATTCAAGCCATTCCCCAAGATTGAAAATCTAACCTAAGTCTCTTAGGTAACAAACAAAAATAAAACTTCTCTTGGCAGGGACTGATTCGTAGTAACCCACTAACCATATGAGAGATGGAAATCATGCAGGGAAAACTCTCATCATCATGGTAAATTCAAGAAAAATAAATTACCAATTTAGAATATAAGAATTGGTTGGAATTTGCACAATGCCAATGGAAAGAGAGATATAGATGTTGCATCTATTATTTGTTATATGACACATTACTGATGACCTTTAAAAAAAAAAAAAATCGAAATCAACAAAAAAAAAATCAAGGATTTTAGGTTTGAGAGGAATTGAAATTTGATTTAGGGCTGCACGAGTGTACGGCATTGAACCGTGCGTCACGAGTCTAGCACCAAGCTGCTCCAATGGGAAACCATTTTTGGTGAACCATAACGAGTCGAGTTATTGGTGCTGCAAGGGTGGCTCCACCTCATGGCGGAACTCCACCACCATCCCATGGGTAGCCCTTTCCTCATGCCCACCAACTTCCATACACTCGAATCGGCTCTGATACCATTTGTAACGCCCCAAGCCCACCCGCTAGCCCAATTAACTTCTAGCGAGCCGAAACCACGTGGCCCAAAAACTCGAGTGGAAGTTAATGGGTAGCAAATGGACTCGGGGTAGATTCTGGCTAGGTTGTGGCGTACGACGAAGACGTCGCATTATAAGGTGGGGAGATTGTGATACCCCAAGTTTAGTCCCATATTGGATGGGAGAGAAATGGGTGATGTGCTTATAACTCAAAGTCCACTTGCTATCCATTAACTTCCACTCGAGTTTTTGGACCACGTGGTTTCGACCCGCTAGAAGTTAATCAGGCTAGCGGGTGGGCTTGAGGCATTACAAATGGTATCAGAGCCGATCCGAGTGTACGGAAGTTGGTGGGCATGAGGAAAGGGTTACCCATGGGACAGTGATGGAATCCCGCCATGAGGTGGAACCACCTTTGCAGCACCAACGACCCGACCTGACTCGGGGTAAATTCTGGCTAGCTTGTGGCATGCGACGAGGACGTCGCATTATAAGGTGGGGAGATTGTGATGCCCCAAGTTTAGTCCCACATTTGATGGGAAAGAAATGAGTGATATTCTTATAACTAACTCCACTTGCTACCCATTAACTTCCACTCCCCAAATTTAGTCCCACATTGGATGGGAGAGAAATGGGTCATGTGCTCATAACTCAAGTCCATTTGCTACCCATTAACTTTCACTCGAGTTTTTGGGTCACGTGGTTTCGGCCCGCTAGATTCTATTAAAGATTCTATTAAAAAAAAAAAGAAAGAAAAAGGATGAAGGACATAAGAGAAATGGATAAAACGCGTTCAATCTAGAAATAAATATCTTTGAGAAACCCAAGAATAATAAAACTTAGAAGAACGCCAGTAGATCAGTAGATTAGAAGAAAAAGAAACCAAATAAAGTATGAAGGCTGAGTTAGGTTTTTTTTTTTTTTTTTTTTTCAGATACCGATGATTCCAACGGTATTGCGAATCGCATTCGTGCTCAACATCTTCGGCTTCTCTTCACCTTCGACACCTAAAAAACTAGAAGAGAAAGAGATACAAAAAGAGTGGGAGATGAAGAGGTTTTGGGGGAGGAAGTGGAAGAGTTTGAGGGAAAGCCAGTGTAAAGAAATTAAAAAAAAAAAAAAAAGCAGAGTAACTGAAGGATTCCAAAACGGGCTCTATGAGTTGTCGAGAAAAAAGAGAGGGATTGACTGAGGATTTGGATATCCTTTTTCCATAAATATGATTATATCGAAAATAGGAAGAAGATTTAATTCAATTTTATCCATTAACTTCCACTCGAGTTTTTGGGCCACGTGGTTTTGACCTGCTAGAAGTTAATCGACTAGCGGGTGGGCTTGGGGCGTTACAAATGGTATCAGAGCCGATCCGAGTGTATGGAAGTTGGTAGGCATGAGGAAAGGGCTACCCATGGGGCGGTGGTAGAGTCCCGCCATGAGGTAGAGCTACCCATGCAGCATCAACGACCCAACTCGGGGTAGATTCTGGCTAGGTTGTGGCGTGCGACAAGGACGTCGCATTATAAGGTGGGGAGATTGTGATACCCCAAATTTAATCCTATATTGGATGGGAGAGAAATGAGTCATGTGCTTATAACTCAGTCCACTAGCTATCCATTAACTTCCACTCGAGTTTTTGGGCCACGTGGTTTCGGCCCGCTAAGAAGTTAATTGGGCTAGCGGGTGGACTTGAGGCGTTACAAATAGTATCAGAGCCGATTCGAACCTGCGAAATTTGGTGGGCATGAGGAAAGGGCTACCAATGGGGCGGTGGTGGAGTCCCGCCATGAGGTGGAGCCATCCTTGCAGCACCAATGACTTGACTCGAGGTAGATTCTGGCTAGGTTGTGGCGTGCAACGAGAACGTCGCATTATAAGGTGGAGAGATTGTGATACCCCAAGTTTAGTCCCATATTGGATGGAAAAAAATGGGTGATGTGCTTATAACTCAAGTCCACTTGCTACCCATTAACTTCCACTCAAGTTTTTGGGCTACGTGGTTTCGGCCCGCTAGAAGTTAATTGG
Source organism: Metroxylon sagu (assembly GCA_017589505.3). Taxonomy (NCBI): domain Eukaryota; kingdom Viridiplantae; phylum Streptophyta; class Magnoliopsida; order Arecales; family Arecaceae; genus Metroxylon; species Metroxylon sagu. The sequence continues at coordinate 388,605 of JACVBY030000473.1, read as the reverse complement.
GCATGGGCTTGGGGCGTTACATTCTCTCTCTCTATTTTTAGGCCTGTGCTGCTTTTCTTTGGATAGATTATTGTGCTGCTTTTCTTTGGATTGATTATTGTGCCGCTTTTCTAGCAAAAAAACTAAAATTTTAAATTTTTATATTTAAATATTGCTCGTTTGGTTCATAGGAAATGACTTACGGATAAGAATAGAATATCTGAAAATTAGATTCCTAGGCATAGAATATCTGAACGATCACGTTTGATTGATTATGAAAAATAAGTATTTTTCTGATAAAGAATGAAGCTGTCACGTTTGGTTAAAAAGTTTTTTTTGCAGAAAAATAGTACAGAATACCAATTATATCCTTTAGATCTTAAATTTTTTTTTTTTTTGCCATCTAATTTTTTTACTTCTATTTGGGTTATAAAAAATAGTCAAGAAATTAAGATACCAAAATTCTAAATCAAGATAAAAAGTTTTAAATCAAATTGACACATGTAGATGTGAAGCTAAGCATTCTTTTTTTCTCTCTCTCATTCGTTGATTGGGAAAAAAAAAAAAGGTATACGATAAAAAAGAAGGATATATTGGAAGAAAAAAGGAAATACGCTGCGGTATTGGAAAGAAAAAGGAAATACGCTGCGGTGAGAAAGTAAATCCCCTAATACTAATAGGATTTTATTTCCCATAAAATGCAGTAATTTAAATCATGTAGGAATAGAGTATTCCACGGATGGACTCTAAAAGGGCCAACCAAACATTTTAATTCGCGAGAAATAAAATTCCGCGATCTCTTTTATTGTGAACCAAACGAGCCCTATAGGATCTCTTTACTCGAAATTAAGATATCAAATTTTTACAATCGGACATATATAAAAAGTCATAATTTAGTTAAAGTGGGTATGGTCGATTGGACCAAATAAAGGATAGAAAAGATAGTCCAAAGCATTGGGGCGAATCATATCTAAAATCGAACCAAGTATGATTAGTCCAAGTCTGATTCAATATGAATATCTAAGCACCGAGCTTGAATCTAACCTAATTCTACTCGTATTTATATATTATAATTATAATATATATATTCGTGTATATAATTAAAAAAAAAGGGTGGGTTTGTTAAAGCATCCATCCATTAGCTCCAAAGTCTCAATTTTGATTTCTATATCAAACCTTTAACAAAAATTATATTCAAATATATATGCATAATATATATAATATAAATATTACATTAAATATAGCCAAGTCTACATTGAATGTAGTCAAGTCTACATTGAATGTAGTCAAGTCTATCTTATATTATATATATATATATATATATATATATATATTCAGATCGAGCCAAATCTATTTTTGCTATGCTTGGGCTCAGCACAACCTAACCCTATATGTTAAAAATTATGACCTAAACTCTGAAATTTTTAAGGCCAGGATTCGACCTACCCAACTTATGCCCATCCTACTAAATTAGAAACATATCTTTTAATTCCACATCATCTTAAGAGTTAGAAAAAACCTAAGGTGGCATTTGATTTTCAGTAATATAATATTACTAAAAATTTAACATTCCTATTAATCTTACACTTAGTAATCAGATTCTCAACAAATGAAATATTATCACATTTGGTTCATAATAATAAAATACGATAATTAGTTTATCATGTTTTAAAATTTTACTTGAATTTTATTTTAAATCTTTTTTACTCTTCTTTTTGTTAGAATACAAAATATTCTAATAAAAATTAAGATTCTTTGTAGAATGATTTTAGAAATATTTTATATTTAAATACTATAAATATTTAATATATATTATAATATTATTAAATATCCATTATATAATATATATTAATATATAATATATGAATGTTTAGTAATATATTATATAATAATTTAATTTACAAGAAGGTCATAAGTATTAATAATTTAAATTTTAATATTTACATATTATTATATAAATATATAATAGTACTTAAAATATTAAATATTATATTAAATATTAAATACTAAATATATATTAAATATTTAAATATTATTTAGTGTAAATTAAATATATAATTAGTAAGTATTATTAAATATTTATATGAAAGATAATAGCATAATTTAATATTACAAAAGTTTGGTAATCTCAAATAATCCCACCTTTTTAGATTGGAATTGAATTACTATAGTTCCTACTTGCTACACTTCTGAAACATAGTCATGCAAATTGGAGACTCGGATCGGGGCTAACCTAGTTCTAAAAGCAGCAAAAAATATCTAATCCGATCGATGAACCCAACTTGAACTCACCTAAGAAAATAGGATTAAGATTTTACTCTTTATGACCCAAACCTAAAATGACCTGAAAATTTTAGGATCATAGATCGGATCATGAGTAACCCAAAATGACCCAAAAATGATATTTGTTAAAAAATATATAAGCTTTGATTACTGCTCATAATTAGTTGTTTGGAAATGAAGGTGAGATATATTTTCTATTTTATAGGTTTTAATTTTAGAATTTTATCTAGATGGCATTATATAATTTTATGAATTATCAATTAGATTATTTTTATAGTTAATATTTTATTATTTATATTTTTTGATATATAATATAGTTAATGCGAATATGACTCAGGGATTAAAAAGTAAACTTTTCAAGTTCAGTGTTATTGAAGGATTAACGTCAATAGCTTCAAATATTTTTAAAGTGATGGAAGAATAAAATTATACTTTATTCTTTTCCTTATTTATAGGATTAAGCATATTTCAAACATATATTCATTTTATTTTATAATCTTATTAATAATTTGATGTTAACATTTATTTAATTTTTAAAGTATACTTTTATAGCCTACTTTTTAATTATATTATTTTATAATTTTATAATTTTATAATTATTATATGTATTAGTGTCTCATTATTGTATAATTTTGTGCTTATCTGCTCTAGCATTTAAAGTAATAATTGGATAAAAGAAAAAAAAAAAAAGAAAAGCATTGAATTCATTGTTGTTAAATTATTTTTTTTTAAAAAGTATGCATTAATCTTTTTAAAAATATTAAGTCAATTCAAAATAATTTAAGAATTGATTGTAGTTTAATTATTTATAATTAAGATTTAACTTTAATGGCCTAAATCCAAACATAATGCGAGACCGAGATGATCCCAAATTGAAATGGTACGATCGGACCGATTGCCACCTCTTGCTGGTTCCATGGCTCCGCGTCAGGCTGATTCGCTGTTGGAAGAATCCAGACGCCGCCCGCGGATCGGCTCCTTCGTGGAAGATTCCAGACGCCCTGCTGATATTCTCCATCGTGGAAGATTCCAGACGGAAAGCGCCAATAGAAATAGAACCTTGGGAATGGCGGCTGCTGCCATCGTTGTCGAAGGTCCTCTCTCTTCTTCTGCCTCTGGGTCAAGCATACTCATCCCTCCTCAGTCCCCGCATGGCCTTCCGTCGTCTCCAAGCGCACTTACATCACCGCTTCATTGTTAGCTATCGTCACGTCCCGGATCGTTTAATTCCCCCTCTTTCGATTCGTTCTTTTGCTATTAAGCTAAAAAGAAGAATCAACGGGTTTCGCATGTCTTTTTTATCCGATTTAAAGTTTGCTTTATTTTTTTTATTTTTTTTCTTCCTGTTGTTTTGATTCTTGTGTATTGTTGATTCCGATAGATCTCGCGATCTGAATCGATTGATTTGGTTACAGAGGTAATAGAAGAGATTAGCACCCTTCTCTTCTTCCTCTTATTATTATGATCATTGTTTGCTTGAATGATTGGGTGTTAGGAGTTTTTTTTTTTCGCACCTTTGGAAACCCTATTATCTGTTTTTAATCTAATCTTGGATCTGGTGTTTTAATTTCGAGTTTTTGGAAAAATAGATTTGCAGCTATCTATCTTCGAGTCTGGTTAGATTATTGTGATAGTGCATTGGTGATCTCTGGGTGCCTGATATCAGGCCTGAACTTTTTGGCTTAGTTTTCGCTTTGATTTTATTCACTTTTACTTATTGTCTCTGATAATTTTACAAGCAGCTTATGTTAAATACATTTTGACAGAATTTTGATGCTTTCGGTCAGTATCATTCTCAGCGCATCTAGATGTTGTTCGTCATTCATTATTATGGATCCATTTGAGATGATGTTTTGGTTCGATCCTTATGTGGTAAATGAATTGTTTGCATTATTCGTTCCTTAACATTATCTTGGAAGCCTTCGGTTCATGATCACCCAGACAAGTTGGAATGTTGACGAGTTTCAAATGTAGAAACTGCTTATAGAAAGGAAATGAGCAGTTTACATTATTTGTACCTCGTCAATATTTCATCTTAAATGTCTTTGGGTGACTTTGAAGCTTAAGGTTCATTCTTGATGAGCCGAGTTGATTTGTTGGTGAACTTTAGATGCCATGCTAAGAAATTTGGTGGTTCGATGATAGAATCTTGTTGTACTTTTAAATATATTTTGAAAGATTTTTGATACTTTTGGTCGGTATCATTATTAGCTCATCCAGATGTTATTCATCATTCATTGTTATCGATCCATTGGAGATGATGTTTTGGTTTGATCATATGATTTGCTTATCTGGTAAATGAATTGTTTGCATTATTTGTGCCTCAACGTTATTTTGGAAGCCTTTGGTTCATGATCACCAAGGCAAGTACAATGTTGACGATGTTCAAATATAGAAACTGCTTATAGAAGGAATGAGCAGTTTACATTATTTGTACCTCGTCAATATTTCATCTTTAATGTCTTTGGGTGATCTTTGAAGCCTAAGGTTCATCCTTGATAAGAGTGGTTGATATGTTGGTGATCTTTAAATGCCATGCTAAGAATTTAGGAGGTTCAATGATAGAATCTTCTTGTAATTTTACAAGCTGCTTTTGTTAAATATGTTCTCAGTTCATCTAGATGTTACTCATCATTCCTTGTTATCGACGCATTTAAGTTGATGCCTTTGTTCAATCATCTGAGTGGCTTATGTGGTAAATGAATTGTCTGTGTTACTTGTGCTTCGATATTATCTTGGAAGCCTTCGGTTTATGATCACTAAGACAAGTTAAAATATTGACTGGGCTCAAATATAGAAACTGCTTATAGAAGGTAATGAGCAGTTTACATTGTTTGTACCTCATCAATATTTAGTGTTTAATGTCTTTGGGTGATCTTTGAAGCCTAAGGTTCATCTTTGATAAGCCTATTTGAACTTTAAATGCCATGTTAAGATATTAGGAGGTTCATGGAAGAATCTTCTGGTAATTCTGCAGGATGCTTTTTTTTAAAATATATTTTGATAGGTTTTTAATACTTTTTCATTTGGTTTTATTCATCATATGTTGTAAATGAATTGTTTTCATTGTTTGTGCCTCGACATTATTCGGTTCATGATCACCAAGACATATTAGAATATTGATGAGATTCAAATGTAGAAATTGCTTATAGAAGGAAGTGAGCAGTTGACATTATTTGTACCTCATGAATATTTCATCTTTCATGTCTTTTTGTGGTCTTTGAAGCCCATGCACAATTTATATATTAGGGAATTTTAAATGCCATGTTAAGATATTATGAGGTTCAATGATAGAATTTTCTTGTAATATAACAAGCTACTTTGTTAAATGCATTATAGTAGATTTTTTATATTTTTGGTCATCATCATTCTCTGTCCATCTATTTCAGATGATATTTAGATTCACATATCTAAACTGCTCATTGGAGGAAATGAGCTGTTTACATTATTTGTATCTCATCAATATTTTGTCCTTAATGTTTTTGGATGATTGGTTCATCATTAATAGGCCTTTAGATGGATGGTATATTGTTAAACTTTAAACTGCTTGTATGAAGGAAATGAGCAGTTCATTGTACTTTGCCCTCTTTAAGTTCTTAAAAGTTTTTTGACTTTTGTTCCATCTCTTAATGGGCAGAAAAGTCCTCAAGTTATAGCTACGTTTAACCTTGTTATGATATTTTTAGGTTCGATTATGTAGTCATTGAGCACTTGGAGCCTTTGATTATGGAGTATATACCAAATAAAAAAGAAAGAGAGAAAAGTCCTCAAGTTATAGCAGTGATTAATCTTGTTAAGATATTCTTAGGTTTGATTATATAGTCATCAAGCACTTGGAGCCCCTAATAATGGAGTATATGCCAAATAAAAAAAAAAGGAGATATTGCTTGTAAAATATTATGAGGAGTGCATGTTGATTGCTTGTGTATAATATTTTGATGTTTTCATGTATTCTCATGATTTTAGGTAGTGTCTTTTATGTATAATCATGATTAGTGATTTGCATGATGCTTTTGCATTTGTAATGAAAAATTAAATAAATATGCCCTTTTTTGAAAAATTAAATAAATATGACCTTTTCTGAGATTATTTAGCCTACGGATACTAAGATGTGTGAAAAAGGCTACTTTGCCCTTAACATCATGCTTTCTTTCTAATATACGTTGAATGATCCAAAAATTTTTGGTATCTTATTTTTAAATTGAATTTTTTTAAAAAAATTTATAAAAGTCTTCTCTATTTTTTTATTGAAAACATGCTCCCCACTTTATTAATATATTATATACAAATATTTACATAAACTTAAGTTTAGAGAATATAAATTTGGGCCATTAATTGGTACCTAACAAAGACTTAAGGCGATGATGGGCGGCTTCTTTCCCTTTTTTTTCTCATAAAAATATAACTACAAGAATCAAAAGAGTATAGGATTTTTTGGGAAATAACTAAAAGAGATAAGAATTTCGAGGTAAAAATTTATGTATTTCTTTCTTTTTAAATATGTCATCATGCATCGAGAATTGGCTGATTCTAAGCAAGTCCTTAAGAACTAGCAACATGCAAGTGGTTTTTAAATCTTGAGTGAACATGGAGGTCACATGATAGGGATGAGGTAGATTAAGAGAAAATTTGTAGAAAGAGTATAAGGATGAGGTAGATTTAAGAGACAAATTGTAGAAAGAGTATTTGGAGCTAACTGTTCATTCTTTTATTTTTGGTAAGAATGTCATTTGTATGGAGTCTATTATGAAGAGTTAGCTGAGCAAAAATTTTATTTTATTTTTTATAACTGCTTTCCAAATTAGTTTATAATTTGATCAAAGGATACTTTTGTGATTTAAGGATTTATTGAACAAATTTACTGAATATGTACCTTGATCTTCCAAACTAGAGTATCTAACAATCCTGGGTGATTGAACCAAAAAGACAAGGCTTTTCTAAAGTTGGTAATGTTGGGCTGATGTAATTTAGTGTTCCATCTGCCTGTGCTCTAGTTTCAAAAGTTGCTTTTTTAAGTTTATTTCGGCAAATTTAACAAACTGGCTATGTAACTTCTCCACCTCATTATTGAAGACTTTGTATCATCTTTAATACTTTATTCTTCCTTTTACAACTACCCATGATCGACATTGTACTTTAGATGTCACCTCTAAAATCTTCTTCCACCTTAGATGTCACCCCTTGAGATCTACTCCCACTTTCGGTGTGGAGTCCTTGCTTTCTTCAAGAGGATTGATCTTCATGATTTTTTTTCCTTTATTGAGAGGTCAAAGATTTAATGCATTTTGCAGACTAAATGAATTTTTCTATAAAGAAGACACCCCTTCTCAATGGCTAGATGCAATTTGCAGACTTAAAGCATTTTTTTTGTGGGAAAGACACCCCCTCTCCTATGGGATATCCTTTCATGGGATGATCAATAAATTACCAGCATGTTTTGCTTCTATATTTCATTTCATTTTATATTTTAAAGTCAAAACATTATACAGGTATTATTTTAAATAATAAAGATTGATGAAATTCTATCTATCTATCAAAATGGTTCTTCTTACTGAGTAAACCTGAGCATTCTCTCACCTACCTAACATTATATATATATATATATCCCTTGTCTAAATTCATGTTAGTACTTTTAGCTGTTATCTTGAGTTTTCTTTTATTTTCTTTCACTTGATAAATTGGATGATTCTTTTAATATACAAATACATCCATCCCCACACAACTTATAATAGAAATCATAAAAGAGATATAAGTCCAAAAAATATGAATCAAATTTGAGCCACAATGATGCAACCTAGTCAACCATGATGTTACCTCATGATAGACATGGGTAGTTTAAATTTGGTCCAGCTATAAAATCATGCTTCATAAATCTTAAAGCAATGGATAAACATCAATTTGTGCCAAGCCATGCATGCAACAAGCATGTCAATATCTTTTGTATTAGTCTTAGTTGGAAGAGTATAATATGCATTCACCAGAATCCAAATGCAACTAAACAAAAGATGAAAATCACAAAATCTTTCATAACGTGACATTCTGTTCATGTGTTTAGAGCAAGAATACTAGCATGTGTTTTCAAAGAGAAGGATGTAAATCCTTCTTATAGCGATCATTAATTTAATCAAAATACTGAATTTGCCCATGTTAGTTAATCTCTTGCTATAGAATATAATATAATAAATATAATGCACTGTAATATAATAATATAATATTATGTAATGTAAACTCTCTAGCAATCAACGGTTGTCCGATCAACCATCTCATATGATTATTTTTTTGAAAGCATTGCTAGAAATATAAAACACTTATGAGAAATCAAGATGTTACAGTATTTTATGTTTTTTCAAAATCTTACCAGATGGTGTGCATGTAGATTGAATATATATGAAGAGGTCACTTCGTATGGAGACCTATTAAATTGGAAGAAGGAAGTATGGTTGATGGCAATTTATTGGTGCATAATTCAAGGCATTGGGGAAAAAAAAATCTGGTTTTGAAGTATATAATTTTTTTTTTTTTTTTGGAGCAATTATGAAGTAACAATTGGAAGAGGCATAAATCATGTATGTGCATGATGGAGTTCATATTAAAGGTCAAGTCAGATCAGTTAACTACTAGCAAAGTTGAATATGGATTGGATTAAAAAATTATCAATTCAAAATTTCATGCTTGAATTGCGACTATTTAACTCTTATGTGGCAGCATAGCTTGTTAATTAATAGATTCATAGTTTAGATCAAACAAGTCTGCAATAGATTAAACAGAGATTTAAATATGAATCTTAACCATTTAATAAATATATGGGTCCACACGGTTGAATCTAAGGTGCCGCCCTGCACGCTTGCCACCAAAAATGACATCTGAGCCGTCCGAGGCTCTTCGTGGAGCTGGCCTTGACCTACCGCACCACGCGTCTCATTCTCTCAGCCCCGATATGGAATCGAAGGGCACCAGCGGAAAGAGGGCTCGGGGAGCAGCTGCCGCCGCTTGACTTGGAGAATCTCCTCTTTTTTAGGTTTTCCACCGTCGTAGGAGAGGCCGATAACGATCCGCAGAGGGTAAAGAAGATGGCGGCGGCGGCGTACGACTACGAGGGCGATCCCCGATGGGCGGAATACTGGTCCAATGTACTCATCCCTCCCCACATGGCCTCCCGATCCGACGTCGTCGACCACTTCAAGCGCAAGTTCTACCAGCGCTTCATTGTTAGTTCTTGTGCTGGATCATTTTCTCGTCTTTGAAAAAAAACGCTATTTTGATTCTTATATTTTCTTTGATTCTTTTAGATATTACTATTGGAACTGGTTTGATTACAGAAGAGAAGAGATTAGGGCCCTTTCGTGAGGTTTTCTATTTTTTATTACTACACTACTAATGGGTGGATTTTAGGGGTTAGATTCTGGGGTAGATTTTTGTCGCCCTGTTTTTGGTGCACGCGTAGATCCATCCATTTGGAAACCCAATTATCTGTTTTTAACTTGATCGTGGACTTTGTGTTTTAAACTCAATTTAAACTCAATTGTTGGCAACGTAGATTTGAAGCCGTTTGTTTTCAATTCTGGTTGGACTAATGCCACAATGCAATGGTGATCTCTGGATGCCTGCCCCCATAGTTTCTTCTTGGTCGTTCTTTTTCAACTGAGCTAAAAGATCTTAATTTGATGAAGTTTCGGTTTAAATATGACTTAAATTATTGCTGTAGGTAGCCATCAAGGCCTATGAAGAACATGTGGCCCTTTTTATATCGTGTTGCTTTTTTCTCTTTTGATATGCAGACTGAAGTTGTAATTACAGTATTTTATATTACTGATTCTGTGAAAACCATCTAACATCTTTGTTTGTCATTCTTAGTTTTTTGGGAGTTAGAAGAAATGGATGTTATATAGACTAGGGTCTTGCCATTCAACTAGGAGAACATTATTGATAGACAAAAGCGTGGTCGTAGCGGTATTAATTGATGAACGAGACATGCACAGCTCATTGAATGCTTTAGGCGTTATAGATAGTAAAGCTATGCACAACTCACTGATCATAAGCTATATTATTCACTATAACTGACACTTGTTATATTTCCATTGCATGAATGAGAAGCTATAGTACAAAATTGCTGAAAATGAAGTCCATCCAATGGTTAAAAACAATTTGTTAATGCTGTTTTTAGATGGTCTTAATCTCAAAATGCATCATGAGTAATCATGATGTAACTTGAGTACCTTGCTACTCTTGTGACTTGAATACTTACACATAAAATATAGATATCCCGCATCAAGTGGTTCCTATAGATCTACATAGACCTTTTCAATTGATTTCATCAGGAAAGAATGAAAGATAGACTCGAGAAAGTGAATATGGAATTTGCATGCTTTCAAATATTGCATCAGCCCTTTATATCTGGAGAAATGGATAAAGCATGACTATTTTTGAAACAAGTTTGAACAACTGGTTTTGAAGGGGCTTTATCTTAGGATGGTCTAGTTTATTTTTTATTGATTTCTTTGTATGCTAATGAGTGACTTTTTGTACTCATCAATCAGCCTTCTCAATCGTATAAATGAGCTTTAAGGTTTCCCTAGAAAAGCTTTGAATATGAACAATCTATTCATGTTTTCTAGTTGTAATTTTAGGTAAGCATGCTTTCCTTTTTGTGTGCTCTTTCATTGTCTTGCTGTACTATATCAAGTTCAGAGAACCATCATGAGGCTAGCTAGCATGCTAAAGATGAGGATGAGGGTTCATTTGGACAGTGAATGACAGTAGTGGTGCTTTGGACCTGTTTCAGTTGGTTGTGTCATGCCCTAAATTCTTTAATTCTTTTCAAAAGGTATTATCTTCTTTTGTTACTTAAAAATTAAAGGGAACCAAAGTTGCAAGTTCTGACTGTGGTGCATGGTTGCATATTTGAGTTGGATTTAGGATCAACTTGTTGGTGCAGATGACAGAAAAGAATGACTTTTCATTATCTTGATAGCTGCTTCTATAGGAGCATGCATTTGTGATATGAAATAATATAAATCAAGATTCACCATTTCTGCATTAGTTTCAGTACTAGCACCACATTGGTATGGTGTTGGTAAGCCTATTATATAAGTCAGTTCAATATACTGAGACTTGTTACGAATTTGAAGCAGAGATTCCATGATCTTGTACAGTGTTGGTACACCTATTATGTGGGTCAATTCAGCATACTGAGACTCAGTATGGATGTGGATTTAGTCTCGGTTTGATATGGCATGGTATAGTACACTTGGCATCAGTATCAAGTCATTCGTATCAAGTCTTGGTTTGATATGGTATGGTATAGTATACTCGGCATTTGTACCGAGTTATTCGTATTGAGTCTCAGTTTGATATGGTATGGTAAAGTCTCCAAATTTTCTCTCTAGGCATTCATCTTTGCTCTATTGGAGATTTATTCGTGGCCAAGATTAAAGCAGAGAGTTATTCTGTGATCTTGTGTGGCATATTTTTGTCTAGTCCTTCACATCTTTGTCGGCCTTTAGATTACTAAGGGCATGTTTGGTGTTGATTAAAAAGGGTACTTTTGTAACTTTTAAAGCAAAAAGTGCTTCTTAGAACAAACAAGTGTCTGAAAGTGCTTCTACAAGAAGAAAAGGTTTAAAAAGTACTTTAGGAGACACTAGAAAACTTACCTTCTAGCTTCTCCTTCTGTGAGAACATTTCAAAAAGCAAAAGCAACATCAAACATACCTTAAGGTTGATGCACAAAAGACAGCCAACCAAACCTATCTCACGTAGGCTTGAGTGTGGCTTGAAGTCAGTGCTTGCACAAGCTTGAGGTTGAACTGAGGAAGATGTATTAATGCCTAGGGTGGTTGGCAAAGGCTGATTTGTTGAAAGTTGAGGAAACAAAGAAAAGCTTCTTCAGGGTTGAAACTAAGGATTATTGGTTGTCAAAGAAGAGGTCAACTGTATAAGAGAGAAGAATGGAGTTTTGAAGGATAGATGTGTCAAGAAGATCTGATAAATCGAGAAGATAACTACAAAAGCTAAAAGCTTCAGGGACTAGATTTTTAGATAGGGCTTAGGACTTTGGGATTAAGGCTTTGTTATTGTTGCTGCTGCTTAGGACTTTGGGATTTAGCTACCTTAGCTAGCATTTAAGAATGATTTTACTGTACCATGTCAATCATTATGGCTTAGCAAATATAATGTAAAAATTCACGTGTGATTTATGTCTATATATCTATATATATGTATGCATGCTTGCATATATGCATGTATGTATGTGTGTTAGTTTCTGAGATTGTTGATTGTTGCCTTGAGGGGTTGTTACTGCATTGCCATGTTGCAAGAAAATAAAATTTTTGGTTTCTAATCAAAATATGGTAGGTTCTTAACTGAAATTCCACATTTTTTCTCCTTTAGATTTTTCTAATGGTTGATTGTTTTGCATGCATGATGTTCTAATATACAATAACAGCAACAACAAAGCCTTAACCCAAACTAGTTGGAATCGGCGACATGAATCTTTTTTTTCATTCAGCTCTGTTCCGAGTCATATTTTTTGTAAGATGCAAAAAATTTAAGTCTTTTTTTATCACTTCCTTTCATGTGATTTTCGGTTTAGCTTTACCTTTTTTTTCCTACATGTATCAAGTTATTCTTTCACATAAATGCATCTTTAGGTTTATATTGCATATATCCAAACCATCTAAGTCGTCATTCTCTTAATTTATCTTTGATTGGAACTATCTCTATCTTTTTACGAATTATTTTATTTTTTCTTGTCTTACTACACATTCATCTTAATATTCTCATTTCCACTGCATTCAGCTTATGTACATGTATTTTTCTAGCTGCCTAATATTCCGTGCCATAAAGTATGGATAGTCTTATGGCTGTCCTATAAAACTTTTTCTTCAACTTGATAGGTATTCTACAATTACATAATATTCCAGTTGCACTTTTTCATTTTATCCAACCTGCTTTAATCTTATGAGCAACATCTTCCTCAATCTCTTATTCCTTATAGATAATTGATCCTAAATATCGAAAATGATCATTTTTAGTAACTTTATGGTCCCCAATTTGTACTTTGCATTCATCTTCATTTTTAATTGTTCTAAAATTGAATTCCATGTATTTTGTTTTTGTCCTACTTAAATTAAAATTGCATTTCTAATTTTTAGTAACCATCTTCCAAATGGTTATATTGTTTCATGATGACTGTAAGCTGAGAAAAAATGTTCTCTGCTGTTTTGGTCTTGATGATGTGTCATTCTGTAGTTTCTCCCATATAAAGCTGATGTTGGCTCAGTTGTTCCCAGAAAACATAAATTTCCAGTTTGGATTGCCATTTAATTTGCTGTTTTTAGTTCTGACAATCACTATCATTATATAGGACCCTGATTTTGTGCTCGAGCCAATGACCTCAACTAGTACGTCCTCTCAGTCAGCTGGACCATCAGTGAGATCTTCATCATCTTCAGCTACAGATAATGCAAGGCCTCGCAGCTCAGGTGGAGAGAAGCTTGCTGAAGCTCTATTGCTGTTGGTTCACCATATTTGCCATCAGGAAAAAATAATCCTTTATTTTCTTAATATGTCTTGTGTGGTGCAGGATCTGGTACCGCAACATCTGCACAACCAGAGAGGAATGCAAATTCCTTGCAGCTAGATGGGCGGTCTATACATTTTTCTGTCAATGCTTGGGTACAAGAAGCAGCTGTTTTTTGATAAATGCTTTATGCTACACAATATTCTGATCATGTTCTGTTGCCTGAATTTAGTAGCATTCCTTTTGCTTCTTCAGACTGTCATGCATGAATTACATATGAAACTTTATAATCATTCATTCATGGAGATAGAGCAAATATAATGAGGCAAGCATTTTAAATGCTAATAAAATTAAATAAGGGAAAAAAGGAATCATGCTGGTATGGTTGAAGATAATCCACATTATATCTTAGGATGGAGATGTACTAGAACATCAAAGGAGTTTTACTTAAAAAAGACTATTCATTCCAAAACCACCAATATAGAATTTCAGAACTCTTATGTAGAACCTCAAGCCACCTAAAGTCCTAAATCTGAAAAAAAATCAGCCTTCATCTGACCAAGATTTGCCAAACTGAATACGTCAAATTTGGTGGAGTTAGTGGCACCCATGCAATTACTCTTCATATGCAATTATGCACGCTTATTAGATGTGTGTGTGTGAGAGAGAGAGAGAGAGAGGGGCCACCCTTCACCACTTCACTGGAGTCTTTAGGCTTAAAAAAGCCCAATTTCTATTTTATCTGTATATATCACTGCCTTAAATAAATGGTCCGCTTTTTCTGTAATCATGTTTTATTTATAAAATGCCTCAGCAAGTATATGTTCTGTCTTGTTTCAACACTCCAACTCTGCTGCTCACAAATTTCTTTCTTTAATGTCTTCTTCCTTTTTTTGAAGATGATTACTGCATGAATTATATTAAGATTATCGTTACACCTTGTGCCTGGCAGGTGTTAGTTGTTGCTGTGCTTGGGATCCTTCCCATTGTGCCAAGACATCTTTCAAACAAGGCTTATCGATTGTCCTTGCTGGGCACCACATGCTCCTCGTTTTATTCTGTGTACACTCTCTATGGGGTATGATTCTTGCCATTGAAATTTTGCATCCTTTTAGTTCACACGTGTTCCAGAGCTTCGTCATGGGTTTGCAGCTGTTACCTATATCTATTTATTTATCAGTTAATTTTCCCTTCTTTTCAGAAACCAAGGGCATGGAATCTACCTGCCATCCAAGTGTGGTTTCAAACTGTGATAGCAACCAAAGATTTCATCCATTTAATCTACTGCCTCATGTTTCTTACATCTCAACTGCACTTCAAGCGTAAGCATTGTGGACTCTTTACACCAGACAGTTCTATATAAAGTCAATCTTTACCAGTTTATTATTATCTATTGATTCCAATTTCCATCGCAGTTGCTTTGATACCTGTCCTCTGCTGGGCACTTGAACATGTCACCAAATTCCTTAGGCATAATTTTGCGCAATCCTCAATGTACAGGTAGATCAGCTTAAGCTTGATTTAGTGATTCTGTATCAGCAGCAAATATGAATTAGTTCAAGACTCAATCTATCTCTTTGTGAGTTTCAATTCTTAGATTGTGATTATTTAACCAACCTTGTCTATAAATATGTGAAGTCTGTAAAGTGTAAATATTTGAGTATGGTATGACTTTGGTTTCACCATTTATTTGAATAATTTTAGTATGTAAGTTGGAAAAGGCATGTAGATCTTAAAGCTAAAAAAAATTCTTGACATTTTTAAAGCCACTTTTTTTTGTTCCAACAAATTAATTTTGAGGATTCCTGCCTCTGCAATCCATTCCACAGATGGGGGTAGAAACAAACATTAGAATAAGTTGTCTTGCAATTTCTTGCCTAGTAGGATTGTTTTAATTTAAGTAAAAAATGCGTTTGGTGTATGATGAAGGAATTTAAAATGGCAAAAGTTTTACTGGCAGAATTACTGATTACAAGAACTTGTAGAACCCTTCAAACTAATACTGGTGCTGGTGATGCAAGGAAACAAGATATTTTATTTTAGATACAACAGACCTTTTTTATTCTTTTTAATTTAATTTGAGATTAATATAGAATGCTAGAAGAAAGAAGAAGTTCTCTTCAAAGAGACGGGTGGAAAATGATGCTGAGATTGTAAGGTCCCATTTTAAGTCTCGGACTCAGGGTGTTTAGTTCAGTTAAAATTTTGTAATAGAGTTGGTGAAAGTCAATCTCGCTTGTAAAATTGTAGTCTAAGCAGTCCTGATGCATGTCCTTCAACATGTAACTTGATAATAGACCTCTAATTACGTTGGGAATGGTCCATAATAGACCTCCTGAAATGAGAACTCTCACACCTTACTGACTCGATATAGATATCCTAATATTACACTGAGGTTTGTCATAGTCACCTGCCATTGGGCGTGATAACTCACTGGTTCATTCAATTTAAAATTGGATTTCCAGTCAGACAACTTTGATGATCAGTTTTCTTCTCTCGCATTTCTTCCCTTAGTAAATTGCAGTTTTTGTTTTGAAAAAAAAAAAAAAATCTCACAGCTTGTTTCTTTTTGGTTACTTTTGGATTGGTTTTCATGATGTTCTGAGGGATGCTGCTGGCTGCGGAAACCTACTGGCAAGTGTAGCTAGAATGCTTGTGTATGTAAGATTGTCATACTGTATCCTTTTCTTCAATTCCTTCTTGTCATGTTTTTTATAAAAGAATGCTATAGATGGAAAGTTAAAACATCTCCATATTTCTCAAGAGAAGAAAATAGAAGTTAAAACATCTCTATAGGCTCATTCTGCTAGTTGCACTATATTGTCCCATGATGTTCTCATGTTGTATGCTTGATTGCT
The DNA here is from genome assembly GCA_017589505.3 of Metroxylon sagu. NCBI lineage: Eukaryota > Viridiplantae > Streptophyta > Magnoliopsida > Arecales > Arecaceae > Metroxylon > Metroxylon sagu. The sequence goes on along the minus strand of JACVBY030000473.1, from coordinate 371,964 downwards.
GCATCTGTTGAATTGATTGAGCTTTTCTTGATCTGCTATTGTTTGATAATGAAGTGGTCATGTAACTTTCTTTTAACATGTATTGAATTGATAATGGATATGCTCTATCATCTTATTTAGGTTTCCTACTACCTCTACATTTCCTTAGAATTTAGAATTTAGAATCTAAAGTTGTACTTCTTATCGGATGTGTGAATAGGAAATACTTGGAGGAACCTTGTTTGTGGGTGGAGGTGAATGCTACTACACTTGGCATTCTGAGTTCAAATGCTGAAATTTCACTGGGTTTTCTTTTAATCGTATCACTGCTCTCGTTAGTGGATCTCAACCAAATTCCATTGTTTTCTTTCCTTTGCTCTTTAAACACTTTGGCACCTTTTAAACTTTAGTTTTGCTGATGCAGGTGGCAGCGCAACATAATCCAGACATTCATGTACTGGCAGGTCTGTTTTGTTTTCCTTTTATTTTTTTCCTTCTGCAAAACCTCTACTGCTATATTTTATCCAAGTATATTATCAGTAAAGATATCTGTTTACATGTGAGAACCATATTGGATCCCTTCAGACATCACTTGACAACCGAGACCGGGTGGTTGTCATCATAGACCATAACAATTAGCTGTGAGTCATACTGCTGGCAGTTTTCCCGTTTAAAACTAGAGCTCTGATTCACTCTCCTAATAGGTCATTTGATGTGGGTTGCATCTAATCATTTCTTAGAGTAACTTGCCTTGCTATGAAATAATTTAGACGCTTGCATGAATTATTTTTATTTATACTCTTCTTTATTCTAATTTTTTGAAATCTCTTTAAGCTTCTTGCTCATTACTGGCATTCTATGTCCTAACTATATCTGATATACTTTGTGATTACGCTGGCAGCTACTGAAACTCATGTACCATGCTCCGGTAACTGCGGGTCATCACCGAAGTGTGTGGACCAGGATTGGTCGGATTCTCAACCCTTACATCCACCGGCACGCCCCATTCTTGAACACCCCCATATCTGTTGTCCAGAGATGGTGGTTCAGGTAGAAGGAAGACTGAATGGAAAGGGAACATAAAGAAACTTGAAGATTACCATCTTTGCTATCTGAGGTAAATCTTTGCTTGGGAAAAAATAGCCTGGTTTCTGATGAAACAAAACCTTTCAGAAATTTACAACTCACACTGCTGTTTCACTACACATGATTTTCTCTTTTTACTCTGTGCTTCAGTAAATTATGAAATGTATCTGTTGCAAACCTGAGTTTTTTTTTTTTTTTTTTTCTATCATCCTCACAAATTGAAACAGTGGCTGCATTACTGTGCTAGTTCTTAGGAACTCTATTAAGATCTAATTTTGGCTATGCACTGAATCATTGTCTTCGGTCATTTGTGGTGTAATTGTCTACATGAACCAAAGCTCTATGATTTGTGATTCCTTGAAAAAATCAAAGCTGGAATTTGTTGAAAGCATCTGTACAGGCCTCCTGTCGCATGAAAACTTTGCAGGGTTGTATTGTCCACTCCCCCCTCTTCAATTGAGACTCCATTGCTGCTGTGCTGATGTGTATGTATATTGGATTATGAACGAGGGTGGAGATGGTATTCGAAATCGGATCTGTACTCAATCCTCTCTGATTTTACAAATTAAACCAAAAACCAATTGGAAGGTTTGATGACTGAGATTACATGCGAGCTTACAGCAACCAAAATGCTATCGATGCATTGGTTGGAAGCATGCAGCCAAAAACATCACATCCAGGGCATGTCATTAAATAAAATCGAGTTTATTCATCAAAAAGAAAAAAAAAAAAAAAAAGTTCACTGCAATCCCTGTCACTCTTACCTCACTAAACCCATAGTGGTAATTTTAAAAAAAAAGGTAAACAATATTTCAAATAGTAAATTAAGAAGACAAAGGACCTCAAACAACCAAACTGACAGCTCGGAATAATATTTAATTTATTTATTCAATAGATAGATTGGATCCACATAATCCGAAGGTCACGTTGGCACCTCAATTAGAGGGAAAAATAACAAATAAACAATTGCAAACAACTCAGACTCTCCGTCATTTGTTTTCTGAAAAATAGTGCTATCAATCCAAGGCAAACTTAGAGGAGTCCAAGAACAAAAAAAAAAAAAAAAAAAAAACCCTTTTCTCGCCAAACTCCAGAAAGAAATGTCTACTAGATAAGAACACAAGATTAAATAATTATATTACTGAAATCGTCTTGCATTGGGAAGATCATTAAAAACTATCCTTCAATTGTACATTTTATTACAAACCTAACAATAACCGGCACTACCGTACCAGGTCAACGAAAGGCTGGAGACCGAGCCAATGGCCTTTCGCCTTAACACGCGGCGAAACCAAGGAAGTCTGCGGCGGACTTGGCCATGACGGCGGCGAACTCCGTGAAGCTAATAACACCATCGCCGTCGGTGTCAGCCTCGTGCATCATCTCGGTCAGCTCGCAGAACGTCAGCGGCTGTCCCATCCTTGCCATCGCCCGGGCCAGCTCGGCCGCCGATATGTAACCGTTGCCGTCGCGGTCGAACGACCGGAAGATGTCCAGGAGCTGGTCCTGGTTGATGAGGGCCTGCTCGCTCATCAAGGGGGCGATGGCGTCGGCGAGCTCGTCGAACTCGACGGAGCCATTCCCGTTCGCATCCATGTTGGAGAGCAAGGCGTGGATCTGGTCTCCGGTGGGCTTCAGGCCGAGGGAGCGGAGGAGGGCGGCGAGCTCCAGGTGGGTGAGGCTGCCGTCGGAGTCCATGTCGAACCGGGCGAAGATGTCCCTCAGCTGCTTGAGGTGCTCGCCGTGGAGCCGGCGGCCCATCGCGGAAAATGGAAACAGCCAATGCTGTTAGTGGTGATGATGAAAGAGAGGGAGGGAGGCAGGAAGGAGATGTGAATTGAGTTTTGGGGAGGGAGGAGGAGGGGGTTTGAAGAAAGGTTGTTAGAGGTGTGAGGTGGGAGAAGGTTGGTGGTTTTTAATGGGAAGGCGGGAGGAAGGCGACGAGGCAGTGGGTTTTTATCTCTCAGCAAGGGGTGGCTTCGGTGCTATTTAACGTGTGATCTATTTTATAGAGAGGGGACGCGGAAAGGGCTCAAGAAAGCACATGGTGGGTATGGGAACGAACCGGGCCCGGGAGAGAAGCCGACCGACCGGGTTCGTTTTTATATGTGGTGGGAGGTTCGAGGTTTCAGTTGCGTTGTCGCCAGGAATCTTACAGCTGTGCTCCTCCCAAGTCCAGTGAGGTGGAGAGGAAAATTAGCTTTGGGGAAGGTGCTGTGGCCTTGAACTTTTTACTGGATCTCTGCATGCATGTGCCAAAGCACATGATTTGCTGGAGATATCTGCTTGACATGCATGGATTGTTAGAGGTGGCACCATATATTATTTGGATATAAATATTTTTCACGATGAAGAGTAATTCTCTGAGAATATAAAGCTACCTAAAAATTTATATTTTTTAAAATATATATTATTTATATAATATTTAGATTTTAAAAAATAATTTATTCATATTTTTTTATATATTAAAAAGTGACTATGATATCTATTATTCATATTTTTTTATACCATAATTTTTTTAAATAAATTATTAAAATCTATTCATTTTTCTCATAATACTCTTTAAATTATCCGGCATACTTTACATGCTAAATATATACTATCCTTTTGTGATTGAAGCTTAATTTTTTTTTATTAAATTATATTTTTTATCATATTTTTAATATATATTAAAATAAAAATAAATTTTTATAGTTACTATTTACTAATTAAATAAAAGCATTATATTTTTTCATAAAATCTTTCATAAATACTATATTTTTATATTTATCGAATGAAATGTTATATCGAATTTTTTTTTCTCTAAAAATTATTCTTGTTATCAAAATTGCTATTTAAAGATAAATTTTTGGCTTGCTTTTTCTTTTCAAAATGTATTGAGAGCAAAATGTAAGTGAATATCTCATCAATAATGATCAAAGGAAGGAAGAAAATATAAAGAGAGAATCAGTAATAGAAAAAGAATCGTGATGGTGTAAGATTTTTTAAGAATATATATATATATATATTACCTAATCGATGAGAGATTAACTTAGTCATCTTATATGGGTAACTCTTTCTCCCAATTTAACAATAAATGATGATTTAAAAATATAACTTATTCTTTTAACTTTTCTTTTATCAAAGCAAAAAAAAAAAAATACAAGTTGGTCAATGAAAAAAAAATAATAATAATTTTTTTATAAAATTTCCTCACTAAAAATGAAATCTAAAATTAATTAGGTGTCTAATAGAGAGAAATAAAGAGAGTCAGAAAAGGGAAGAAGTGGATTCAGGTGTGAATCAACTTACAGCTAGGTTTCATGTATAAATGAAAGTTGTTCACGAAGACAAAAGGCTGGCTCACTAGCATGGGTAATGATTGTTTTATAATGTTAACAAATCAATATGAGTTTTGATCTGGCCCGAAATTTTTAATTTTAGGACAAAAAAAAAAAAACCGCAAGGGTGATAATTATTTTTCCTAGTGAGAGAGGTATGAAAATATGAATTAAAGATTATTGAGAAATATTATTTTCTTCAACAGTACTTCTCTATATGCCTTATGAAATGAGTTGGCCTATCAACTCATATCTTCTTAAATATCACTTTATGGTCAAAGGTATTGACCTAAAGTATATCTACAAGATAAGAGAAGTTCTTTTAATCCTTTTTAGACTCGTGGCAACGCCAAATCTCCCCAATGACATCATGGAGATTCTCCATTCTCGTCTCCCAGTCCTATGATCTATTCGATTTCTTCTAAATTTTTTCTCCATTCTAACATAAAGCTGGTACCCTTTTGATCTTCTTCAAGTTCTATGCAGTAAAGATAGCGTTTATGCTGGAATACTTGAAGCTCAGGACAATTTGATCTAAGAAAATGGTCAACCGGATAAGATGAGAGAGCTCAATATTTCAAAACAAGTAACAATTTTGAGTAATTTTATTTGGAGACTAATTATAGGGGAAGGTATGTAGTCTTCATGATCTTATTTTGGTTCTCACAGGTCCAGAGATCAAGCTTTGTTATAAAAATTGTTGAAAAGTCAACCGGAAGCCTTGAAAATATACTCTTCATTACATATTTACCAATGCTGTGGTTTAGCTATAAAATTGTGATCTAATATTCAAGCATCAACATGGTAGAAATATAATTTTAAAAGTGATTATAATAATCAATTATCTCACCCAAAAATATCAATTCAAAAGATTATTAACTGAGACTTTTAATCTATTTAAAAATCTAAGACCTTTTTAATACGTAACCAATACTTACAATTTAAGTCCGCACTTCTCACTAGTAAAGAGAAGGATTTAATTATAATCACTATAAACAATTTGTAGTTAATTCTAAACAAATCATTTTGCAGTAATATAAAATAGAGGCTGAGCTATTATACTATTTATAATTACTTAAGATCTCATCCAACAAAGTGAAGTAGAAAACTATAGCTGAAGCTCTTAGCCTTGGTTAAATATTACTTACATATTTTTTTTAATGCATAATTATTGTAGAACTAAATATTTATTCATTTGGATTCTTATAATAATTTAAATATATTATGAAACTATATTTAGGACTATAGATAATTTGTAGTGCTATATATTTCTAAACTCTTGTCCAATCACGCAATAAACCATGGAATTCTACTGTACTTGCTTTAAAGCAAAAGAGTTATATTGCAGTGAACCTTGTTGCATTGTAATTCAGTAGAGTTGAGTGCGGTCATGCTTTGGATTGTTTTGGCTTGACTTTATTTATTATATCAAGATTCTTGACTGACCATTTAATCCAAAACCATTGACTGTCTAGAGAATGGCTTAATGATGAAACATGTGTGAAGGATGACACCAATTCATATGCTGTTTTAAGTCAACGTTGTGGAGAGGAAAAAGGTTAGAAACATGAGAGGAGTAAAGATGGCAATCGTTAATAAACTATTGATTTAGACTGAGTTTCAAAACCCATGACCTATGACGTTGAGCAACCACAGATGAAGCTAATTTCTTCTATAATGTTAAACAATCATCATAGTCTAGAAGATAATGACATAATAATATACACACATGTATGTAATTATGTATATATAATTTGACTTAACTATACCGGAATGGATTTATATTTAAATTTGATAAAGTTTAAATTAGATGATAGGTAGTATGATATCGATGATTCAAATTATTATATGTGATCTAATACTTTAAAATATTTAAATTAAAAAAAAAAGATTTTAAGACCTTTGCCTAATGTTTTAAGCAGGTAATACATCAATTTTTGTTTATTTGATGCATGAGCTTAAGGCTTCCAAATCTTATAATTTTTTTTAGTATATAAGTATTTAAGATATAGAAAATCACATTCAATGATTAAAATCATCAATATAGAGCTTTTATCTTCTAATTTAAACCTAACTGAATATGAGTAGAGATATCTAGTTATCTACCCATGTTTTGTCAACTCCAACTCTTTATATACGTCTATGCCTATGATAGAGAAAGAGATGTTCAAGCTTGATTTAAACTCATTAATATTGCGCATGATTTTTCAAACTTAGTCCGTAGTCATATAAATGCATCAATCTTCCATCCAAGCTAACTTTAAATTTTTTAAAGAGCCCACACTTAGATGCTTTACATGAAGCCCTAAAACATGACTTATACTTTATCATTAGGGGAAATGGGTATAAGAAATAGAGATTTTTAGGGAAGTAGAAAAATACTTTTTATTTAGCCCCTAATAGGTTAACAAGAAAGATAACTTTCTATAAAAAACTGATTCTCCTGTAGGAAGGTAGTTACCCACGAGGAGCATAGCAAAAGTTACTATCTATAAGCTAAGAAGTTAGTTCAAAATTTTTTATTTTAAAAATATCTTTGAGCTAATAAACAAAATAAAATAATTTTTTCTTCAAGAATTCTTATATTATAATTAAATTTTGGTGCTATTATATCATAATTATTATATTATATTTTTTATATTATTATATAATATACTATTATAATTATAAGTTTATCATATAATCATAATAAATAGTATAATATAAAAATAATATTAAAGTATTTTTGTACTTAATAATTGGATATGATTAGTTTCTTATGTCCAACCAAACACATTAAAACTATTTTTTTATAAATCTACTTTTTAAAAAGCTATTTCCAATGTATATATACTTTTAAATTTATTTTTAGGATATTATGCTTTTGTTTCTTAAACGAGACCTTAATCTTATTTGACCATGTACAAATACACTACAACCCTTGCTGTACAATATTTCTAGGATCAAGAATATATGGTAAATTTTTATTGAGCTTGTAACTTTGTTTTTCGAAATGGAGTGAGACTAAAAGTAATCAAATATTATTAAGTATTAAAGTAATCAAGATACAATCTTCCAAGGAGGCTAAAAGAAGGAAAGAAGATTATTAATAGATATATGGAATTTAGGGTTTTGGCCAAGTATAAGTTGGTCCAAAGGTTAAAATTAGCAATGATTTTGTGCCGACCTGAATTTTGATTAGATTTCTTCTTTTAAAAAATTATCAAGTTTCTTTCATACCAAACTTGCCACATAAATACCATGATTAGCTAATCCTAGCTCTTCCTTCACCGTGTCTCCTTATTCTTCCTTCTCCATGACGATCAGAGAAAAATTAAGTTGTGTGGTAAAGGAAGCAGCCTTAAAGCATCCATTAAAGGACTCCAAGATGGATCATAAAAAGGAGCAAGAGGTAAATAGATGATTTATGAACTCATGATTAACCTCACATAAGATGCATCCACTACCTATCCTCCAACCTTTTTTAAGCCAAAATATCAATATATAATTTATTAGCGGATCGAAACCACGTGGCTCAAAAACTCGAGTGGAAGTTAATGGGTAGCAAGTAGATTTGAGTTATAAACATATAGTATATCTCTTTCATGTGGGACTAAATTCAGGTATCATAAAATATCTATCAGGAATATTCCAGAAATCCACAGAAGCAACGGAGCCGCTTCCATTGAGTTTGGCCGGTAGTTTCACTGATTTTATAGTGACTTGGTCACTGGATTAAGGTACTACCAGCAAACAAAGTCACTGTGAATGTAAGCCGTTGTACATTGAAGCACGATTCTTCCACATTGATCATGCCGGCATCATCTAATTTTGATTCCCGTAATGCTTTAAAGTAGACCATTCCCATCATCCAACAGGCCTCGTTCCAAAGAGCGCGCGTCTCTTCCCCCCAAGTCCTTGTCCATCTACGCCCAATCCATGCTCCCCTCCGGATCCCTCCCCAACAACCTCACTCGCTTATGCCCGCCTGGCCAAACCCATCTCCGCCTGCACTGCCACCGGCCGCCTCCCCCTCCACCTCGCCTTAAAATGAAATTTTTTGATGCCAATCTCCAGATATCATGTAGCAGCAAGCGAGCACCACTCAGAGAAACTGCCAGGTTTCTTATCCATTTGATCAGTGTTTTAGTCACCCTCCAAGCTGATGTGAGTTGTCCAAGAGACCAAAGTTGTGTAGACGAGCGAGGTTTTTCCTTCCAGGAATGAAGCAGGGATGTCTCAAGGGCGATTAATGCTTAGGTGCTTCAAATGAAGGCAACACCCTAATCATTAGGGTACGCAAGGGAACCGATTAAATCATAAAATATCCCAAATGGCTCCGATCAACCGGTGCACACCTCTTCCTGCCGTGGATTCGGCTGATCGTTGGCATACGCCATTCCATCACTGGGCTGAGCTTAACGTGAGGCCTTTTGGTAATAAGATCGGGACCGTCCGATCAATGAACCATTCGATCCTGCGCCATCACCCCCCTTTGCCATATAAATAGCCGCGCCCCCTCTTACTGCTAGGGTTTCTCCGCATCATCGTTGCGAGCATTCTACGCGACTCGCTCGAAGAAACCCTCGCGAGAAAATGGTGAAGGGCCGGCAGGGCGAGCGCGTTAGGTCCGTCCCTTCTCCCATCTCAACCCTAACTTTAATCCTAACCCTAAAAATCTTTTTTCTCTCTCGTTCTCATCGCTCCCTCTTCTTCTCTCTCGCAGACTCTACGTTCGCGGGACGATTCTTGGCTACAAAAGGTTTATTTTCTTGATGAATTTTGCTCTATTTTATTTGATTTCCCCCCCGACCGGATTGGGTTTAATGGCGTGAGATTTTATTCAGGTCGAAGTCGAACCAGTATGAGAACACGTCGTTGATCCAGATTGAGGGAGTGAATACCAAGGAGGAGGTGGCCTGGTACTGCGGCAAGCGCCTTGCGTACATCTACAAGGCCAAGACCAAGTCGGACGGGACCCGCTACCGCTGCATCTGGGGCAAGGTCGCCCGCCCACACGGCAACAGCGGCGTCGTCCGCGCCAAGTTCAAGTCCAACCTCCCACCCAAATCCATGGGCGGGAAAGTGAGGGTTTTCATGTACCCGAGCAACATTTGAGGTGAGGCTCTAATTGTCTTTCTTTTCTGCTTCTTTGGATTGTCCAGTCTAAGAGTTATCGTTTATGATGTTTTGTGAGGGATTGTGCCTCATTTGCTTCCTAAATCATGTGAATAGAGACGCTTATTTATTTATTTATTTATTTATTGAATTGATTATTATGAGTTCTGTTAGTGAGATATGTTGTTATTTTGCTGTAAAGCTCTACAGCTTCAATTGAAAGTTATTACTGGTAATTTTTGATGAATTGAATATTTCTTTTAATGATGCAAACAAAGAAGTAACTTGAGATGTATAATGCTACCAATAAAACATAGATTAAAACATAGAAAAGATATTTTCTAATTGATGAGCGCATGGAAAAATTCGCTTTTACATTTTCTGACTACTTGAGGAGATACTTCTTTTCTACGGTTTTTCCCCTATTATTCGGGCTGCAACAATGAACTTCTTTTCTGGTACCATTTGGAGTTCCAAGTAACCTATTGGGTCTGTTGTTGCTCTAGGTAAGCCTTCCTATTTGCCTTTTAAGATACCAGGCCGCCTTGCCTGCTTGACATCATGCTTGATCATGGTATTGCTCACTTGCATTGGCTGTTGTTGCAAGTCTATTTGTTGTTTTGCCCATCTTTCTCTCTTTTACACAGTTATATGTCCTGCGCTTTGAACTCCTAACTGCATGTGTCCAATTTGGGTGGCTCCGCATGACCTGTCATCTCATGCCTATAACCTGCTTGGTTGGTATTTGTTGGGTCCTAAACATCATTATTTCATGGGTTGTCTATGCCAACTGCGGTAGCATGGTTACAAAAGGAAATAGAATGATGAAATGCTTAGCTCAGGGATGTATGCATGTTAGCTGACAAGCATATTCTGCTCATCAGACATTCCTTGAATTCGAACATTTCAAATGCACTTGTTTGCTTCTGTTGAATATGGTAAGATGTTGATGAGGGATTTGCTTGTATATACCACATCCATCCATCTGTGGTATATTTGATGCAACAAGTGCACCCTACTTCTAGGTTATTTGCTGAAACTAGACAAGATTCTCATCTCATTTGTAATAGTTGTTTATTTAAAGCTCTTGATTGTTTGGGAAGATGGTGAACAGGGTTGTGGGCGCAGTTATTTTACTTTCAAGAGTAGCCAGATGTTCTAGGTTTGGAAGAATGGAGTTTTGTACCCCCAATCTTCCTATTCAACTAATTGGCTTTAGTATGAAGTTGAAAAACTTTAGTGGACTGATCAACTTTCTCTTTATTTTCTTGGAGCTGCTATTGTGTTCATGGTTACGGTCAAATTTGTGGGAACCATGGAACGTTGTTTCATCTTGTACTAGGTGAAACAGGCCATACTGAACCGAATCCAAGCTGAACCAGTTTGGTTCATTCCATTCGGTTTGGCCTTGCATCATCTTGTTGGGGACGAAACAAGGCCATTTCAATTCGGTTCACTTGAAATGGGTGATTTTGGTGGGAAAAAAAGAAATAAATGTATAAATCATTTCATGTAATAATAATGATATTTTTTATAGCAGATAGAAATGATTTTGTGGTCTTTTTCCAAATTTATTGGATGAGGTATTAAACATATGAAATGATTTTTTTTTTTCTAAAGGTAGTGAAGATCCTTAGGCATTACATGATAGATATATATGTTTTTTACAACATAATTATGTCATGTAAGGGGCTTGAGAGGTTGTGGAAGTTAATAAAACATCTGTGTCCTGAACGATTTGATTGAGCACACAAGGAAACTATTGATTACAAAACATGGAGCTCATGAAGTTGTTCGAGACAGGGCATTGTTGATGTAGACGGTCTAACATGTGGAGTAAGATATTTGAACATATTTGAATTAGATTTTCACATCAGATCTTATTTCAGGTCAACTGGTTATGACTCACATCGTTATAGATATGGATATAGATATCTTTCATCAAATACGTTATCTTATGGATATCTTATATTTGAAGCTTTGAATGGATATTACGTTTTAGTTTCATAACTTTGTGATTCTTACGGATTAGATTTCGTCAACACGATCTTTGCATGGCTAGGCTAGTATCCCACCGTGAGCCAGGGACAAAATGTCAAGGCATGGAGGAGAGCTAGATATGGTAAACCAATGGAATGGACCACAATGCTTATAAGAGCTAGGATAGTATCTCAAGCCTAATCTATGAGTAGGACTCTAATATCTATGAGTGACATAGGCACTTCAACCATTAGAGGTGGGTATATATTATCTATTACATATTTGCTATGCATTTGAAATTCTTGTTCATATACAATTTAAAAATAATTTCTTCTAAATGTTTGTTACTTACGTTTGCATTAGTGATACAATAATATGTTTTAATTTCATTTGACACCACAAAGTACTTTAAAACATCAACAAAAGGCACTAAAAATTTAAAAAATTATTAAAGTTGAGTATATCACATTAAAGAAGAAAAAAATTGAAAACTATCAAAAAATTAAAAAATTTAAAAAATAGGCTAGGGCATACCATGTGTCATTACGGGAGTTGGTACCGAAAAGGTACCAGTTCTCTGTATGACAAACCTTGGTTGGAAGTATCATTTTAAAAGTAGAATGCTATACTGTCCTAATATTTATCTATTGAAGCGCTTAGGCAAATATTTCCTGCTTAGGGAACATTGGGATCTCGATGTAGTCGTAATTTTTTAAGAATCCTTATTCAAGGATATGGTTCTTTCAACTGATTCAAAGCTTTTTGCATCTTCTATATAGTGTCAACAGTCCTGATGGTTTCATCACTGACATTCACTATATGATCCAATCTAAACCCCTTATATAAAATCATGAGCTTCTTTTCAGGTTGTTAAGAGCACAAAGCTATAAGATTTTCTTCTTAAGCTGGTGGGTGCAAATACTTCAAATTACATGCTGCATCAATATCTAATACATATTGGATATTTATACTTGTAAAATACTTTTAGAATATATCCTATTTTTCAAAACCTTAGAGAAGGGCGTTGGCTTCTTCTCGCTCATGCACATGGCTTCAATTTGTTTCCGCTGGAATCGATTGAGGTCCATCAGAGATGGACTGAAAATTTTGGTTAGTGGGAAGCTTTCTTTTTTTTTTATAAAAAAAAACCAGCAAGTATGTTTTGTGGGTGAGTGAATGAGTGCAAGAGCAAGAGAACACAGCTTCAATCTGTTTCTGCTGGAACGGATGGATTTTGGCTCAGACCAATCAGAGATGGACTGGAAATTTTGGTTTTCATTAGTTTCAGCTGAGGGGAAGCTTTGTTTTTTTTTCCCCAAAACAACTAACAATTATATCTTGTGCTTTTTAAAATTTATCAACACAATCCAATCACGCATTTTCTAAGGCTCTAATGATCTGAAGTGTTTTAAATTCATATGAGCTTTGTCATTATGATGGGCAAGTTGCAGTCTCAATGTGAATTAAAGTTATAAAAATATTATTATGTTTTGAATTGAAGATGGATGTACATGTCTGGGAGCAATTATTATTTTAAAGAGTGGTATACGTAATTGATTTCATACTATTATGTTCCTGTCTTTTTAGTTTTTGTTGGTTGTGTGATATTTGAATTATTTTTTGATAGGTTTTGTATATTTATGTGATATATTTGATGCATTAATTTTCAATACAGTTTAATTTCAGCCTAAAACTTCTTAAACTACATCATTACAACACTTGATAACTTAAGACACAATAAAATATTGTGAAATACTTATCTTGATTTATTATATTTTTATTTATTTTGGAACTTTTTGACTAAAACTCTAAAATTTAGAGTGTAACTGCTGAAATTATTTCATGGCTGAAATTGAAACTCTATCTGGGAGATCAAAATCGACCGAAACTGAGTTTTAGAATATTGGAAATGTGTACTTGAATATTTTTTAAATCAGGGTCTTAAATTTCATGAGATAGGACTGTTTTGATTTTTTTCATGAAATAGGATGTGCTGTTGTCCCACATTATCTTGATACTCGAGATGAAAGATGTCTCAGAATATGCTAATTGGAGGTTGGGATGGTCTCATCCTAACAGGTAGAATGGTAAATCATTCAGATTTCCCACAGAATGTCTCGCTGAGATTGGAAACCATGCTTTAATCAATGACTCCATGCATGCCTAGAAAGCATCGTCTTTCTTTCAATAGTTGATTGTTTATTATTGAATTGTTGAGTTGGATGCAGATTAGGGTTGTGTTGGACATAAAGTTTTCCATGCATACTTGATCGATATGTTTCTGGAAATCAAAACTTGGAGGCTTGTCCATCCAGCCTTTGCACTTCTCAACTTAAATCATGTTGTGAAGTGTTTGCAATCAAAATCTTTTGGTTGATGGTACAGTTTACTCCAGGGAATGATAAAAATTGTGTGCGCATGTAATATTTAAGAAGGCTCTCATATATTTCATGTGAATTTGCTGTGGTTGATACAGAAACTCGTTTCTTTGCTTGAAGATTAATGGTTCATTATGATGATTTTTAACTAGTAGGACAGGTTAGAAGAGAAGAAAAGAATCTAAAATTGCATTGCTAGCTAGCTTATAACCATTGTACCTCACAACTTCTAATACAATACGATGCATCAAATCATTGTCATGTTCATATGAATGTATCTGATCAACGATTTTCCAAGATCTCTTGCACTTTAATTTCCTTTCTTGCTTTCATGTAAGACTACTACTTTTCCAAAATGCTTGGATTCTAAAACTCCTTTCCCTCCTTGGTTCAGGTTTGTTGATGCAATGCAAACGTGACAGAAGGTGGACCTGTAGTTTAGCGACCATTGAATTTTAATGCATGTTTTTGCTACGTCAAAATTATTGATATACTCTAGCGAACTGTTTATTGTTTTTGTAGTCTTCTTTGAGGAAGTGGAACTTAATTTGCACATCACAATTATCAAATGATGTTTTTATTATTATTATTATTATTATTATTATTATTATTACAAGCAAGCCTGGTGAACCGGGAGGTGGCCAGAACGGCTGCTCGATCGAGCATAAATTGTCTGGAGGTTCGGGTTTACCATGGTTGATCTAGTGGTCACCACACATGGAACATAATGATACGTCACACAGCCTTCTTTGAACTCGGTCACAACATGTCTAAACAAGGAGAAAAAAATGATAGGCGAAACAAAGACCGGGTGAAGCCCGCGCTACCTCTGACTCTGCCTGGTTTAAACGTGGGCCTCGCCATTGCTGCCGGTGGCCGTTGGTGATGGCCATGGTGGTGGTGCGTGGGACTTGAATCTGCTTTTATTATTTTTCTGCCTTCTGCTTCTCTCATTATGATTTTAGATAGGTGAGGGGGCCAGCGTCCACTGTCCCAGGCTCCAGTCATGTCAGCCGTGTTATGAGCACGGTGATGGCCGGATGGCACGGGAGTAAAGCCGGTCCTGGCTTGGGACCTGGTGACAGCTGTAGGCAACGATATGTAATGCAGCCGCCTTGCTTTGCAAACGTTGGTAGAAATTTGTCGGTCAAATAATTAGATTCTCAAATCTTTGCATCCGATTAAAAAAAGAAAAAGAAAAAAGAAAATGGGGCCTGAGTCATTATTTATTTTATAGTTCTGTTCTTTGCGCAGAATTTTTTTTAAAAAAATTGTTTAACTTTTTTTTGTTGATCAATTGAACTATTTTTTTAGTTAAAAAATAAAAGAATAAATTAAATTTACAACCATCAAATTGGGAGTAAGAGTAACATTTAACCATTAGAGATGTCTAAATTGGTTCTTTATGATAAATTTTTTTTTTATTTTTTTAAATATTTTTGTAGGATTATGATTCATTCTTTTATTAATTGTCAACAATTCTTCTTTCACTAATAATCATCGGTTCTTTTTATCTATCTTTTCAATACATTTTAATATATATATATATATAATATTTATAAAAAAATTATATAATTAACAAAATATTTTCTTTCGATATAATATATGTATTATAAAGAGATATGATATTATTATTTAATTAGTAAATAGTAACTTTAAAATTTTATTTTTATTTTAAAATTAAAATTTATATATAATTAATGTATATATTGAAAGTATGATTGCAAATATATTTTAGTAAGAAAAAATTAAGCTTTAATTATAAAAAAATAATATATAATTAGTATGCAAAATAGGTCTATGAATATGAATAGAGTTTAGCAACTTATTCGAAAAAATTATAATATAAAAAAAAAGATAGGTACAAAAGAATATGTGTAAATTATTTTTTTATTTAAGTGTTGCTTTATTTAAAAAAATATGAATCTTTGAGTTACTTATTACTTTTCAAAAAAATAAAACCTAATGCCAACCCTGTGAAATGTGATAATGGCTGCTACTAAAGTGTTAAGATCAAGGTAGTAGTTTACTTTAAAAAAAAAAAAGTTCTAATATCTTTTTTGTAAAGTAATTTAAAATTAATTTGATAATTACATTCTTAATTTAGATAAGTTTTGCCATGATCAAGAAAGCATTATAAATCTGGATTATTGATGATATGACTCTCATTATTGCATATAAAATATAAAAATTTCAATTTAAATTGTGTTCTTAGAGGCCAGCTATGTTTTTGGGGACGGGTTCTTTAACATGCTTTGCGAGTTGTGGGTTTAGTGATATTAGTGGTGGCAAGTTGGATTTTCAAGGAATTTAATCTTAGGATAAAAAATCGCTAACGGCCTCTTAAGTTCATAATATGTCAAATCTTTGATAAAAAGCACAGTTGGTATTTGAAGTTCATAGTACAATGAAAATTGAAAACTGAAATTTATAAAATTTCAATTGAATTGTGTTTTTTGAGGACTAAATTTTAGGTTTTGAGCTTCCAACGGATTTTTTTTCTTTCCCCTCTTCCTTCTCTTGCAGTAGTAAATTTCTAGTGCTATTTAACGCACAGAACGCACAATGTTATCAAGCACTACGCCAAGCGTTAATTTTAATAATGCTTGTCGATTCCAATTTCAAAAGTAAGCTCTCTCTCACTTTCAATTCAATTCCAAATTGCAAACTCCAAATTCTTTGAACCATGAGCACACTGCTTATGCTTCAAGGTAGTAATAAGTTTTCTAATTCATTTAAACACAAAAACCATGTTGATAGAACTTTATAATGCATTCTTTTTGACCTACATTTATCCATTCTTCCTTTTATTTAAGAAAAAATATTTATATCTATCCTTTTTGCAGCAAACTTAACAGCTTGAGCTTGGCTTAAGCTCAACTTAAGAGGTGCTCAAATAAAGCTCATTTTGAAGTTTAATGAATAAAGCTTGTACAAGCAAAACAAGTTTGGATAATAGATGGTTAGTGTTCAAATTAAATGTTAGTTGACTTATCAAGTTTGAAATCAAGCTTCAGACAAACTATAATTCATGCTTGAATAAAAAGCTTTATTCAAGCTTGATTTCAGCTCAATTTAGGAATATCAAGCAGATTAATCAAGTTTATATTCAGTTTGATTTAAAATTAGGTCTGAATTAAGCTCAAAATAATGGAAAACAAATCAAACTTGATCTTAGACTACAGGCTCAAAACTAGTATCAAATTATCCTTGATCCAATGCAAGATCAATGAAATTCGATTCAATCACACCCTTGGCAGTCCTTATTTAGCATGAGTTTAGAGGAATCGAATTCATGCTTCTAAATATATCATATTGCTAAACTTTGGCCTCTTCACAGAGCGATTGATGCCGATGGCCATATAAAGTTTGGTAGATTTGGTGGATGATAGTTGTGTTTGCATAGAGGAAAATATGTCGAAGTTGGAAAGAATGAAGCTTTAGGCCTTACGAGAGAAGAATTAATGAAGCAATGCTTGTATGATTTTATGGCTTTGTTTCATGAAGCTATGGAAATGGATTCGGTGGAGTTTAATTTGAAGCACAATGAGGTGGAGGATGGGATTTGGTGAGCTTGGTTGCACCTATCCTCTATTTTGGGATAGGAGAAGAGGAAGGGAAGTTGTATCTCAAAGTTGATGCTAGATTGGGTTTATTCATCATACCGTTCTTGTCTATGTTCTTGTGCCCCAAACTTCCCTAAGCTAACATTCTCCTAACCTCTTATGAGAACGTTCATTTCTTTAGAAGACAAGATCTGCTATTAATAGTCCGTTCCCACAGGAAGAACCTTTCTTTTGCCCTAAGGCTCCAAACACTACAAGAATGGGTTGGCCATGCTCTAAATAATAGGGGTGATATGCCTAGAAGTATTGATTTGATGTCCTCAAACTCATGATCATCATCTTATTACTTGGTAAGGCCCCCTTAACCTTTTTAGAGCTTGGCTCCTTTTGAAGCTCTAGGAGTTCTAGATTGGCACCAAAGACCTGTTATTTCTGGTCCACCACATCTTTTATCTATTTCAATTAGTTAATTGAAGCACCCAACGCTACTTTTCAAGCTATTAAGTAGTCTAATTTGTGAGATGTGGAAGTGTTCTTGTAACCTTAATAGTTTTTAGTCTAATTGGAAGATCTTTTCTATTTCTCTTTAAAAAAAATATAAAAAGGCTCTCTTGAGTTAAGATGAGTTTCATGTCTCTCTATCTTATTTAAAACTTTCAATTAGGTTCTTTAAATTTATTAAATAATGTAATGTGGTTCCAACCTCAACTATGACACACATATAGACAAACAAAAATTACCCTCATTTTTTTAAAATTTTGAATCTAGAAAAAGTTTCTAATCAATGTTAAGGGTTGATTGACCTCTGCTCTAAGTCCCAAAGCACTAATTAGATGATTGGGTTCTTGAAAGGAGCTTGAAAGATCTTATTTTTAATCTTAAAGGGAAATGAGAGAGGAGAAGAGATCGAAACAAACATTGTACAAGGATTAAGGCAAGGAGAGGAGGTAGAGATCTTATAGCACTGGAGGTAGAGATCAAGCTTTCCACTAGATTCTTAATCCATAGGTATAATGGAATCCAAGTCGAGACACACCTCATCACTGGGGTGTAGGACTTTATCATGGTGATAGCAATCTCATTGATGGAATGGGAGTCAGGGGATAGAAATTTGAGGAGGGTTTTGAGAAGGAAGGTGTAGCATATGGTATGTAACGGTAGTGGCCCCATCTAGCAATCCATTTGAAGAAGGCAGGAGATGGGTAGATGTAGTTGCCGAATAAATGAGAGATGTCAAGAGCGGTGAAAGATAATGCACATTGCTTCAAATAAGATCACCACCATTAGTCTCCATGACAAAGGTTTCAATGGAGCTAATTCAATCGCTTCTCAGGATCAAAGTTGGGGGTGATAAAGGCTGAGGAGGTGGCGGTTTTACAATTAGAAGCAGCTAGAGGAAGATAGCCAAAGTTCTTTTGGTCAAAAATGGGAAGGTGGTGAAGCGGAGCATGTGTGATACTCAAAATTTAGTTCCACGTTATATGAAAAAAAAAAAAAAATATTATGTGCTTATAACTTAAGTTTACTTTCTATCCATTAACTTTCATTCGAATTTTTGGGCCACATGGTTTCGATCCGTTAATGGAGTTAACTAGACTAGCATGTGGGCTTGAAGCGTTACAAATAGTATCAGAGCCGATCCGAGTATGCCAAAGTTGATAGGCATGAGGAAAGGGCTATTCATGAGATGGTGGGCACCAATAATTCAGCTCGAGGGTAGATTCTGGCTAGCTTGTGGATTTTAGCTAGCTTGTGGTGTGCCGCAAAAACATCGCATTATAAGAAGAGAAGATTGTGATACCAAAAAATTTAGTCTCATATTGGATAGAAAAGAAGTTCACTTGCTATTAAATAACTTTCACTTGAGTTTTTGGATTACATGGTTTATACCCACTAACAGAGTTAATTGGGCCAATACGTTGGCTTGGGGCATTACAGCATGCATAGCAAAAAAATTCACAAGCTAGAGTTTTACAACAATGAAAGACGAGAACTCCAAATAGATGATGAGAAATGTGAGCACCATCTCCTTGTCCTCTATGGCTCAAAGAGGTTTGAGGGCTAGCTTGCTATGATTAAGTTGCCAGCGGATAGCCGAGGTGGTTCCTAACATTAGTTATTAAGGCCATCATTTTCAATCCTAGACCTGTCATGTGACAATTAACAATATTCCATGAGCTTAGATGAAGGAAGATAGATGATAAGACTACATTGCACCACTTGATAGATTTAAAGAATCTAGTTAAAATTTTTAATTAATAAGTTGATAAGTGACACTTACCTCAAGCTGAGGGGGTCTTTTGGTTATTTCCTTAAAAAAAACTATTCCAGCCATCCCCCTTGAAAATCTAACCTAAGTCTCTTGGATAACAAACAAAAATAAAACTTCTCTTGGCTGGGACTGATTTCGTAGTAAACCACTAACCATATGAGAGATGGAAATCATGGAGGCAAAACTCTCATCATCATGGTAAATTCAAGAAAAATAAATTATCAATTTAGAATATAAGAATTAGTTGAAATTTGTACAATGCCAATAGAAAGAGAGATATAGATGTTGCATTTATTATTTTGTTATACGGCACATTACCCATGACCTTAAAAAAAAAAATTTAAAACAAAATCAAAATCAAAAAAAAAAAAATCAAGGATTTTAGGTTTGAGAGGAATTGAAATTTGATTTAGGGCTGCACGAGTGTACGGCGTTGAACGGTGCGTCACGAGTCCAGCACCAAGCCGCTCCAATGGGAAACCGTTTTTGGCGAACCGACGACAGTCTGGCTTCGGGGTGATCGTACCGTAGAATGATTGGATGCCAGCACTGATGCAAAGCTATAAAACCCTGGTCGCCGCAGTCTTCTGTCCCCGTGCGCCGGAATCTTCGAGCCCCATCTCCTAATCCGTAAGTAAATTCCTTTCTTCTTCTTTTTCCTCTTAGCTCTGGTATAATAATTGATGGATTGAAAGAAATATGTGATCTTTGCGGGTTCCGTGGTAGATTTTTCAGGACTATAACAAAATTGTTGTTTTTTGGGCACAAAACCCTTCGTAAAACTTGATTCTTCTTCTGAAGATTTACATTTGTAGGAAAGTGTTAAGATTTTCCCTTTTCAGTGCGAAATCACAAGTGATTTTGATTTTCTTTTTTTTTTCTTTTTTTCTTTTTTTTTTTTTTGTTTACGTTTGCGTTCGCCGATATTAGAAAGGCTGTTCCTTAGGGGAAGGAAGGAATGCGAGAAATAGTTAGCCAAATTTTTTCAACTTGTGATTGTTGAACGGTTCAAGAAGGTTGATTTTTGTTAATTTTTGGAAGAGCATTGGAAGAAGTTCATTGCAATATGGAGGGAGCCGTGGCTTGATTATTATACTGAGAAGGGTTTTGATCACTGTTTTTGTGAGGTGAGAGATTCGAAGATATGAACGAGCTATTTGTTGCAAGCCTAAAATTTTTTCAAAGAAATTCTATTCGAACATGTTATTCTTAAATTTTCTCCCTTGTTCCTTTTCCCCTTGCAAATTAGGAGAAATAGGTACCAGGAAGTCTGATTTAAAGAAAACCTCAGAAAAATTCTTCTTGCAAAACATCTACTTTTGGCTGGCTAAATGTATGGAATTCATATAATGAGATTAGATAACAATAGAATAATTAAACTCAAGAAAATATTAAAAAAAATGAAGGGAAAGAGTGAAGAATTGATGGATAAATATGCTTTCTTCTATTTCTTTGTCCAAGATCAAGGAGTTCTTCTGACACAGGATCAACTTTGCCAATTAGGATCACGAATTTCACCAACAAGCAATACTAAAACCTCTCAAAGAAAGGATCTGAAAGATATGGTTGCCCAATATTCTTCCAGAATTTACAAACCTTGGCATTCTCTTTCAGAAAGGAACAAGTATGGGGAACCTAAACTTGTAAACACATAACAACTTCTTCTCCATTTTATCCTGGCCCACAGATAAGATGCATCAGATGTAAAGAATTTCTATGACTCATCCTGTAAGCAAAACAGAGCAGGTCCCTCATCTTAAGGCTGTAAGATTTACAGCTGTTTTTCTGGAGCAATCTTAATTTGGCTTAAAGCAGTCAACTTTCAACTTTTTGATGGTCTTTTAATATATGCCCCAACAAGACAAACCGTGATGAAATGGATATCCCTTCAACCACTATATATGTCTATTTTTCACTATCCCTTCAACCACTATATATGTCTATTTTTCACTAATGTTGTGGGATGCATATGATCAATTCAACTTGAAGGAGCTAGTAATGGATGGCTGTGATCCCATTAAACAATTAAATATCTAGGATTATTGTTTTGGATTTACAGTTGCAATCCAATCACTTGTGATGCATATGACTAATTGGATGGAAAGAATATTTTAGATGGATGGTTGTGACCCGGTCAAACTGTGAAATATTTAGGATTTTATTTCTTTCCCTTATTAATGTGTGCTATATAGCGCTTGTGATGCATGTAACTGATATGAGAGAATGGACAGTTTATGATGGCTTTGATTCATCAACCAATGGAAAATGGACTTTTGCTATTACCTTTTTCAACTTTTGTGGTTTGATAGATGTGCTCCTTTTGACAACTTCAACAATATGAGTAATAAGACCAAACAATGTGTTTATAAACATTTTGCATTTTAGGTTTGGAAGCAATTTTACCCATATATTGCCAGGCTATCACATTGTATATAACAGAAAGAAATTCATTTCTTGTGATATTATTGTTTCATATAATGTCTCCTTTTGCATCAGGCATATACAGTTTGATCTGATTTGGTTGGGAAACTGCATGCTCTAGTTCATTTTTTGTGTTTAATTATCAAAACCTGAACAACAATTTATTGCTAATTCTGGTTTATCAAAACCTGAGCAACAATTTATTGCTAATTCTGGTTTTCATGATTGTTGATATTTTAGCATATGGAAGGCATGTTTTCTGGTGAAAGGGCATTGATTCATCAAGTCTTTGATGGTTATGAAGCCAGGGGCCTCTAAACTAGGATTTTAGTCATATATTTGTCATTAATTTCTAATTTTGATTCTCAAGTGTTCAGAAATCTTTGCCTTACCTCTATGTCATTATGTATGCAGCATGAATATCACCAAGCTTCTGTCAAAGGCAAAGTTGTTCTTTAAACAACGTTCTTGTCTTATCTTGGACTACAATCCCTTCATGCCTAGACAGAAGCCTGTCACATTCGAGGAGTCTCTCAAATTTGTAAGAAAAGTAAAGGTGAGAATCATTTGGAATAAAATCTCCTCCTGAACAGTTTATTCTTGTTTCTTCTGTCTTTACAGGAATTTAAACTAATGAGGGATTAAGCAGAAAAAAATAATAACAGAAAAAAAATTTGATGGCTATTTTTCTGCAATGCCTAGTTGCCTGGTTAAAGTAAAATGATGAATGTGTTGCCAATTAGGCTGGCCTCATTGGTGTCATATGTTGGTCACCAGTGTTGCCAATTAGGTTGGCCTCATTGGTGTTGTATGTTGATCACCAGTGTTGCCAATTAGGCTGGCCTGCTTGGCGTCATATGTTGGTCACCAGTATTTGTTCCAATTACCATTAACACTTCCCACGAAAATCAACCTGAGCCATGTTGCATGGTGTATCCTTTCCAGACAACATAAATTACAAGTTATGGCAGATTATTTGTCATTTGGACCTCGTACTTCACTTATAATGCTTACCATAGTTCATGAAAACGATATTTTATAGAACATAATATCTTTTTTTAGATTTTGCTTATATATCTAGATTAGGAAGTTGAAGTAAAATTGAATTTTGATACAATTTTTTCCTTGTACAGTGCATTATTAGTTTTGACCAAACAGATACAACTTCTAGTTTGTTAGAGTTTTGGCTTCAGTTAAATATGACATCACATGTTACTTATGAATTTGTTTTGATGAAGTACCAAGGATAAAAGATTTGTTTTTATAAGTGACTTGCTTCACTCATATGGAAAAATCCACCTCCATTAATCAAGTAGACAAATTTCATATTTGTTTTGTCGTGTTCATAGTATCAAATTTAGCCCAATCTCCTGACATTTGGGGCTACACAGTTATTAGTTACACATATGACCTGCACAAGGGTTACATTTTAGCTTTTCATTAACTTGGTTATTTTAAATGGCATCGTTGCTAGAATAAAACCCAGAATTTAACTTTTGTCCATCCTGGCTGGTCGTTTGCTGGAAGTTGTACATTTGCTTACCACTTTGGAACCAACAGTGAAATTTTAGTATCCTAATGATCAGTCATATGTAAATGATATGAGCCTGATCTTTTAAAATCTAGGTTCATCTTCTCTTTTACTCCACTTTTTCTCCATAAAGCTCCATTCTGAAATAAGTAACTTAGCCTAAGAAAACTGCCAAACCTGCATATAAATCCCATGTTCAAGGCTCAAAATATTAGATATTTTACCTGTATGGTCGATTTATAGGATGCTATCAGGTATCAGGCCATGTTGGTATTAGCATAAATGGACCTTGAAATGTTATTGAGCTTGTGAAAGATAAATTGAAAATGGGTGTTCATAAGTATACTAAGCTATATTTGGGGTGCAAAAAATCAATTTAACATGTCTGTCACAACTATCAGATGCCATTGTCTGCTAAGAGTGTCTGATTGGGCCTGGTTAGACCCCTTCCCTAGCCTTGAGGACCCTAAAGGGACAGTTAGCTGTTTGTTATTGACTTTGGACATAAAATCGGCCTCTTGGGAATTCAGAGGGATTTATATAGTGAGATGATTTTTGGAGGCATTACATCTTTTTGATTTTACCATGTGTATGGAGAGGGTAGCTGCAAGATTTTTAATAGCAATCAAGTGCAATCTTTTTTCTATTTTTTTTCCTCCTTAATCAGTAGTCTGTGAAAAGGACTACCCAACACTCACACTTCCAAATTACAAGGTGAGATCAGCTGTTTGATCTCAGAAATACGAAAAGTTGGTCCCATGGTCATCCTTTACTTCTTCCTTCTTTTTTTTTTTCTGTTTTACTCCTTTTTGGTTGCGGAAATCTTGACCTCAAACTTTAAATTATATAAACATTTTATTGAATAATGGGAACATATTTATGGTTGCAGTATAATTTCTGCCCTTAATTGAACAATGGGATCTCAAGCCACCTAATTTCTCTTCTTCTGACTTGCATTGGGTCTTACAGGCTCGTGATTATCACTTGTATTTGTCGTTGTTCGATATTCTAGGTCAGGAGTACATGTCCTCAGAAATCTACCAACAGGTATACTGGATCTGGTTGTCTCTGTGACTAGATTTTTGCATGCTTAAATTGTGGTTACATGCTGTTTTTGTTTTCTTTTGCAGCTTGCACTGCTTTTTCAGAACCATGATGATTTGCGCGAAGAGCTCAAGCGTTTCAGACCACGAGGCCAAGCACGATTCCTTGGACCTTGTCTTGTGTTTCTTCTTCTGCCTTTATGTGCCTTGAGTTTGTGTCTTATCTTCTTTGAAAAACCACTGAGATATCTAGTTGAACAGAGCATAAACAAAGCTTCCTCATTGTAAAATCTTTTTTCACTAAATTGGTAAATAATCTTCCTCTGTAATTGTTTGGGTGACTTGGTTTAAAATTCATAATAAAAGCTTGGGGGGATGATTGACCTCCCAATTTACAGTAAAAAAAAAAAAGAGACTTGGTTTAAAGTTGTCTGGCCCAAGTATATAGTATTATCACCACATTGTCTATGCCCCCACATTGATGTATTTCATCCAATTATAACAGCTATCATATGTGGGAATAGCATCTCACCAGTGTAGTGTTGATTGAAACGTCACTGGATGTGATAGCGTAGGCCTGTTTCCATTGCTCTTATGTTCAAATTAGCGGACTCATGGGCCTATGGTGCATGACTACATCTTAAATAGTTTTGTTGTCGAACATAGGGTCAGTTAATAGAATTGCCAAACTGGTTATCGTGACTCTAATAAACCTTTCCTGCATGCATGATAACTCAAATTACTGTTCAGTTTTTTTTATAATTTATATTATTTGATTCTGTTTTGATCCATATGATTTCAAGGATAGAACTGTAAACCACTTGCCGAAGCTATAAAGCCAAAGCTTAATTAAATTACCCAGCTTCCTCGGGGGAATCTTGGGTTCCTCCTCTGGGGAAGTGTGTCAATTTTTGAGCCTTTTGTAAATACCTCATCCGATCAACCTAATCCCAAGTAATGCATCTCTTAGAGTGTAATCTGAGACTACGAGGCTTAGAAAAGGTCTATATTACTGCATCTTTATTGCCCGAGGATTTAAATGAAAGAGTTTGTAATTCTCTTCATACTTATGGTGCATTGAGTGTCTCTTAGAGTGTAGTCTGAGGCTATGAGGCTTAGAAGAGGTCTATGTTACTGCATCTTTATTGCTTGAGGATTTAAATGAAAGAGTTAGTAATTGTCTAGATACTTTCGGTGCATTGCTTGTGATCAAACTAAATAGATGAGGTATTCAGTACCGCACAAGGCTCAAAATTTTGCTGGCAATGAAATTTGGAACTGCCAAAGACGATGCATGTGGGAGGGATCTGACCGTCAACAGCTTATTCTACAATATCCAAATTGATTCAGTCTTGAAGATATACTGGACGAGGTGTCCAGGATCTGACGACGGGGTATATCATCACTTCTTTTTACCTCCGAAGGACACCTTTTCGGATGATCCCTATTCATGCTGCTTCTTAAGAGGAGGTGCGAGATGAGGCTGCTGATCAAATTAACAGAGAGCGTAATGGTCTTGAAGTTGATCTCTTGATTCATGGACTGCAATTACTTCATGTTGTCTTCTCAGCCAGCAGTGGCAGATAAATGTGACAGGCTTGTGGATGCATCGTGGAATCTTTCAGACGAGATTAATCTGTGGTAAATTTTATCTAAACAAGGAGTTGGATGTAAATTCCTTAAAAGTTAATTTTCACTAATCCCACCACAATACATGCCGAAACAAGTTCAAACACAAAGCTAAGCAGTTTCTTGTTCATTATTTACTATCAACAAGATTTGAATAATCTTTTAATTGACTACTAGTAGCATTAAATGGAGCAATTTTTATACTAAAACCTGAAACAAACTCAACATTACTCGGCCTTTTGTTTTCTCACTTGCAATTCGCATGATTATCCAACTCTACCCACCTACATTACAATATAGGAGACGAGAGACAATAAAGTTAAGCAAGCTGCAGCTTTGAACAGCATGAAGTAGTCTAAGTGAGAAACCCTAAATCAATGGCATCAACAATCCGCATAACAATTACTCCACAAATACAAACCTTCAGATCAAGAGTATTACTCAATCATGAGAAAGACAAAAGTAAATATACTCCCATAAAAGAATTCATGCAATGTGGTAGAATCTGGACAATTTAGAATTTTGGAGCTTCTAGAATAAGAACACAGTTTCTGGTCTTCTGGATGAAAACTAGAAAGGTATATTTAAACAGAAGTCATATTAAAATATATTTAAATTTTTTATAATCACACTATTTTTGTCATCAAGGCAAAATTGAGATTGAGATCATTAGAACGCTGCAATTAATTTGTGTAGCAAAACAGTGCAGAAATGGAAAGTGTAGCATGTAGAAAATTTAGGGATTCCAACCCTGTAAATGTTCCATATCATGGGAAACCAACAGCAACCATCACCGTAATTAATCGTTGATTTTTCTTTTCTTAGCCAAAATTCCTTGTTTTATCTTAGATTGGCAGCATCAATGGATACAAATGAAATTTACTAACCATCGGTCACCTCTGGCTGCACTGTGATGTATATATACCTGAGATGGCTGATGGCTGGGGAAGAAACAGGGAAGAGAAGGTTGCATGCGGATTGGCTTAGTACTTATTCCAGCAACGAGAAGATGGTTTCACATTTGTCATATGTTGGAATGATACAAAATCCTCATGAAACATCTTTGCATCTTCAGGAATATAATTATAAGTGTCTATATTAAGTAAGATTTACAAGAATTCCAGGTATTTTGTTTGATGACAATACTATAAAAATGGCTCAGCAACATCATTAAAGCATACATGGTGTCATAACGTATCCATACTTGTAACACTTTTGGCCTTTCATTGTGTCATGCTCTGATTCCTTGCTCCTCATGCCACACCCATTTGTTCTAGTAGCATAAATTATTTCTCCTCATCCCCATTAAATACAAAATTGGCATCAACTGCTGGAGAGAACCAATACAAACTGAAGCAGAAAGTTCTCAAGTCTTCTCTTTATTCTCTAATCAGAGACCCAATGCGTTAAATGGAATGTGACAGAATGTATTATATTCCTTGGGCATTCATTTTGGGACCTCTAGGAACGAGAAAGAACCCCTTTTGAGCTGAGTTTTTTACAGAAAATGCAACAGAACTGGAGTTAGATGATGCATAGTTACAAATTTTCTCAAGTAAATTTTATGTCAAATGGCAAACAATAGTAACTCATGACTGCATGCTGAGCGTTTCCACAAAATTAGTGATGCATATGGTATTCAAAGGGAAAGCATCACAGCAACGTACGCAAGTCAATGAGAAAGTTTCATAAAGCTAACCCTACACGAACTATCTAAGTGGGATAAGTGATGGAAATGATTCTCGCATAGTTATTTTATAGTCTGTTCATCCACACCACACACATGTTCAAAAAAGCTTTAATCCTCAGGATTCAAAAGCAACAATTCACCCAACAGCATCCCGATTGAATGAGCATTCATGTTACAAAATTTTCTATGGGAGATTTATGAAGAACTTAAATGTTAAGTAAACAACAGAAAATTCACAAGACTCCATCTACATGCATACAACAAGCAAGCTTCTGCTTATCATGATAGGACTTGCTCTTAATTATATTATAACCAATATGCCAAGGTCATCTCAGCAAGCTTGTTTACCCACCAACACATTAATTAGATTCCTCAAATCAACTTTAGCTACTTGGGCTACCTTTCTCCTATCCTCTTCCCTAGGATTTCTCAAAAGATAAGGAAAATGATAATGACGGTGTATGTAAGATACTGTATATTCATTTTGATTGTTTGATCAAGAATTATATCATGTATTTGGTTTACGTGGATTTACTCCAAGAAAAGGCATAGGTTGCATGATCAGTACTCTGCTTGCCAAGATGCCCACCAATAAGTTGTGGACTGCTATATTTGGGCACATAGTGGATCCATTGAATAGCTTGACAAAAAGTTGTTCTCGACTTGCACCACAGCTCCCACATGACCCCACCAATTGCAATTTGCCTATGCCAATTGCTTTTTTTTCCCCTCCTTTTTTTTTTTTTTTTATGAATAACAGTTGGAGCACCACCAATTGCAATTTGCCTATGCCAAGCTCTTGGAAAATGGTTCCCAAGGTTTGAATCCAGAGCTTCCTTGCAATGGAAGGATGCAGCCCTGGGCTATATCCCAGCAAGAAGAGCAACACCATTGTTGAAATGGTTGTCAGAGAAGACTAATATTAAGAAGTTTGGAGCCTGGTTAGTTAACTCAAGTGGGAGACTAATAATCAAGCCCACACAGATTACAGATACTAAGTTAGGAAATGGCTTTGTAAAGTGCTGAAGAGTGAGCCCTTACATGGCTTATGTTCCATCAGATTAAGCTATAATTTATTCTTTATCAATAACTTCAATACCTTGACTATTATATATAAAAAAAAGTATAGTATTTGTTCTAACTTTTAAGATTAAAGGAAATCATAAATACGTGACAAAGTCGACAGGTTGACTTTCACTTTACAATTCATTTTCTTGGCTTCTAGAAGTTAAAGAGTTAGTTATATTATGTTAACATCAAGATTGCCAAGAAATCAAAAGAACTGAAATCAACTGAAGAGCATCTCAGGCAAAATTGTTGCCACAGTTCTGAAAGATTTAAGTAAACATTGCAGACAAACCTAGGCACAGTCCCACGACGACGTAAGTCATATTCTGTTGCTTGTCGAAGAGCTCTTGCAAAGGCCTTGAAACTAGCCTCAATAATATGGTGTGAATTTTTCCCAGCAAGCTACAAAACCAGATAACATAAACCTCATGACTCCATGTTCTTAGCTTCATTTGAAATAATAAAATTTTCAGTAAGCAGAAAATATGTTATTCTTTGAAGATATGATTCGACTTAATGATTAACAAGCTCAACTTCTTGGTGCATCATTATCATCTTCAAACAAGCATGATAATCATAGAAAACAGGAAAAGAAAATTATAAGTTCAAGATAACATTTGCTAGGAGATAACGGAAATTGCAGCAGAAAAAAACAAAGATGTACCTGACGAATGTGAAGAGTCATCCCGGATGTATTCACTAGAGACTGAAAGAAATGTTCCACTAGCTAATCAAAGTTTCAAACAACATGTATGAGTTCAGCCCATATCATTAGATTGAAAAAGAAAAGAAAGAAGAAAGTAAAAGAAATAGTTGAATCAAAGTTTCAAACAACAAGTATGAGTTCAGCTTATAGCATTAGATTGAAAAACAAAAGAAAGAAGAAAGTAAAAGCAATAGTTGTATAGCATAGTTCTAAAGAAAAGGTATGTAAGACTTAGAAAATGGATAAAAGAAAAGACAATTATGGACTCGAAGGTTCAGGTGATGTGATATGAAAGTAGTGCAAGAGCAATTGCATGAGTTTTGACTCTTTATTTTCAACACTTGAATAAAGAAACTAGTATCTACTTGTATTTTGATACTGGAAGATATGCCAATATCTCTTCTGATCTGAGAATGCAGCCTCAGATAGTTTTCACCTCCCCACCCAAGTGGGATATCACATGCATTCTTTTAAGAGACTGAAATCAGTATATGGGCAGCCAAGCAGGTGCTAAGTTGATGCCTAGAGGTCAATGCAGCCCGAAAATAATAAATAATAAAAAAATAAGTACAAGAAAAAACCTAAAAAAATATAGTCTAACAAAGGAAAAATAAAATATCAAATAAGATGCAGTAAGACAATAGGAGATATCAATTTGGCAACGTCCAATGCTATTATATAAATAGATCACATCCTCTATACTCAAAACATGATACCAAATGCTAAGGTGGTAGTGCCTAGGTGGCACCGCCTAAGCAGGCTATCTAGGTGGCCAAGGCAGCCATCATTTAAAATGGTCATTGCTTGTAACTCTACCTACAATGTTAACTGCATGAAATCCTAAATATAATATTGATGAAAAAAAGGAGTCTGAAAATAACACCTAGTCATCAGTCAGAAATCTAGTCATGTACAAAGAATGCTACCAGTGGAGCTCTAGCCATCATGCACCTGACATATTCAATGATCACATGTGCAATGCACATGCCTAAAACCAAGACTGATCTGACCTAACAGTTACGAATTACATATATATTTATATAAATTGAGGGAAAACAGTTAAGAATTATAAATCTTTGGATTTATGAAAACAGGGCTTCTGGAGTCCATTTGATGGGTTTGCTTTTTACATCTGAAGTAGAAATTTACTGAACATGAGAAGCATAAAAGAGTTGTTTTTCAGTGCAGAATTACAGACCCAATGTAAAAAAAAAAAAATTGTCTAAACAGGTTTAAGTTTGTTAGTTTGGTTTATTCTCACTATTCAATTTTTTCAAGAGCTGATAGGCTACTTGACTATGTAAGTTGAAATTTTGAGTAATTCATATTGCAAAAGATGGTACATGTGCCATGAATTAGGTTAGGCAAATCTATATGTAATATGGATCGTTGATGGGTATGGTTGCAATGATGTATATATGCTATTGTAATTAGATGGTTCATTTGAAGAATATATTTCAAAAAATATATAAATTTTATATATCTGAGGAGTACTTTTAATTATTGAGGAAATGTTGTTCTTTTCTTCTGCTCAGTTTTTCATGTACCATCTTGTGAAACACAGTTCTAATTCTTGGGTTCTTTCACTAGGAGCACTGCAATGAAGTTCAGGTGGTTGATACAGCATCGATCTCTTAGCAATAACTTCTGCAAGCAGCAAAAATGTGAAACCTTTGGTTGGTCATGAAGGTGAAATGGTGAAAGGACAGCCAAACTCGTCTAGTTTTGGGAGGTTGGATGCAGCAAAAGACCAGCAGTGCATCAACTATTAAGCAGTCAGGATAGCAAATCTCAGCAAAAGAGGGGAGAGGAGAGACAAGAGATTGTACCTATAATATCATCGATGATACAGAAAAGGATTTCCCACTAATTTTTACACAAGGAAAATAGCAAACATGAGATACTACCTACAATATCAATGATAATAAAGAAAATGGTATCCACTAATATTTACACGCCATATGCACAAGGAAAATAACAAATTTATTGAGAATAAAGGAAATCAGGGCTAAAAAAAAGATCATTCTTTTGTATAATACAGTGATATACAGAAAGGTCAATAAATATTACAAATGAGAATGGATTGAAACTACCTGTGTGTCATATGTCCCAACCCGTTCAGTTGGGATGCTTAAATCAAAACTTAAGTGAGGACGACCAGATAGATCCTGAATTATGAATGATTTCAACAACAAAATATTCAGATCAGAGAGTTAAAATATTACATATTATGATAGCATTAAAAAAAAAAAACCCTGACATACTAAAATACAAGTGCAGCATGTACAGCAGCTCCTACTATCCACCAGAAGTGTAACGAACAAATAATTGTCAACATAAAGGATGGTAATTAGTATAAAAAGTGTTCCTTTAAAAAAAAAAAATCAAGTGCCAATTTAGAACAGATACTCAGCTTACCTTATTTTCGATTTGGTACTAGATTCTTTTTTTTTTCTGGGAAATCGAATACATCATACAAAGGATTGTTACTGGCAGTCTGTGAGGCACATTGTCAATCATATATGTATGATTAATATGAGCACATGCAATTCATGGAAAGTGTCCCAAGATAGAGAAGGGATGCCAATGGTTCTGAAACTGGTGACAAGGGCAACACCTGATGGTTGTCATCTTAATCAAGGCATGAGCTCAGACAAGAAACACTAGAGAGAATGAGTGAGTGAGAGAGAAGTGGTGGTTGGGTCATGCTTATGCTCTTTCATATATGAACAGATGATTGTGATCATGCATGAGAGAGAGGAAATGCCAAGTTGGAGCATGTCATATAAAATGTTTCAAGAAAAAGTTTTATCAAAGGAAATGAAAAATAAATATCACAAAATACTGCATCTGTTTTTTAAAAAATAAAATAAAATGATGTAAGACCAGGCTTTGCCAGAAAAAGTGGCTTCAACAGATGCAACAACTTCCAAAGAAATAGCATTATATACAGTACAAGTATATAAATACTTTTCTATTTTAATATATAAAAACCACACAGTTGGGATGTATAGCTATACCAGTATAACTTCAATAGCAGCTTCATCAAGAGGTGCTGAAAAGTGTCCAAATCGATGGATTCCTTTTCTATCTCCAAGTGCCTGAAGTAATGCCTGCAATCACAAGGCAATAATAAAGTCTCACACAGACATTAATTAAAGTTGAAGCAAACTGTTAAATAGGGGAAACTAAAGGTTTTCATAGTTCTAATCACCGTGCCAATTGCAAGACCAACATCTTCATTTGTGTGATGATCATCAATATGGGTGTCACCAGATGCCTTCACATGCAGATTAAATAGTCCATGTGATGCCAGTTGCTGCCAT
Source organism: Metroxylon sagu (assembly GCA_017589505.3). Classification (NCBI taxonomy): domain Eukaryota; kingdom Viridiplantae; phylum Streptophyta; class Magnoliopsida; order Arecales; family Arecaceae; genus Metroxylon; species Metroxylon sagu. The sequence continues at coordinate 338,872 of JACVBY030000473.1, read as the reverse complement.
GTCCAAGTTTGAAGTTACTCAACTACATCCACAATAAATATTCTACCTTTTTCCTTTTCCATAGAATCAGCATATTTTAATAAAAAGAGAAGCAGTAAAGAGAGCTACGACATGGAACACTGGACAAGAAATTAGTTAACAGAAGCCTTGATAGGATAAAACAAACAACAGAAAAACTACCATAAACCTTGGCAAAAGGATGGCCCTCTTAAGGCTTAATATATGAATGGCCAAAGTACAAAAGGGAAATATTGAAGAAGTTCATCAAACAATCTACTTTTCATTGTCGAGGTCCAAACCTTCTAAGCACCAACTTACACAAATGCATGTTTCCATCAAATAAGCATGACTCTGATCAACTTCCTTAAATGACTGCTAATTGTTTCTTGGAGATCAGTAGTTGAATAAGAGAATGGAGTGCCCCCTGCTCATACCTTAACCAAACCAAACCATACTGTATTATGTTATATTGAAATTAACAATAGAAGTCAAAATCGATACTTCTATAGTAAGCTTTTCCTATCCTGGTTTCTTTATGTTCAAATGTTTTGTATATAATATATACTGACTGACAACTCTGTGCCATATGCCAGCTTAGATCAACCATGGAAGCGTGCAAGAAAATGTTAACGAGAACAGAAGTGGGTACTGATGTAGAATCAATTGAAAGCTCAGTTTTTCCATTTTATTGCAAACATTTGAGCTAAGCTTAGGCAAGACCAATCTTATCGTACACAAAAAATACAACTTTATCACCAATTTGCACCTGAGAAAACTACTTACGTGTAACTAGGACTTTGGAAGAGGCAATCATAAACCACTTACATCCAGCATGTGATCTAGGAACGGAATCCCAGTACTGCACTCAGCTACTCCAGAGCCATCCAAGTTCAATTTCACATACACATTTGTCTCCTTCGTTATCCTTTTGACCTCTCCAATTCGAGATGCTGCCAACACAAAGCATGCAATGAGAAGAGACAACAAAAACACAACAATGTTTCCGTTTTAACATAAAAAGACAACTAATAATAGTCAAATATTTTTATCTCGCAGTGCTAGAAGTCATTTTTGGCTAATACGAATAATCTAATACGACGGTAATAACATATCCGATTTAAGAAAGAGACCACAAAATTATAGGAACCCAATCACCATCCAGACATTCCAAAAGAAAATTCATTTATAAAAAAAAATTATAAAATGCACCAAAAAAAGGATTTGTTCAACTAAAAATGGGCAAAATATTGAATTTGATTTGAGAATGAACATAAATAACAGAATGAACTTTTTTTAGCAGAAACGATAACAAAAATCCAACTTAGAAAATATAGTAGAAACTCTACATTAGGTTTGATTTCAAGCACCCAACATTACTCCCGGAATAGATATGTATTTTAATAGAAATGAATTGGCAAACTCGAGAAAAAACAGAGAAAGAGAACAGAAAAACAGAACCTTCTAACATTCCAACGATTCGAAAAGATCTCTTTACTAAGGCATTAAAAATTAAAAAAAAAAAAAAATCATTGTTTTTGGAACAGAAACTCAAGGACAACAGTTTGAAGAGGAGCTACATGAATCGAGCGTGGAGATTGGAGTATTGTTTTCTCCGCCGACATGAGGAGGGAGAGCAGCCATACGGGGCGTAGCTCGCGACGAAAATAGCGGAGACGCAAAGAGGCGAAGGGATGGATTGGAGACTGTGGACAGGAAGGCGGGGGCAACCCTAGCCCTAGATTTTTCTAGGGTTTGGAAGAGGGGAGGAGCCGCGGGGAGGGAGTACGAGCTCAGGACACCCATCGCCGGCGGGGATGCACAGATTGGCCCAGAGATTTTTTTCTGCGGGACGAGGCCAGGTAGGCCTTAGTCGAAGCCGAGTCCAGCCCCATAAGATGTTCGCTAGGCGGGGTCGACGCTCCCAATCCGCGCGTCCATGGCTTCCGGTCTCCAGCAGCAATCAAACGTTTTGGGTCCCGATGTTGATCGTCTCTTCCTCCAATAGCCTGGCTTATGATGCAGGAAAATTCAATTTTTGGGACCGCATAACGAGCGTCTGATATGGTATAAGTTGGCAAGCAAATTAAACCCGGAAGCAACGCCTGACGCCTCCTTTGGATCCGATCATATTCAGCCAGCCATCATCGAGTAAACTAAACTAAGAGAACTCTTGGAAAAAGTTTTTAGGTCGATCTCTCTCCTCTTTGCTACCTTCAAATTAGTTGAATACTTTGTCAAGTAAGTTTCATCAGACTGATATCGAAGAGCTAGTTTTGGACATCAATGCATCTTATAATATCGTTCATCCAACCTCACGCAGCTAAAGAATATTTTATTGGGTTTTGCTACTGTATTTTTTTTATTTTTTAAAAAAATATGTAAAAATTAGAATTATTTATATGGTGAAGGATCTTTAAACATTTATATTGCGTTTAGTTTCAAAAAAAAAAAAAAAAAAAAAAAATCATTTTCTATTTGCATTCTCATCAAAAACAGAGAACTCATGGGAGTACGTGTTTGGTGTTTCGAAATGGAATTTATTTTTAGGAAAACGGCTTAAAAGCGTTCTCACCGCTTTCCAGAGAAGAGACGAAACGCTTGGAAATAGTTGGGAGCATTTATAATGGGCACTGTAACACACCGAACCCATCCATGGCTCTTTCTATCCTTCTCTTCCCATCCCTGCTTCAAGGATATCAGGTATTTCTCTCCATAGTTTTTTTTTTTTTCTCTATTTTTCTCTGAACTGTCTCTCCTTACCATTCTTCTGGACCGTCTCTTCTTCATCTGATATTTTTTTAAATAACAAATTCCCCTATTCTTCACAGTTTTGTGATCTGGTTTCAAATTTTCAAGGTATGATCCTATCTTTTTCTTATCCATTTAATTCAGAAAATATATGTCTTTAAAATGTTTGGTGTGTGCATCTCTCTCTCTCTCTCTATATATATATTGCAGTTATTTTACCAGTAACTAGCATTCCTTCCTTCATGCTGGATGTTTCTCTTTCCGATTCAAATACGGAGATTATCGTTGAGTACCTTCTAGTAATGCATATAACTGGATAGAACTAATTATCAATAAAATAATTATATCACTTAAAATAAAATTAGTAATTAATATTTTTATATTTTAAAAATAAAAAAGTGTCATAGATTTTTTTTTAATTTTTTTTAATTTAAACTTTGGAAAAGAATCAATACTGTTTTTTCTTCTTGGTTCTCCGGTGCAGCTACGAATCCACACCACATGAAAGGTGGATTCATTCCACCACTACATTAATGCAAATGACTTTTAGTGAAGTAGAGAGGGAAGCAGGAACATCTTATAATTTTTAGTAGAACTCTACTACGTTTCTGACTTTATATAAATGTTATTATAATTTATAAAAAATTAAGAGGTCAGAGAAAGTGATATAAAAGGGTAAAACTTTTACAATTTTGGATGGTGAGATTAAAAGTCAGTTTTTTTAAAAAAAAAGACTTTGTAAAAGCATTATAGCTGAACTCTTTTCAAAAAGTATGATGTTTGAATTAGATGCTTTTGTTTGAGGTCCAACTTATGCATCTGCAGGGAATTTAAAATTTTTAGTTCAATGCCCAAATGTAAATGAAGTGAGCATATATTTTTACATTGGACAGCATGGTAGAGGCAAGGTAGAGCTGCGCAAAAAATGGCAAGAGCCTTTTTCAATTGTAAAAGACTAAAACAATGTTTTCTAAAAATTATTTTTATAAAGTATAAAAAAATAAATTTTATTTTCAAATCCAGTATTCTTCTAAATAGCCAAATATATACTAGGTTTGAAAATACATCTTTAAATTATTTTTTAATATTTTTTTAAATGAAGTAACTACCATCTCTATCATTAATTACCCTTCACCACCACCAAAATATCACCACGACCACCATCACTGTCACCCTCCTTCCCAATCCTCCAACATTATCATACCACCGTATCTTCATCATACTCATTGCTACTACCACTACTATACCTTTACCATCCATTTTTACTATCCATCATCATTATTATTACCGAACTTCCAACATCTATTTCTACTATTGCCTCCATACCACAGCTACCACTACTATATCTGCACCGTGTACTATCTTATCTCCAGCATTTACTATCATTTTTTACTTTTATCGCTAGCCACCATCGCCACCACAACCACTACCATAATATTACCACTATTACCGAACACCACCACCACACCTTTATGACCTATCATTAGTACCACGACCATCATCATACTTACACTAATGCCACATCCCTTCACCACCCTATACCACTATAACTCTATCTCCCCCACACTCATCATTATTCGTTATTACCATCATCATACCTCCACTTCTACCTTCACCATCAATCATCATATTTTCATCATCCATCATCACCATATCTATGCTACCTAACATCACTGTTATTTCTTTTGACCATCCACCATCGTATTTATGTCACCCACCATTATTATCATTTCTTTGCACCATCCACCATCATGTCACAATCACTATCATTATTAAGTCCATATCTCCATCTACTTATTATAACTATCATTTTTCTTCACTATTTATTTATTATCGTATCTTCATTATCAAACATCGTTCACAATCTTGTTATTATTTTTATTATAAATAAAAAAATAATTTTTTATTTTTTAAAAATAAACATGTTATTCATTTTTTTATAAAAAATTTAAAAAAATAAAAAAATAGAAATAAAAAATAAATTTTTTTTTTGCAACTAAACAAGTCTTACCGATGGAATATACTGATGTAGAATAATGACTGTGCATGAGATAGATCATAAATTCTGTTTAGTCTCATGTTCTTCTAGCTCTATATACAACCTAATTTAAGTTTTAAAGTCAATTTTAACATGGAACTGGATTTTTTTTTCAATACATTTCCATATTTTTTCCTCTGGAGATAAAGAGAACTTAAATGCCTAATCATTAATAAACCGAAAGTCAAGATTTTGGGTAGAGTAAGATTCGACATTAAGTCCCCATTACCGACCTCTGTCATTCATTTCTGAAACAACTACACTCTACTACATTAATAACCTCATTAAGCTACTACGCATGTTGAGGTTACCCATAACATTCGATTGCCTCATCAAAAGCAATAATGATGTTACTCGCCACCGGTGCTGCATTAGTTGCATAGCTTAAACACGTACAAGTTGCGTAAGAGGTTGAATCACTATCAACTCGGTATCAATATCAACTCGGTATCAATATCTCGTTCGTTCGCCATCCATCTAATCTTTTAGGTAACAGTAGATGGTAGTTGGACCCAACCAGGGATAGTATTTTGGACAACTTATGTGGCCATAGCAGTTGCTATGCTTATTGAATTAATTTGTAAGATTTCAAATCCAAAACCTAGAAGAAGATGGTGGTTAATTTATTTTCAACTTCTTTGAGGATTTTTTCCGGCTCATAGAGCCATCCAACCCGTCCCGTCACATTTATTGAATTATTATTATTTTTTTTTTTTTGGCACCTCGTCCTCCTAGATCCGGATGCGGACCTTACGCCAGATTTGATGCTCGTCTAGCTGGCCAACTTTGGGACTCCTGGCACCCACAAGATTCCTCCAGTTGGAGACCCCGGTCCTCTATAAAATACGAGCAACCAAGGGCTCTCCAATCTCCATCGGCGCATAGATGAGTCTATGCGGGCCCTAGTTCTGCCATCAGCTTTATCCCCGGCTTATCTCACTAGATTTCAGTGACCATGTTTTCTCGTCACCATAGCCTTCGGGTAACGAAATATAATACCGGTTACTTGGCCACTTTAGCTTCGATTTTTTCTGAATATAAAATAATAGAGATTATAACACACACCTGTTGTCACTGGGATTTTAAGTTTGCATTTTTAAAATTTCAGCAAGTTGGTAAAATGATCTGGATTTCTAAAAATATTTAATAATTCATCAAAACTTTTGTAAACAAATTATCAGAATCTTTAGGTCCTTATTCACACTAAATTAAACAAAAGCATACATTAACAAAATAAATATGACCACAAAAACAATACCATCGGTAGCAATATATGATACCGTTAACCTATAATTCACAAAAAGTCTCTTGAATTAGGAATAATAATTCATAAAAGAGATAATGTCGGAAATTTTCTCATTATTTTTAGGAAGTAATTTATAATTCATTCATCCAAATTGCAGATTTGCGGCAGCCCGCATAGGAATTTCTATACACCCATCCGGATGGCAGCACTTCCGCGTGAAATTAATGGGGGCCAGCTCTCCTTTCCCTCCAACAGACCCATAAATATGAAGCAAACGTCCCGCCAACCCACGTGTCACCCAGATATTCGCTTTTCTCGTGTGGGCCCCATCTTGCTTTCTGTAAACCGAACCAGGCACACGAACACGAGAAAAAAAGAACTCTATCCAGTGCATCTCCTTTTCGATCGAATCGGAGCTTCCTCGTCGCGCGATGGGCGAAGCCGGAGGCGAGCCGGCGACGATCTCGGTCTCTTTCTCTTTGCCGGCCAGCTCGGAGGACGCGAAGCTCGAGAAGCCCTTCCTCCGCCGGAGCCCCCCCAGCGGAAGCAGGCGGCGGAGGGCCTCCGGCGATCTCTCCCGCACGCTCTCTTCCCCCTCGCGCTGTCCCTCTTTCCGCCGGGACGTCGGCCACGCCGCCGCCGAGACTTATCTCATCACTCGCCTCGCTCTCACTCTCCTGCAATATCTCGGGTACTCCAGATTTTTACGCCACATTTCCGCCATTAGATGTTTAGGTTTTCTTTTGATCCCCATTTTGATTTCTTTATGCTTCTTGATTGAGATAATGGATTTACCTTTTATGCTTTGTTTTTATATGTCAATATTTAGACTCTAGAAAGCTATTACGGTATATCTACTCTAACATTAAACTCACTCCTCAGCCACGGATGCTAGTTCCTATCAAAAAAAAAAAAAAAAGAAAAAAAAAAAAAAGCATCTGATCCTATATGAAACAAATATATTCTATATATTTCAATTATTAGTCTTAAAGGGGAATGTAAGAAAAGTATTTGGTCAAATATAATGATCACCATCATCCAAACAATTTCTCAAGTGTATTGTGAGAATAATCATGCGCATTAGCATGCACCAGGATCTCCTTGGTTATAACTGCTGCAATTCCATTATCAAACTTCACATCCACTTTGACACTGGCTTAACATGCACGCTGTGGGAGAAGAAGAAGCACGAGAAACAAAACAGAGAAAAGTGGAAGAAACTACTTCATGAGACTTATATTAATCGACATTAAAAGCATGTTCTTAAACTAACCCTTAGTTGCCCTATGAAGACAATTCTTTGCAACTCTACTGAATGTAATATCCTGAATCTCCCCAAAATTGCCCCCCACCTCCCCTGTGAACTCCTTAAGGCATTCAGACTTAGCGTAACCAATTAAGAAAAGAATTTATCTAGAATTTTTTAAAAAATCCACGTCCAGGCTCCTATTGACCGCAAAATGTTAAAATCTGGGGCCAATGGATCTTGGTTTATTAAAAGGAATGTTGGCCTCTGAACATTGATTCAGGAAAATGGTCATTTGTGTGACTGTAACGAGTGGATTGAAAGTTATACCTTAACAAAAAATTTGTGTAGGATCATGTATCTTAGCCAATTCTTGTGGATTTCAAAAATACTTGGTCAAGGGGAGTGGACACCCAGTTTCAGATGGCATATGGATCACAGATGATTAGCTATAGAATCTTAACCTGGAGTGACTTGATAGACATCGTAGCCTCTATTTTCAGGAGGCAAAATTTTCCTTGTCAGGGAGGGTTGATGGTGATCACGATGGATTTTGGGTCTATACAAGGCGAGAAAAGAAACATCTGAGCCTTTGGATAGACTTGAATAACTTATCGCTGTGATGGGACCTTCACAAACATCAACAAGCATCATTGAAGCTGGTTGAGATTTTAGGTCTTAGTACCATTTTTATTTTAATTATATTTTCTATTTTAGTCCTTTTACTCCATGTTTTGTTCAATTTAATGTGAAAAATGACTGAATTAAGTAATTAGTTTAGTCACGTGCAATTAGAGTCAAGAGAGAATTTAGGAATGAAAAATAGGATGGGTTACTGTTCTTGGCATTGTAGGCTGTAGGACAAATAGTAATGCTACAGCACTGCACCTTTTTAAGCCTTTTTTTTAGGGTTTGGGAATGATATGACTTGGTATGAGAATTGTTTCTAATGAAAACAGATTTCACTTCTTCTCTCCCGTGTGAAGTCTAGGAATTGAGGGTGAGGCCCAGGGAGTGATTCCCCACCAGCGGATGCGAGATTGGTTGTTCTTTACCTTTATTCATCTCTATTTATTTTCTTTAGTTTCACGGTTCTGTCTTTTGATGTCGATTATTTATTTCTTCATCCTAAAGTTTGCAGTCCAATCGGCAGCTGGTAACTTTTTTTGCACCCAACAAGAGGAAAAAAAATGTTGTTCTTATTATCTTCTAGGGCCTGCTGAATGCCGAGTAGGGTTCTGATCCAACATGCCGTAACAACCAATTTGTCTGCTATTAAATCTGAATGCGCCGGGCCTAGAAATCTTTGATTTGCTTGACTCCAGATCTTTGAACTCTTGTCCTCAAATCTACAGCAACGACCCTACTCAGTAATTTAGGGTTTTGGGGGTCGATTGGTCCTCATACTTTAAGAAAGGAAGGTTTCAAAGCTTGGGCATTGAGCCATCTGTTGCAAGGTGTGATACTAGATGTTTCTGGACAGCAGCAACTGCTTCTAAGTTTGAGTGAACATGGAGACCTATCACCTGTCATCTTTCAATAGGTTTTTGGTAACGTTGATGTTATTGTTGGCTGTAGTTTGAACTTTAATTGTTCTTATCAACTTTTCATTAAAAAATTCAGCACCTACGTGCATAATTTACGTTTCCCATGCATTAATCATGTGTTAAGATCGATAGATAGTTGAATTTCTGCATATAATTAGATCAGGATTTTAACTTTAGATTGTCAATTAGCCTTAGATTGCATCATATTTTAATTTTGCATTTATAGGTTTTATATCAATTTGAGTTAGGTTTTGTCATATTTGTGTGACATCAATTATTAGGTTCCCTAGGGTTGTCTTGCATCATCCCAATACAAAGGTCAAACATCCTTGCTTGACAAGTGCCTTTGAGCTATATATAGGCCCAAATTGTATCTCCACTCTAAGATTAGAAAGCCCATCATAAGAGTGAAATTTTGCTTTCTATCCTATTCTTTCTTTTCTAGGAAAAAGAGAAGGTCAAACATCTTTGGTTATTGTTAAAAGGAGTTGGAATTTGGAACAAAACCAACAGATGAATGAGCCAATGAAAATGGCTTCAAAACTTTCACCTCCACACAAACCCCCACCCCCCCCCCCCCAACAATCTCCTTACCATTCGAAATGGAAAGCCTATCTCATTTTTTTCCTAAAGAAAGGGGAACACTCATTTTCATAGGCTCAAAGCCTCTCCCATCTTGGAAAAGAAAATATTTGCTTTGCATTTGTTAAATTATCATGTTCAATATCAATGGAAATAAAATGGATATTAAGTTTCCAATTTAATAAAACTAGATGAAGTGGAACAATGAAAATAAAATGGATATTAAGTTTCCAATTTAATAAAACTAGATGAAGTGGAACAATGAAGTGGATGTGTCACCTGATTTACATGAATCTTTGGGACAGAAAGAAAAAAAAAATTCAAGTCGTCAATCAGGGTCATAGTTATGTATGGTTCACATATATTGTATCAAACATGGTCTACACTTGGAAGATGATTGTGGAAGAGATATTAATGCTAAAGTGCATGGATGGTAAGACAAGGCAATATAGGGTGAGAAAAGGGTGCATTACTGGAACCATAGTTGTTAAAACTACTGAGGACAAAGTTGTGAATGATTAGCTCAAATGCTACAGGAATGTGCAACTTATATCCGAGGACACCTAGGCAACAATAATTTGGGAAGCTCATGTTTAATTGTCAAGAAAGAAATGGGAAAGACAAAGGCCATTTCAAAGTTGGGAATGCTTGATAACCTTTCTTTCTTATCTCATTAGTAATAGCTCCTATTTTCAAATTGCTTAAAGTGTCAACTTGTGAATATATTATCTTACTTTGTTTCCAACGTATATTACAAGAAATGCAAAATGTTATATCTGTAATTCTATTGTGATTTATATACTTTTTTAATATTTGACTTTGTTCAGGATAGGTTACCGGTGGATGACAAAATTTCTTGCCCTTGCTTGTTATGCTATCTTACTCATGCCAGGTTTCCTACAAGGTATGTGATTTCATTAAAAATATTTTCATGTGATTTCATCAAAAATTTTTTCTGAAATCTTCTTGATGCATGTTAACTAATCATTATTTCCTTTTATTAAACAAAAACATACCATTGAATACTTTATTTAATAGCTCATCTTAGCATTAGCTTTTTAACTTTTTAACTAACCTTTTCATATGTTGCAGTTGCATATTACTATTTTTTTTCAACTCAGGTCCGTAGAAGTGTAGTCTACGGTGAACAACCAAGAAATCGGTAAGTTACAATAATTTTTTCTCTCTATGGGGTCAGAGTAGACAGTTATTTTCTTTTCACAGGTTGGATCTATATCTACCAATAGATAGCACTGAGCCAAAGCCAGTTGTGGCATTTGTAACTGGTGGGGCTTGGATTATTGGGTGAGTGAAATTATTCCTTGCATCAAATAGTACATTCTGGAAATTTTGCAATAAATACACTTTTCTTTTTCAATTGTTTGATAGATAGTATGATTTCTTTTGTTCAGTTACAAAGCATGGGGTGCTCTTCTAGGGAGGCGGTTGGCAGAAAGAGGCATTATAGTTGCATGCATTGATTACAGGTATTCTTCTGAGTCATTAGGATGCTAGAATGCAGCTATATGTGAATCCATTCACATGTGGCTTAGGCATGGGAACATAATCTTCTTTGCTTCATTGCTTCTTATGGTCAATGTATTTTTGTAGAAACTTTCCTCAAGGGACCATAAGCGATATGGTAAGAGATGCTTCTGAAGGAATCTCATTTATATGCAATAACATCACCAGCTATGGAGGTGACCCTGACCGGTATGGATCTTTATTTTAGTGGTATCACATGTGCTATCTAAGGGTCGTGAAGCATGAAAATTGTTTGTGGTATATGTGCATAATTTGGTTTCCTAAAATTGATTCAAAGGTTTTTCTTGACTTTGTTAATTAGAGAAGCTGCAAGGAATCATGCATATTGGCAGTCCTATCAATTTTGCAACATTAACATAGAGGTGGTAGCAAATCAGATGTGATTTGACCCTAACCAGACCTATCTTTAGATGCTGAAGTGATGGGATAAATTAAATGTAAGGAATCAAGGATTCTAATCTTAATTCAAATTAAATTCATGTTAAAACCCAAGTTCAATTAATTTCTTGAGACCATTAATAATCTATTTATCCCTATTTGACATTAAAAAGAAGACAACCAAGTCAAAAAAAAAAAAATAAAAATAAAAAAAAAATGAATATTTTGAAAAGGAAATGACCTTTATACAAATCTTCTCATTGGATTATCTCAATTTGGCTGCTTCGTTGAGGACCTCATCACTTCCTTGTAATAAAGGAGAAGCTCAGATATATCTAATAGCATGCACACCTTTAGGGATGTTTTGGAGAATAAAAGCATGGGATATTAATGTACATAGGAGGGGGAAAGGCACACCAATTGACATATGAGCTTATGGAAGAGTGATACTTCCTTGAACTGTTTACTTCCATGTTATCAGCATGTGTGTGTGTGTGTGTGTGTGTGTGAGAGAGAGAGAGAGAGAGAGAGAGAGAGAGAGAGAGAGAGAGAGAGAGAGAGCTGTGGAGATCTTTGCATAAGTTGATCTAGGGACTATCCCAACCAAGCATCATCCAAAATTGTCCAGCCATCTCTCAAACAGTTGACCCAGGGAATAGACAGATTTAGCCTGTGGGTTAAATGGTATCTGTTATACAAGCTAGGTCATTTTCTGGTGGAGTAACCAATTTGACTGGCCTTGATTTGGTTCTTAAAGCCTAGGACTCAAATCTTCTTGCACATTATAATTTTGCCTAAAGAACAGTGGTTCAAAGAGGTGTGATATAAATGAATCTATGTTTGGATACAACAAAGTGAAAATTAAGTCTCTAGTAGTTAACCCATACTTTATGTCAGTGATTAGGTTCTATCGATGAGTGTGACCTACACTAGCTAATCGGTTGGATCTTAATAATTATTTTGCATAAACTTGAATAAAAAGGACAAACCTAATGATTTCATTTTTATTGATGGGCTTGTGGGTAGAGCCTTCAGGTATTCTAGATTGCAACTTGCTTGAGGAGCACTACTTTTTGCATTATTGGATTAGCCATTCTTCCACCACAATTGCATATTCTTGACTTTCCATAATTAATTATGTAGGATATATTTGATGGGACAGTCAGCAGGTGCACATATCGCTGCTTGCACCCTCTTGGGCCAGGCAATTAAGGAATCGGCAGGAGAGAGCATTACTTGGAGTGTCTCCCAGATAAAAGCATATTTTGGTTTATCTGGCGGGTAGGTTTTCAAGAATTTGCTATTTTCTATCTTTATCTAGTGAGCATTTTGAAATATTGTCAAGCAAGTTTGATATCCTGAAGAAATCATTTCCTTACAGGTATGTGTACACATTAGCCAACATTTGTTTAGTGTTTCGTCAAATTTGTCTGTTTGTCATTTGCGGTGGACTTGAAAAGCCACCTACAAACGCTTCATGCCCAATCATTCCGGATAATGCTTGCAGGGTGAATTCCTCCTTTTGCTCCTCAGCCTACAGGGTATTAGCAACCGTTTTGTCAAATTCTACTGTAAAACCAGCTGCAGACATAGATATGGTTTTCATGATTTCCTTATTTAGTTTTGAAGCCTGGCCATGCAACCAACATGTACAACATTGCTATCAGTGTAGCTGTAATATAAAATTCTAGTTTGTGCAACACCATTAAGGAGAGATATTTGTCAGTAGCCCATTCATTAGCCAAGCTGTCACAAAGGCCCACATGAAAGCTCATATGGGCATGTCCGGAGATTGCAAGATCTGGTATCTGATTAAGCTGTTGACTGAAGGATCTCTTAGAATCCATGCATTAGCCAGATGGTTACATATCTTCAGAAATTGAGGTGACTTAAGTACTTGCAGCTCAAGGTGTCAGCATCCAAATATGTGCAATTACTAATTAGATTATGTTGAAGGTCTTATTACCCCTGATCAGTTAAAGTTCATTTTAAATTGTTTCTGTTATTCTGTACATGGATTATATGTTGGGAGTTTATATAAACTGCAAGCTTAGTGGATTATCTAGTTGGGTATAAGTCTTGGGTTTGATATATGCCTTAATAAAGTAAATCCATTCATTACACTTGCTTGTCAAGTCTCATGCTTCAAAATCACCAAACTACCTTCGCAATATCATCTTGAAGGTCCAGGGATCCATCTGAGAAACTTGTTCATCAATGATTTCGTCTTTTAATTTGGTTGAGCTATTGTTGCATGAAAACACTATGTCCTTTCTTTCTGCTGAATAATTACCAAATTTTGGTGACCATTAGACAATGACAAATGGGATATGGAATCAATAAATTTTTGAGGCTTTCAGCAAGATCCTTGGACAGAGTTCATTGCTGATATCTGATCACTAGTCAGATGTCAAACATCAGAGCTCCAAGGGTTCCATGGCTGGACATGTTCAGGACTTCTTTTTCTTGCCCTTCCTGACTTTATTGTCCTTCCCTGCAAAGCTTCCATAGACTTCTTTGCCCCTTGATAATCTTCAAAGTATTTAAGCCCTCCCACAAGATAGCCTTATTCCTCTCATCCAGCTGCCGTTTCTTCTTCCTGATCTAGAGTTAGAATCGAGTTTTCCTTGCCTTGCCTTACTGCTCAAAACGCACTTTTGAGCTGTATTGCGCTCTCCTTTTCTTCCCCTATCATCACTTTGAGGATTTTAAGGTGTTTATCTACATAGTTCTGGGTCATATCTACTCTTCATGGGCAATAATCATAGTCCTTGCTAAACCATGACTGACCCTCTTTCATCTTTATCAATACTTTTTCATGCATTTATCCTTTTATTTTGCTTCACAACCTTCTTTTTTGCTGCATTTTACTTTGTTATGTTTGAGATCCACAAGTCTGGCTCTTATTTCTCTATCTAGTGAAACACATTGTGGGTTTCAAATCAGCATAGACATCCTACATATGGTCTTTTTCCTCTACTATCATATAAAAGGCCTACATCTAGGGCCCATGACCATAATTAAAATTTATGGATTACACCTTGGAAATTTCACTATTAGCTGGTACCTTTGCCCATTCTGTTTTTCGCTCAACCCAAATGCCTTCTCTATACTTATTTTCTTTGTTGATTAGCTGTACACAATAATCTTTTCATGGGACCTTCTCTTTTATTCTATTCTATGTGTCACTACCATAGATTGCCTTCATTTCATTAAAATTATCAATGAGAACCAAGTTGTGGAGTTGGTCATCTTGCATTGCTTCCCACTATCACAAAGGAACAAAGGTGAGGATCCATAAATTTTGAGTGCGTTGTAGAACCTTTCAGCCTAGATTTTGAAAAGTGCACCTAGTAACCTCCATCGGCTAAGACTTTCAAGGGAATTCCTTTTTACTTGAATAATCTTACATTGACTCTATTTCATAATCCAAAAATCTATATAAAACCTTGATTATATTGGAATAGATCCAATTGGACTTGATGTTTGAATAACATTATTCCTTTCTAACAATTAGAGTGAACAGGTCTGCCATTTGGAGCAATAAGATTTATGCTAGATTCTAGGCAGCTGTGGAATGTAAAGTTCATTTACCAATTCTCCTTTTCCTGCATTTCTCAAGAGGATACTGCTAGGGTAGTACTTATTCATCTCATTTTGTGTGTAATAGTTATTTCCTTGTAGGAATTGAGGTCTATATTGCTTTAGAAAAAAATTAGTACTATCGCAGTGTGTTATGTTACTTATTGGTGTGCAGCGAAAATGTTTAAACATTGCATTACAGCTTCTAATTATTTATTTTCCATTTATGTATGTTTATTTATTTCTCATTTCTCCTTCATGGATGGGTATGGGTGAAGAAGTTAGTCAAAAAAATAAAAAAAAATAAAAAATAAAAATAAAATAAAATACGTTTAGCAATTTGAAATATAGGGTCATTAATAGGAACATTAATAGAACTAACAGATATAATGACCGAAAGAAGAATTAACATAGCTTGCTTGTAAGAGACCAAGTGGATAGGTGAAAAAGCAAAAGAGGTTGATGGTTTTAATCTTTGGTAACAAATAAAGATAGGAATAAAAATGAAGTAGGAATTATTGTGGATACAAGCTTAAATATAAAATTGTAAATATTAAAAGGATAGGAGATAGAATAATTTTAATTAGATTAGTACTAGATGAGGAGTCAATAAATATTATTAATGCTTCTGCTCCTTAAGTAGGTTTAGATAGTGCAATAAAACAAAGTTTTTGGAAAAATATGAATAAACTAATTAAAGAGATTTCTATTGGAGAAAAATATTTATCGGAGGAGATTTGAATAGATATATAGGAAAGTATGATATAGGTTTTGAAATGGTATATGGAGGTTATGGATTTAGAGATAGAAATGAAAAGAAAAATGTTATTTTATAGTTTGCGATGGTATATGATTTAATATTAGCCAACATATTTAAAAAAAAGGGACTCTCATTTGATAACTTTTAAAAGTGATATAATACGAGTCAAATAGATTTTTTTCTTATTAGGAAGATTGATCGAGTATTTTGTAAAGATTGTAAGGTTATATCGAGTGAAAGTCTAATAATGTAATATAAATTAATGATTATGGATGTATGTATTCAAAAATGAAGGAGGACTGCAAGGTATAAGAATCCAAGGATTAGGTGGTGAAATTTGAAATGAGAGAAAATAATAACTTTTAAAGATAGAGTGATGAAGAAAAATGAAGTATAAATGGAGAAATCAATACGATATGGGAAGAGATGGCTAATAATATTAGAAAAGTAGCTATATAGGTATTAGGAGAGTTAAAAGAAAAAGGATCATATGATAAAAAAATTTAGTGATGGAATGAAAAAGTTCAATTAGCAGTTAACACTAAAAGAAAGTGCTATAAAAAATTACCTAAATGTAAAAATGGAGAAGCATATGAAAATTATAAGATGGTTAAAAAAAAAGTTAAAAAAAATAGTCTATAAGGTTAAATGTTAGGCATATGAGGAATTATATTACAAGCTACAAATTAAAGATGGAGAGAAAAATATATATAAAATTGCAAGAGTAAGAGATAGAAAAACTAGCGATATGTTTTAGGTTAAATGTATTAAAGATAATGATAAAAAAATTTTGGTTAAGAAAGATTAAAAAAAGTTAGAGAATCTATTTTAATAAATTGTTAAATAAAAATCATATAAATAATTTAGGATGCTCTACTAGCTCCATTGAGGATAAAGTTATGCATATTCTCATAGAATTAGGACATTTAACGTAAATGAGGCTATAAAAAAAATGAAAGTAGGAAAAGCTATAGGACTTGATAAGTTTTCTATTGAAGTTTGAAAATGTTTAGGTGATGCTAGAGTAACTTGGGTAATAAATTTATTTAATGAGATTTTAGAAACTAAAAAGATGCTTAATGAATAAAGGAAGAGCATTATAGTATCAATTTATAAGAATAAAAGATATATTAAAAACTACTCTAATTATCGTGATATTGAACTCATGAGTCATACTATAAAACTTTAGGAGAGTACTTGAATATAGGTTGAGATGTACTACAAAAATATTAGACAATCAATTTGGTTTTATGCGAAGAAGCTATTTTCCTCTTTAGAAGGTTAATAAAAAAGTATAGAGAAAAGAAATAGGATTTTCATATGGTTTTTATTGATTTAGAGAAAGTATATGATAGAGTTTCCAGAAAAATCTTATGATGGGTGTTAAAAAAGAAAGGAGTACCTATTAGGTATATTAATATAATAAAAGATATGTATGATAGAGCAATTACTAGTGTAAGAACTATATATGATAATACTAGCGAATTTTGTATTTCAGTAGGTTTACATCAAGAATCTGCTCTTAATCTCTATCTTTTGCTTTAGTTATAGATGAGCTTACTATATATATTTAGGATAATATTTCATGGTATATGTTATTTACAGATGATATAGTACTAGTAAATGAGATTAAGGTTGAAGTTAACCGTAAGTTAGAATTATGATGAAATGCATTAGAATTTAACGGGTTTTAGGTTAAGTAGGACAAACACAATACATGAAATATAATTTTAGTATAATTAGAAATGAAGATGAATGTAAAATAAAAATGGGGATCATGAAATTACTAAAAATGATCATTTTCGATATTTAGGATCGATTATTCATAAGGAAGGAAAGATTGAGGATGATTTTATGCATAGAATTAAAACAGATTGGATAAAATGGAGAAGTGCAATTGAAATATTATATGATTGTAGAGTACCTACTAAGTTGAAGAAAAAGTTTTATAGGACAACCATAAAACCAGCTATGCTTTATGGCATGAAATGTTGAGCAATTAGAAAAATACATGTATATAAGATGAATGTGGTGGAAAGGAGAATGTTGAGATGTGTGATAATACAAGAAAAGATAGAATAAGAAATGAAACCATTTGTAAAAAGGTAGAAGTAGCTTCAATCAAGGATAAATTAAAGAAAGAACGACTTAGATGGTTTGGACACGTGCAAAGTAAACCTAGAGATGCATTTGTGCGAAGGAGTGACTTGATACATATAAAAGAAAAAAGAGGTAGAGATAGATCGAAAATTACATGGAAGGAAGCGATAAAGAAAGACTTGAAATTTTTGCATTATACAAAAAATATAGCTCAAAACTGAGCTTAATGGAGAAAAAAGATTCATGTAGCCGGCCCTAACTAGTTTGAATTAAGGTTTTGTTGTTGTTGTCATTATGCATATTTATGCAAACGTATCTCCATAAGGTCATAGTGGCAATACTATGTAATGAAGTTCCCTAGTTTGGTGATATTTATTTATAGCATTTCTATCTAGAATATCAGTTGCAAAAGTTTACCTTGTAATTAGTTTTATTGCATGCAATATCAAGATTCTTGCAAGTTTTATTATATGGTAATAGAAATAGACTCGGCTACATTCGAATTTAACCAAGCTTAAATCTGATCGCCTTTTTACCATTAGATTCATATGAATCTCGAAACCAAAAACCCACTCGTTAACCACTGTTTCTTATTTTTTCTTTAAAAAAATATCGATATTTATGGCTCATATTTTATTATCTTTATGAAATATAAAAGTAAAAGAATAGGAATAAGGCTCATATCGCTGTTTTTCAACTAAAAAAATACGGATATGACTCATATCTCTGTTATTCAGTGAAGAAGTATATAAGTAACAAAATAGGGATATGGCTCGTATCCATGTTTTTCAGTTAAAAAAATAGGGATATGGCTTATATCCTTACTCTTCAGCGAAAAAATATATGAGTAATAGAATAGAGATATGGGCTCATATCCCTATTCTTCGGTTAAAAGAATAAGGATATAGTTCATATCCTTATTTTTCAGCGAAGAAGTACATGAGCAATAGAAACTATTTTATATATAGTGCATTGCAGAAAAATGAGATGCATTTCTGGAGATGGGACAAATGTAATACGCAGTGCATGCTTGCATGCCACATGTCCAACCACCACGTGCCTTATGCTTTGGGATACGTAAAACATCATATTCTTGATCCATTAGTTTCTATTTATTTTTGTAGTGTTTCTGTTTACCATTCAAACGAGGTGTTTATTGGTTCAAGCTAGATATTTATTCTGTATATGCTTATATTTATTCTATAAGATAAGTCTTTATTGTCGATTTCAAAATAGTTAGTGTTTACTTTTATCCTATTTTTGTCTTCTTTTAACACGTTTTTGTTTATTTTGTCAGATTTTTTTTTTTTTTTAAAAGCATGTAATGGTGGTTAATGGGTGGCTTTTTGGTTTTGACATCCATGCAAATTTAATGGCGGGGAGGTGATTGGATTTAAGTTTGGCTATATTTGAATGTAGCCAAGTCTATCTTGAAGTTTAATATTCATTTCATTAACTTGTGTCTCAAATGTAAGTTGGGAGCTTTCGTACTGGGACTCTTCCTCAGTCTAATATCCTAGATTATTGTCCAAGCAAAAACAATTGAACTTGTTTGCAATTTTATTGCTCTGGGAATTTGCAGATACTTTATTTTATTTTTATTTTGGGCCATAAATTATAGTTGGTATGTTGAACCATCCCAAACCGCCTAGTTTGGCGCATGCCAAACTGTACCTATGGGGAATCAAGATGGTTCGCCATTTTAAAATGGTACAGAACCTGTCCATTCTGTACCACTTTGAAACAGTACTGAAATGGTACATATGCCTCATACCATATCATATCGGGCTGGTACCGGTTTTCAGTACGAAGAACTTTTTTTATACAACTCAAATTAGCATGCTTGAGGCTTACTTTAGTAGTTTGAGTAACAGATACAACATGCTGAACCTGGTTGATCACTTCCATAGACGTGGTCTTTATCGTAGCATCACTCTCAGGTGCGTATCCATTGTCTCATTATGTTTCTAATATTGCATTTTTTAGGGGCCCATTTCTCTTATAAGCTTGAACTAAAAGAAAGTTACATTAAATTTGATATCAGCATAATGGAAGGGGAACAATCCTTAAGGCGTTTTTCTCCAGAAGTTGTTGTACAGGACTCGAGTGTCAGACAAGCAATTCCTCTACTTCCTTATATCATTCTTTTCCATGGAACAGGCGACTATTCTATACCATCTTCTGCCAGGTTGGTCTTGCAAGAACTATCAGCATGTTAAGCACTGTCTTTAAATGACCAATGTCTTGACTGAAAGAGGTATCCTTAGAAAAAAATCAATTTTCAAAATCATTATCATATATCTGACAACCATACATGACACTTAGTATAAAAGTATTAAAAAAAGCAGTATCATGTATATCAATTGCTTCCATTCTATACCTGCCCATTGTTAAATTTGGGTTTCCTATTTTTGCATGAAGTGCAATATTTTGTTTATTCTAATGTTTAGGCTATCAGTGCTGGTGGGAGTGTTGGTCACTGATGTGCACAACATGTGCCATGCAGTGAATTGCAGATGCATGTGCCAGGCTGTGCAAAAACAGAAGAGTTTAAAAATTTTAGAAAACTTTTTTATGATTTGAAAGAATGATTTAATGGGTGCTTTGCTGACCTTGTGCCAATGCTGGTAGTCTGGTACTGGCCTGGCATGAGCTGGCACTTAAAACCTTCATTTTTATTCTATCCCCAAATTCTAATGGTAGATCTTAAATGGATCATGAAGCCTTATCTCAACAACTTGGCTCAACTCTATAAATCCTCATTTATTATTTATACTTCACTGAGGCTATATTGTTGACACTGTTAGTCAAAGTCTCAAGGGCTACTACATGCTGATCATGCCTTGCCTTGTCGAGTTGGTGCTGGCACTGAATATGCATGCTGTGATCGAAGGGTATTGAATTTTTGTTGGTTTTCATCGATCTATGTCAGTTTGGCATAGGCCTATACAGCTCAAGACTGCTTGATGCAGAGACCAAAAATCTTCTTCTTGTTGGTGTCTATATCTGCTAGCACTATTAGTCAAGGATTCAGGTGCTGCTACATGCTGACCATGCATTACCTTGTCAAGCTGGTGCTTGCACTGGCCGTGTATGCTGCAATTGCAGGGTATTTATCTTTTGTGGGTTTTCATCAATCCATATCAGTTCAGCATAGGCCTATACAGCTCGATACTGCTTGATGCAGAGATGCAGAGCACAAAAATCTTCTTCTTCAAATTTCCACGTATTGTTCTGGCCATAAAATTTATGTTGCTATAACAAGATTTCTGTTGCTATCTTGTGGACTGTGATGCTGTATATTATTGCGTAGGCTATTTCTCTTGTTGATTGTAATCCTTTGAGCTAACTACATCTGAACATGCTCGTTAGATATTTTTTTATATATTAAGGCATTTAGTGACATTACAAGTTCTGGAAACTCACCAATGACATTTTTCAATATCACTGACATCTGGATATGATATTTATTGATTGATCAAGACTTGTTCAATCCGCTTTGACTGAAGCATTTTCCTAATCTACATACTATGATGCACAATTAATAAAATTTCTAACAAATATTTTATTAATAAGAAAGGTGAATATTCATGCATAATTAATACTAACCAATATGGCAAAGCTTTTATGAGTTATTAGCAACAGATGATGCAGCCACTTGCCCCATGTTTTCTTGTCTGTTTCTTCTTCTTCCTCTTCTAAATTTTGATTGTCTTTTGTTCCTCTCTTCCTTATTATTGGGAATCTTCTTCATCATTTTGTATATGATCCTTTCATGCCCCTCCCAAGACAAATTCTTGTCATTGACAGTCACTGGTTACTTGCCTGCTTCTCCATGCAGCAAAGATTTTGCTGATGCCCTTCAGAGGGTCGGTGCTAAAGCCAAACTGGTCTTATATGAAGGCAAGACACACACTGATTTGTTTTTACAGGTATTTTTTGCAAGTGCCATTTTATTGTTACATAACTGTGAGATTGTAATTTCCTTCTGTTTACTTTTTCTGTGGGTCATATTTCATCTGAACTGTATTTTATGTGGATTATTATATTCTTTCTTCTCTCTATCCTCAGAAACATTCTGTGTAAGCAGATTCTTAAATGATATTTTATACATGAAGAAAAAAGTTTAGACATAGTAATTTGCATTTTAGAATTTTGTTGACTGCCTAGTTTTTTTTTTTTTTTAATGATATGTTATCTGTAACTCAAAAGAAAAAGACATGCACAGGAAAATCTTTATGGCAATCAAACTGCTGAAATTGAAAGTCATTGGACTTTGTGACCTTATGGACTTGGCATATATTTGAACTGCAAAATTTTTATTAAAATTTATATAGATGCTAAATGGATTTGTTTTCATTTTTGTCCTTATTATTTAGACAACTCACTCAATCTCTCTTAGACATGACCTCTGATGTGCGCATCAGCTGGCTGTTAATCTCACAAATTTTCACACGAACTTCTCAGGGTATATAAAGAGTCTCTTTTGTAATAGCAGAGCTTTCTTTTTGATCATCGACACTGATGTCTCATTACCATGAGACTTAGCACTGGAAAAGACACGCAACACTCTTGAAGATTTAGGGAAGCAATAAATCTTTAAATTTTCTTTGGTAAAAACAGCAATAGTACAAGAAAAGTGAGATAAGATAGCTACATGCCTGTGATCAGAAATATTCAAATGTACAAGCTTCAAAACAAAACACAGAAAAGAGGCTTTTTGTGGAACCCACAAGCTTGCACGTGTGGAGGATCTAAGATGGTGGTGGTAGTGGTGGCAAAGTATCTAGACTGTTAGTAGTAGTTTCATGTGTAAGTTGAGGTAAAAATGACATTGTGCAGATAACAGTGCATGAGAAAGAAGTGAGGTGGTTGGAATGGAAACTTGGAATTCATTATCCAGATAAAGATTTCAGATTTGGTAAGAAGTCAGATGGAGAACTGCTGACGTCATTGCCATCATCATCCAAGCCATTTGCATTAGAAAGTTAGCAGCTCTCACTCAGTCGAGGAGGCTGCATGGAGGGATGGAGCATGTATCTATGATTATTTGACAGCTAACATCGACCCTCTAAATCAATACCAAATTCATAATCAAGGCAACCTTATGCAGTAAGCCTTACAGGATCCTACAGTGAAACTAAAAAGTCTAATTTGTGGGCACAAATACCTATTTTATTGTTTAAAATCAGGGTTCATGTATTTGTGGAGCAACCTTTCTCCATTCATCCAGAACCCTAGAAAACCTAAGCCGAGAGGGAAATTAACAAGGTTTGATATAGAGAACTGCTTTCATCTCTTAGCGCTGCATTAGAACCCATAGTCAAATTGAAAGACAGCCCCATGTTTATTTTCGGCTCGCACAAGTACAATCTTCATTAAGACATAATTGCTACTATACACCAAATGACGTATGACCCTTGCTCATCTAAATAAAGTTAGACTAATCGTATGATGGAGCGGCCTTGTTTCAGATAAATCAGTCCAATGGCACTTGGGAAGAGTGTTCTCTTTCCTTACCATTTTGCAATATTTATCAATGCACTAACTGCTCAAAATATGTAAAAACTCCTTCATGCATGTCTTTTGTATGTCACAAGGTACTTAAATGAATTAGGAAGAGGGAAGGGGTGAACAATTAAGTTGGAATCATTAAAGATACCAGTTTGGGTGGTTGAAATAGGTTCCTGTTAGAATCAACTGATTATATATTTTATTATCAGAAGTTTTTTCTCACTACTGTTATTTATTATACAAAGTATAAAGGATATCCCAAATAGGAAATCAATGCAGAACACAACAAAAGGCACCTCTAGTGTGCTATGCCATTGTTGAATATTGATTTGAGTTTTTAGAGTATGATGTGAGTGACAGAGAGCATAAAATGTGAGGGTACTGGAGATTTGGATGTTGGTTAGGGAGAACAAAGAGAAAAAAACTAGTACATGTAATAATTTTTACAGGTAAAATGTCTAGATTTTCAAGTAACACTTGCAAGGGTTGAAGTGTGGAAAAATGTTTTGAGGTGGTTGGGACATGCGTAACACAGCTTAAAACAACTAAGCAAGAACAAAGAGAACTTATTACATAAAAAGAAATTCAGAAGTAGCATGTCTCATCTTACAAAGAAAACCTTTATGGGATAAGTGAAGGAAAATAATTTGAGATGGTTTATACATGTGCAACAATAAACATCTCTAATGAGGAGAGCTGACCTATAATTTGGGTGGGTGTTAAGCTAGATGAGACAAGAGGAAGTTTAAAACTTTTAGTGCTCATTTGGTATTTTTCTTAGAAAAATATTCCTGAGACTCATTTTTTTAGGAAAATTTTGTAGGGAAAAATAAATTATACCGCGTTTGGTTGATAGAAAATTTGTATGGAAAAATAGCTCTGAAAATATTTTTCTATGTTTGTTTGGGAGTAATTTTGCATGAAAAAAATGTTAATTTGATTATAATACCTCTAGAGTAGAGATTGCATAGGAATTAAATGAAGCATCTGAAGAATTTGTTTCTTTTACTTGTTTTGTTGAAGAATATTGTACGAAAGAAACTAATGTTTGATTCAATAATTGCATTTTTGCTTGTTAAGATTGTAAAATAATAATAAATAAAAATATTATAAAGTAATAATAGTAACTAAAAATATTATAAAATAATTATTATTATTACTTTTAGGATGAGAGTTTATGCATGAGGGTTCTAGATGAGATAAGGCTAATGGGTTGTTAGGTGGACATGGAAGAAACATAAAAATATACTAGGGGGTAGTTTTGGACTTTTAGTGCCAAGATATTTTCCGGTGGGAGGGGAAAAGATCATGCGAAAATAAATATCACCTTTCCTATGGTATTTATTTCTAGTGAGAGGAACAAAAAAAGTTTATGGGCCCACATACAATTTTTTCTCTCTCATCCAACTAAACATGAGAAAAGAGGACTCCCAAACAAAATGACCCCTTAAAGGAAATAACAAGGAATCTGTTGGGCTTTCCTCTTTGATGGACTTGATCTTTGATAGATCAAATGGTAAAGTACAACTTGGAAAGGCCAACTCTAATATAATTAAAATAATCTCTTCCATTAGTTCATATATTGCTCAGTGGTCATTGAAGCTCTTGTATAGGTTGCTTAGAACATTCAATACCCTTCAGATCACAATGCTTTTCCATTTACTTACGTAAAAATCAAGGAAGCCTGGCCAATTACTAACTAATATTTATGCTTTCTTGAACTTGTTTTGTTATCTAGTGTTCTGACTAACAGAAAACTTTATTGATGGGCATTTGTAGGATCCACTTAGAGGTGGCAGAGATGAGCTGCTTGAAGATGTAGTAGCGATTGTCCATGCTGGTGATTCAATTGCACTTGCCAAAGATGCTGTAGCGCCTCAAGCACGGCGTCTTGTTCTGGAGTGGCAGTTGAAGTTGGCTCGCCAAATAAGTCCCTTTTGAGCACCCAGAGCATCATCCAGGTGTGATGGTTCTCTAGCCATTATATTTATATCTCTATCCGTCTATCTATATATTCCTGCTGCCACATTGCTGCTGTTTTCCCTTCTTTTATTGGGTTAATTTTTTTTCCATTGTTTGTGCAATTATAGTGAGGAACATATGTGCATGCATGCATGGCAAACTTTTTATTAGGTCACATATTTAGTGGTAAATTTTAATATACTATGGACCTATATAAATATTAAAGTCCTTATTTTTCCTTAACTCTTAAATTGTTAAGTTATCAGATGGTGAAGATACTTTCTTTTTTGCTACATATTATTTTGGTTTCACTGGTGGAAAAATAGAGAACTTTCGGATATTAAATATAGACTTTAATCGGGAAGACAATCTATCATCAATTCATCATCATAATCTTCTGAAATTTTTCCAATTAAAATGGGGTTCTCTAAGTTAGAGAAGACTCCATGAAAGGACTGAGAAAATCTTTGCACCTGCCTGTCAACATGAAACAAAGCCTCTAGGAATTGATGTTGGGTTCCCAACAAGGGAAAATTTAGGCACCCTCAAATAGTTGGAAACTTTTGACATATTGGTATAATTTGATGGGTGCTTTGGTTGCAGTCTGTTGGCAGGTTCAATTTTTGTCAGTTACATCTTTCTTTATTTTTAATGGAAATATTGGTTTTCTAGAAGGGTCCCTATTTCCTTAACCTGTCTCATGTTTGTTGGATTCTTTTTGAACATTGAACGTGACAAACTCATGGCATTGCATGGTGTCTTTCATGCTCATTTGGCTCCAAAACATCCTAGTCTTTTATATTCTGGTTCTTTTTTTATTTATGTGATTCCCACTCTTCAAAGATAGGCAGCTTTCAGAATCCAAAACTTTCTCAATTAGTTAACTGTTTAAGCTAATGAGGATATTTGACGATGTTAATTGATAAAATATGCAAAAGCTTTAGATGGTTTATTAGTAAGGATATCATCCTACTAACGTGCAAAGACAATTGAGCAGATTCCTTGTTCTGGTGATGGAATTCTCTTTATCTTCTTTCTGAAATATTATTTCCATTTTGTATTGCCAGGGAACTAATACATAAATTTAATTCAAGCTACTCTATCTAGAGCCTTGAGGAGTTAAGTACTTGTGTCTTGGGAATGTGATGTTGCATGGTGCTGCACCAAGGAGCAAATTTACTTTTAAGACTGGTGTCTGTTAGATACAACTCATGTCCATAAAAATAGTCCGACTCTTTTACATTAGATTTTATGGTGTGCAACCAGTTAAGTGCTAGCATCTTTTTTGCCAAAACAGCTATGACATAAAAACTTGTTGACAAACTTTACAAGAACAAGAAAATTTAACTCTTTGTCATGCATCTGCAAGTGGGATGAGGTACTACATCTTCATCTTCATAATGTCTAATTTTGGTTCCTCCACGTCTGTTCCTTATGCTTTTCTTTTTTCTAATTATTATTGAAACAGCCGTTTCTTTGTTTTACTTTGGATTACCTATAAAGAGGTTTATCCTTCATTTCCTTGTGGATTAGGTTGTTCATGTTCAGACAGTATAAATGCTTAAACTATCTCCAGATATCAGAATATGCTATGCGGTTTGTGCATAAGATATACTCTTTTGTTCTCCCACTATCATATGAAAGAAGTGTAAACTGGATATCTAATCTTTCTATTTGTTACAACGTGCATTAGAATGCAAGCATAAAGACAACATCTCATCAGAGTGATTTTGGAAAGAAGATTTCACTGTCAGAGGCATACTGCACATATATCACCAAATATGCATATTGCACTCATTGAATAACTGAGCACTCCTTTTCTTCATGCCGTGCTCCTAAATGAATGTTGGAGGTTTTTTGATGAGCAGATGGTCTCTGTGTGACCAACTTATATTAGTCTTATCCAGTTATATTTAGGTTATGTTCAACTTTTTTGCACATCATTCCATCTGTGCTCAGATCAAAGTTTGCCTTGATCATTGGTCTCCGATGTAGGAGATATTGATGAAGGTAAAAATTACTTCTTTATTGTTTTGCTGTTATCTGCTTTACAAGAAAGTCTTTTGCTGTACCGTTTGTAAACTTAACATAAGCATGACAATGTGGACAGTCATTTTATTTTTCAATATTTTGAGCTGAAATCAAAAAATATAAATTAACTGGTCTGAAAACTACTTCAACACTGTTCTTGAAGTGACATTGGACATGATGACATTGGACACTAACTATGAATTATTCGTATTTGTTTTTTCTAGGTTATTATGCTGGAGAGGTTGCCGGTTGAGTAGTTTCAGCAAATCAATGGGATTAAATGAAGCTGTGGCATTGCCACCATTCCGAGAATTTGCAGAAGCTGCACGAGAATCTAAAATGAAATGCAATCACCTCTCAACTCTATTAATGACATTTTAAACCCCTTGAGCGAAATGATGCATCAACAGGAAAGTTAAAGATCAGCAATTGATGTCATGTACTCATGATTTGCGCACCATTCTGAGCCAGCATGAACATATGTAGTGCCCAAACCTGGGAATGTTGAATTTGACCATTGCAGATATTTTCTTCTGCAATATTTTATGCAGAAAATTTTGTGATAAAAACCATTTGTTGCTGATGTAGGTGGTCTGTAATCTATTTTGCTTCAATATTTACATTTAATTTCTTGAGACAAATTGCTGTGTATGCTTGTGTCCATTTCAACTTGTTTGCTTGCTAATAAATTCTGCTAACCATCAGTGCGTGCGCGCGAGTGTTTCTGCTCCTGTTTCTCTCAACGTTTTCGGAGCTTATTCCCTGCTACGAAAAAGCTCTGGTTTAACGACCACCATAGATAGCCTATTCTCTGTTTTCTGAGCTTATTCCTTATTTTGAGCTGAGATACCAAGTGAATCTCGGTCCTTTGGCCCAGCCTGAATGAGCATCAGAGAAGTCTGATCCAAATAAAAAAAAAAAAAAAAATTGAGACCCTACTGAGTTGACTCCTGGTTACCTCCTGTACCATCCTCTTAGTTTGATTTGGGTTAAAAAGGATAATTTAATAGGCATCAATTTAAAAAGAAGCTTCATTGGAGTTAATATCATTAAATTATTTAAGTAAATTTATTTTCATCATATCTAGCATTTATTTTGAATCAACCAAAATGGGGATTATAGTGATTTATTAAAGATGTGCTAGTTATGGTGAGCTTATAGAAAAAAAAAAAAAAAGTTATTATGTGGCTATAATTTAAAAATAATTTTTTAATATTTTAATCTAATTTTTTTATATTTCTTTTTTTTGAAGACTCACGATGAGTTAAAAGTAGAAATCTAATTTTAAATATTTATTAAATATTGTTTTAAGAAATTAATATTTTATAAAAATTAGAAAGTCTATTAGTTTTATAAAATTTCACTCTATAAATATGTTTTCTTTATAATCTTTTGATAATATTCATCAATAAAAATCTTAATGTTTTTCAACTTCTTATTTGGAGCTTTAAGCATTTTCTAGCATGAAGCATTCCTTCTTTTTCTCTCTCATAATTTTTTTTTCTTTCTTCTTCAAAAAAATCTTCTTTCCTTTCCCTTTTTATGTGGAGTGTAGGTGGATCTTAGTCAAGAATTTTCTTCCTTTGTCCCTCGAGATACTAATTTTGGGCTCTAATCTAATTAGTGACCACCTACTTGAGTCCATCCCTACTTTTATAGGTATCATCGTATCCCATCTTTGATAAAAACGGTTTTGATCAAATAGATTTTGATTTGTAGGCATGAAATTGTTAGAGTTGCCTTTCTCTCTCTCTCTCTCTCTCTTTATGGTTAAATGTTGATAGAGCTTATATGTGTGATAAGGACCTTCGATCTCAATGAACTATCAAAATTACGGATCAAGCTTCTGAAGTTGTGATTAATTTTAGTAGAAGGCTATTTAGAAGCGATTTGCATCGATTACCTAATTTGCATCAAGTATTAAATTAAGTTCACAACCTTTGTTTCAATTTATTTTGAGTAAGTAGTTTAGAATATAGTCAGGTCAATGTGGGCCTAGATTGGGAGTTAATGTAACAAATTGAAAATTTTAAATCATGAAAATAGATAGTAAATAAATTATTTAATTGAGAACCCTCAAGAATTTTTGAAATTATTTTCATATTTATATGTTTATATTTTGAAAATATTAAATTCAAGAGGAATAGCTTCAAAGTAGTTGGATTTTGAATTTTTAATTGAAAGTACTTGAATATTTAATTTGAAATTATATGTATCTATCAATTATTTATAAAATTAAAAATTAGCGTAATTATTGAGAATGTATATACTATAAAATCTCAATCAAGCAGCATTTTGGTTCTCGAGCTATACCGAGGCTTTTTGGAATCTTATGCGTTTTGGACTTCGTTCATGATGATTAAATGCAGTATTTTGAACATATTCCACATGGATTAAATATGGTACCTTGAAGCTACTCCATAAAATTAAATGCAATAATTTGATCTTTAGGCCTCATCACAAGTTGCCATAGTCTTACCAATTGATGTGCATTTTAGAAAAAATATAATTTATTAAAATTATATTAAAAATGCCGATGCGTTCTCTTGTACATGCATTATACCGTATTACATAGAATTTTTGTCCGTACCTTAAAGTACGGCACCTCCTACTTACCCTATGGTACTTTCTCTTTATAATATACTTCCGCTGCTTCCGCTTAGGTTCATGTGAAGTGATGGTGGTTCATTCAAAGCTCATTCTTCACATTAATTTATTTATGACATGAGTTTTCAAGAAAAAGAATGAAGGCCATTCCTCTCTTTAATTCATTCATGATATTTATTAAATTTTTTTTTAATTTATGTATTTAATGCGCATAGGCCATTGACAGAGATTTTGCTTCAAATCCGCAGGATGGATAGCCGAAACTCCTCTCCGGTTTTATCATTTTTTTTATTTATTAAGACTTTGATGTTTGAAAGATTGATTTGAATATATATATATATATATATATATATTATACCAACTCGTATAGTTACATTATGTCACATGCCATGATGATGATAAAACATTCCATAAAGTGAAGGTGCTTTTTATATGTATTTTATAGTTAAAAAATTATATTAAAGGTATTTTCATTCTATATTAATTTGATTTCATACATACGTATACATACATATACATACATATATACATATATGCATACACATATATATGTATATGTATATGTATGTATGTATTATATTAATTTTATGTTAGTCGGTGTAGTCACATTATGTCATGTGCCATGATAATGATGAGAGATTTTATGGAATGAAGGTGCTTTATATATGTATTATATGAATAAAAAAATCATATTAAAGATATTTTTATTCTATGTTATTTTAAACTGACACGTGGCAACACCAATTACTAAAATAGTTAACCAATGTTGTCGACTTTACATATGAATTATATAATGTATACATATTTAATTTTTCATAATATTATGTATAATATTCTTGTTTGTCAACATTAGTATGTTACTTATGAATTATGTATTTATATTATACATTGATATGTGATTGAAGATATTTATTTCTGATCCTACTAGCTATAATTATGGTTGCTTGTTGTGCTTTTAACTCATTTTTCTTTTGTTTCTTTCTTTTTTTTAAGTGCTCAAGACATAGGAAGGCACAGATAAAAGTTGGTTCATGAGCTTACTATGAGCCTAATTTTAAATAAGCCAGGTTAGTCTTTTGATTTAGAGAACTTTAGCTATTTTGATTTAATTATTGCA
Organism: Metroxylon sagu; assembly: GCA_017589505.3. Classification (NCBI taxonomy): domain Eukaryota; kingdom Viridiplantae; phylum Streptophyta; class Magnoliopsida; order Arecales; family Arecaceae; genus Metroxylon; species Metroxylon sagu. The sequence continues at coordinate 307,869 of JACVBY030000473.1, read as the reverse complement.
AACTTTTAAGGATTTTAATAATATAGTCCTTGACTTGTAGTTATTTAGAATTGGACTAGTTTTGAAAAAAAAATTGTATTATGAGTTATCATTAGTTAATTATAATGTTTTTAAAATCTTATGTTTTGCATGTCATAAAATTTAATCTCGCTTGCATCCAATGGATCCTAACCCGGGCATGGCATACTCTTGAAGAGTTTCTCAAATCCGTTCTATAGTTCATTTATCTATTTTATATTATATTAAAGAATAATTTTGTTCTTCTTTCAAGAGGGTAGGAATGGGATGGCCATGCATCTTTGTGCAGCTTTCAAGCCTTAACATCACGCACTCTATAACACTTTATACATAAATAGTTTGACATCAGATTTGAAGAGTTATAACTCAAATTTATGTGTTATCATTCAAATTTATCTGTTATTAATTAACTTGCACTTAAATTTTTAGAATTATATAAACTTAGCTTGCTAACAAATTAATTGGACAGATAAGTGGTTGGGAGCATTACACGCTTTATGGCGATGCAATCATTTCATCCTCCATGTCACACTCGATGGAGACTTTGCTACTAATGAAGTCTCACCATTACTACATGAGATCTGGTCCAGCAGGAACTCTCCATGTTTTTAAATTACCATTTTATTTGATCATAATATAATCATACAATTACTGCTATTTGTCTTTGATGAAGTGCTCATCACCATTGCCCTCGTTTCGTTAAGCCAAGCAAAACATCCAACACACAAGCAACTAAGTAAGACATCCAACATACGTCCAACCTTAAAAGAGTTCAGGATACAAACATCACAGTGATCACAGCGACACTGAGGAAATCAAAGAAGAGAAAAAGAGAACATGCATATAAAAAGAAAAGAAATACAAGACTTGATATATAACTGGAGTGCATCTGGGATGCTCCAACATCCTACCAGTTGCTTCCATTAGTTCTTAGCTGCTGGTTTGCTACCCTTAGCCTGCTTAAGAATAAAATCAGAAGCGATCAGTGCTCCAATATAGAAGCGAATCTATGCATCCACCCATAAATCTCTATCTAAATCCAACACGAATTCCTTTAAAACTCGGTGGAAAAAGAGAAAAATTTAAATATTTCGTGAGGTCCTCTGAATCCTGTTTACCTTCTTCTTGGGTTCTCGGGGCTTCTGCTCGGCCTTTTTGGGGGCCTGCTTGGAGGCCGGAGCCTTGGGTGCACCCTCCCCGGCCTTGGGCTCAAGTGGCTTCGCAGCCTTCAAGGATGCCATTGCTCTCTCTGCTCTCCTCTCACGAAACAGAGGCTTAGAAGCTAAGAAGTGGTGCTTGGCTTGGGTACTACTCTGGCACTGCCAGGGGGTTGGCATTTATAGAGCGAAGGCTTAGTACCAGAAGGATGGAATTAGATTCAAAATCTAAGAACAAAGTTGGCTTGAATAATTAGCATGATGGAATAGAATAATGACCAGCTGTTGGGAGGCTTTTACTTGGAATTAGATGCATTTTAGCACTAGAAGCGTATCTCGGTATAATATTGAACATTATTTGATATGATTTGGTGAAACATCGATTGCTCCAGATGCTTTCACATTGAATCCCTTGGGAAGTCAGGTAGGAACACAGAAAGGATTCATGGATTCAGATTCTAAAAGCCATATCATGCAAAGAAATACAACTTGACGATGATTACTGGAACCACCATGCTTGAAGTCTACTCTTCGCACCTTATTCGGCTGCCCAAGAGCTTGCCTCAACGACGAGAATATAAACTTTGGTTGCTTCCTGCGATTCGATTTCGATCCCAATGACATGCCGCTGTCGTCGGACATACTGCCACATGCCCACATGTTGTCTTAAAAATATTAAAATTAATTTCTATCTTCATAATATTTTAGAAAATATTTTTTTTCATATAATTATATTTATATTAGCTTCGACGTTTATGATTTGATTTCTCAATACAGGGCCAACTAGATGAAAGAGAGACTGCCGAAGCAAGCAGAGCAGACGGAAGGCAAAAAAATAAAAAAGAAAAAAAGAAATTTTTGTCAAAGTAAGGTGAGAGCTTACGTCTCTTTGAAAAAAAATAAAAATAAAAAAAATATATATATATATATATATAAGAGTAAGAAAAAAATGAAAAAAGAGTGAAGGGACACGAGAAAAGGGAGAGATTAGTTAAAATAACTTCTTTTTAATTTTTTTAATTAATACTGTTATGTAGGATCGATGGATAAAGATTTCTCTAAAATTATATATTTGTCCAGCTAGTATGTATCACTGTTAGAAAAATTAAATTTTCTAATATAGTATAAGTAAAAATATATTTTTAATTCTTAAATTTTTATTTAAAATTTATTTTAATTTTTAAATTTTTTATTGTTACAATTTAATCGCTTAAGTTTTAAAAATATTACATTTTTAACGTCCCATTAACATAGGATCAGTTAAAATAAAAGAAATAATTGATGTGTCACTCTGATATAAACTTGTGAACTATCATTTAAGTTTTCATACAGGATAAGTGACAGTTTACATACTCACATTGGATGATATATCAGTTGTTTTATTAATTTTAATAATTTTATCTAATTAGATATCATGAATGTAACCATCAAAAGTTTAAGGAGTGAAATGAATTTTGAGTGAAAATTTGAGGTTCAAAAATATATTTTATCCTAGACCATATGATAACTGCTGTCATCGGCCCAGCCCATCTGTATTCTCTCAGCATTTAGAGGTGGGCTATTCTCGTCGGCGCGGCCCATCCCCAGAAAATTTTTGCCCTCCCGGCTCTTCTGCGAATTTTTCCCGCTTCTTTACCCCAAATCTGAAACCCAGGAAGGAGGCAGGCGAGCGAGCGAGCGAGCATATAATAGAGAGAAGAGGAAAGGAGAGAAAATTCTTCCCATAATCTTCTCCTGTTCCTGAGGAGCTCCCCGAGAAAGCGACAGAAGAGGTAGCCTTTCTCTCTTCTTTTCCTTCTTCGCTATTTTTCGCGGTATTTTCTAGCTGTTGCTCTTCGAGGCAACCGATTTCCTTCTCGGTGATCTCTCTTGATGAATTTCTCTCTCCTTTTTTTTTCCCTTAAATATTTTGTTTTCCTCTTTTCTTAGCAAGGTCGTAGTTTTGAAATCTTTATCTGGAGCTGGGATGCTTCCTGTTTTTTTTCTTTTTTCCCCCTAGGGTTTTCCGATGATACCATTAGTACTGTGTCATCCAAATAATGCATTCCATCAGAATTTTTCTATATTATCAACAGCTCTAGATTCGTAAAGAATTTAAACAAATTTAAAAGAAAAAAAAAGTATTGAGAAAAAAAATATAGAAAAAATGAAATAGGATTCATGGCGCATCATTCGCTAAAGCCGGTATTATAATAGCTATTATATTGTTTTTGCGAAGTAGTGAAGTAGATATCCTGAAATCGAATGGCTTGTATAATTTATCAAGGCAAAACTAAGTACCAAATAACATAAATATCTGAAATCAGAGATAGAAAATGGTTTCTTTGATTGAATTACCTTTTATTTTGGCTTTTATACCTTCTTTCAAAGCAATATGTTTGGATGAAGCTAATCTTATCTGATCTAGAACAGGCTTAAGCGTGGCTTTGACTAGTATATGACAAATTCCCACTTTCCATTAGTTCCATGCACCCAAAAAAAGGTATTCTGGACAAAGTATTACATTTTAGAGAAAATTACAAGGTGTAATTTGATCAAAAATACATATTGAAAGATTCAAGCACCAAAAATTTCTAGCTAAGATGAAAAATGATATTTATTCAGGAAAAAAAAGAAAAAAAGATGGCAAATGGCGAGTAACTTTTTCCATGAACGATAAATTGGCAGTCATTTTTAATCACGTGTGACACTTTAGATATTGAATTTTTCAATATATTCCATTTAAAGTAGATATGAAAGTAGTTATGATGCTACCATAACTTGAAGAATATAGGTTTCAAGTGACTTCTGAAAAGAAAAATAATTGTGGTATACCACCAAATTTTGCTACATAAGAATTTTAATGGAAATGTCACTTTATTCAATTGCAGTATCCATGTCATCATCTTAAACTACCACCGATCCTTAAATTGCAGTTTTATGTTATTCTTTAAGTCAATGCACTTTAGTTTTGGACTAGCTATATCCATCTGATAGTCAATATTGCAATTTTTCTTTTGCATAGCTGTATTCCCCTCCTTAAAAATTGAAAATTTCACATAGTTTGTACCATATTTATCAAACAGTGCAGGATTACTCTGTGACGGCCACTGCTCTATTCAAAAATTACCTGTAACTTTATGGTTGAGTCCTAGTATATTAGATGAAACTTTTCTGCAAGAAGAAGATACCTTTTTGTAGAAAATGCATGGCAGCCTAAGGATTGGAATTCTGTAACTTATATCATATTCAGACAGGATTTTTCATTAATTTTTTTTTAAAACACTTAGTTGTGTGCTTGTGGACAATGGATTAATAATTGGAGATGTGGTAGTGCTGCACCTGATGCTGGACTGAATGGCTCAAGCTGCAAGGCTGAATCTCAGAATGCAGAAAGAGCTCAAGCTCTTAATGACTGACCCACCTCCGGGGGTTTCCCTTCCTCAAATTTCAGCGAATGAGAACCTTTCATCTTCCTCTTTGTCAAGCTTTGAGGCCCGTAAGTTGCTTTCCCCCATTCCCTTGAAAACTTTTTAAATGGATTCATGTTGTTTGCAAATGCATCCACTGCCATGTGGCTGTCTTTATCAATTGATGCTTACAGATATTGAAGGACCTGAAGGAACTGTCTACTCTAAAGGGGTTTTTACTCTCAAGATACAAATTCCTCAAAGGTTTTCTAGTCTAATTTGTCTTTATTGAATCTTGGATTTTATTTTTTTTCCAAGTTTTCTTTTACCTGTCTTCCTTTTTATTTTTGTTTTAATTTAAGCATACAATTGAACCACCACTTTTTAACATTTTGAAATGCAGATATCCATTCCAACCACCGAATGTAACCTTTGTTACACCCATTTACCATCCCAACATTGATAATGGGGGCCGGATCTGCCTTGATATCCTCAATTTGCCACCAAAGGTACATATAGTCCATATAACTTACATGTTTTGAAATCGCAAATGTCTCTTTGTTTTAATGATTCGGTATATTGATTTCTGTCATGTTGCTCCTTTATTTATGACATTTGCCATATATAAAACATGCCATACATATGCCATTCTAGGGAGCATGGCAACCATCCCTGAACATTTCAACAGTTCTAACAAGTATTGGCTTGTTACTGAGTGAGCCCAACCCAGATGATGGCCTAATGGCTGAAACTGTAAGTATACAACATGCTAGAGAGTAATGCACTACGTGTTAGAGAGTGATGCAATAAGCAACAAAACCAAGGCAGTCACACTCTACATTTGCCTTCTTGTTGGTCTGCAGAGCAGGGAATTCAAATACAACAGACAAGCTTTTGACCAAAAGGCCCGATCTTGGACTGAGAAGTATGCAAATCCAGGGGCCAGTGGAAGGATCAATAATTATGGCATCTCCATGGTAGTAAGAAACCACAGCTAGTTAGCTTTCATATTGAGTTCTGCTCTGGTGTTCCATGGGAATTATAATTTCGAGTCTGAAAAGCTCCATCTAAATTAGCTAACCCTTAACGTAGGCCTGGCAACAGATCACATCTATCTGTGACTTTGAAATTGCTTATTACTGGCTGATGTCTTGTCAGTCATCCTCGACAGACATCATCTAAAATTATTGGAGATTCCTGTGAAAAGCAGGAGAGTAAGTTTGGCTTTATTTTTGCAAGATTGATTCAAATTTTTCTGTTGCAGCCACAGGTGGAAGTTGAGAGGACAGAGGTCTTTACAGAAGATGCAGCCAATGAGAATGAGGGGGACCGGAAGAGACTTCGTTTGACAGGTGAGAAGTTGTCGCTAAAATCAAGAACATCAGATAAAGAGAACCAAAATGATGACAAGGAGAATGTGGCACCTCCTCAATGGCTATCAATATCGAGCTCTCAAAATTCTCTTCTGGGTTTATCTAGTGCTTTGGTGTCACAGCATGCTACAACAAATCATGATTGCAGCGATGCTGAGAGGGCTTTGAATGGAAATCACAAGCAGATGAAGGAAAGCCCAAAGATTGTGGAGACAATTATTGTTTCGGATAGTGAAGAAAGTGATGATGAAGGTGGCAGATATTCAAGATCAAGACTGCCTCTTATGCAGAAGCAAATAACAGGAAAATGGAGATATTGATAAGGAAAATGGAATTAGATGCGTGATTTCTCATCTCAATTGTAGACAATTACTTGTTTCTTAATATCAAGTCATGGATGTACAAGCTCTGGGATTTTCCATTCTGTTCAATCTTGTCAGAGTCTGCTTTTGGCTAAAGACTGATGATCTCAATGTGTAAAATTTGAGTAGTAGCTTTATGATATCAATCAGAAATTTTGTGCTCCTGAGTAGTCAAAGTTGCCTTGTTATAGTCCTGAATGATGCATGCCATGTTCTTAAGCTACGATTTTTTTTTTTTATATCATCATGATTTTGTATAGATTTATAATTGTCATGCTCTTAAAACATGTTGATGTTGAAAATATCTTGGAATTTTTAGAATCACCATGATCTGTGCTAACTTTTTCATGGTCCAAGAATTTAATAGCTTCTCAGACCTTTATTCTCTGGGTTTTCAGTCATGAATTGTCCTTATCAACACCCTGTTATTGAAACTTTCCTCATCCTATGCTTGGCATGTTACAATAATTGTCCTTAGTACATATTAACTGGCTGCAGCTATAGGTCAAATGTGCAATCCATCAAAGAATAAACCATACCAAATGCTAGTCCAATAATTGTAGCATTTGCTTGAATTGGCAAAGTTTCGGTGACCGTAAAAATGATTTTACAGGCAGGGCCAAAGGATCTGAGGTCCAAAGCTCTGTTGGGAAAGTTTGGATCTCTGCCTGGTTTTATTCTCTTCTTGTCTCTGGGTTCTGAGTAAGGAGCCAGAGAAAATTGCCTTGGTCCACTTTGTGCTCACAAGATCTGATCCACTTTGTGCACCTAAATCTAGAACTAGTGCAGATAAAAGTGAACAATGGAAGTATATTTTTCCAAATCTATGTGAGGACACAAAACAAAGCAGAGGTTTATAGCTTGGGTGAAAAAACATGGCCATCGTTCAGCTTAATCGTCCAATACTTCAAGAACAATGGGTTTATAATGTTTGCTTTCTTTTGTAGACAATATTACAGATGGCAAATTTATGATGACGCCTCTTCTGGATGCAACGTTTTGTAGGTTATTCTACATGATGCCAACGTCACGAGACAAACCTGTCTCCGTTGAAAATGCTGGTCTCCTCACCAAGCCAAGGTTGATTTCAACGGACGACACAAGAAATGGACCCATCCGAATGAACCTCATCAAAGAAACCCTTCCAAGAAGGCCTCATTTATGTTCTTCAAACCTCCCAAAACTAAATTGATGTGATTTGGGAACGCATTATTTAGTAGGACTCATATTCAAAAGACTAAAATATTCTTTCTGATACTTACCTCTCTTCTTCTATCATCTTTATATTTTTCTAACCTTTGAACTCCTACACCGCATCTCTGCCAACATCTCTGAGCACCGTTGTAACGACATGAACATTATTGTCTCCCCCTTCTGTTTTCCAAATAAATAATTCCAAGTTTGGGGGAAAAAGGACTAAAGGAGAAATAGTTGCATGCCAAACTCATGGGTTTAGCTTCGGTCCCCTTTGCTCACACCTCTGATTCTTGAATCCTTGGCCATAATTTATCAGTGAGTTGTTGCTGGTGGTTGCATTTGTTGTTAGATGGAATGTCGAGACTTCCAGTTAAAGCGCAAGATGACAATTACCATGGGATACAATCCTTTTTGTGTCTCTACAGTCAATTATTTTTTAGGTGCTCAATCCAAGAAAGTTTCCCTTAAATTACTTGTCATTTTGCTTATAGTGCACGGTTTTATAGGGCAAATTGGTTTCTAGGTTACTGCAAATCACATGTATCTTTCAAGCGTTTGATGGCTTGGTACCAGTAACAGTTACATACGTTGCTCTTCAAAAGTTTGTGGCGTTGTGGGTTCATAGATTTATTCCTTCTAAGAATGATGTAGGAATGCACCATCGGAAGTTCTGTGGGGCTTGCTTTTTTTAAGGTAATCATGACGGAAAAATACTTCCCCCACAAAATTTCATTGAAATCAAAAATTTACCTGGAAGATAGTATTATAATGAAAGAAAGATAATTGTAGAATTTTATTTCAAGGGGCAAAGATTGCCCCACTAAATTAAGGTATTGATAATCTTATACCGAACAAAAGTTGAAGAGTTGTTTTTTTTTTTTGAAATAAATATTTTTTAGTTCCTTTTATTTCATATGTGACATATGAAAGATATGAACAATTAATTGCAAATTTTTCTTTAGTATTTTTTTTTTTTTCTTCATGTTTAAGACTGTGAATAATGATTTTAAAATTACTCTTAAGAGTATAGATCTGACGAATAAATAATTTATAGACTCATACATTGCTAGCCATCCTTTCATCGTTAGGTTATCTTCAGTGTACAGTTTATCGAGAAAGACCAATCAAAAAAATATCTATTTATTCTTTTGTGTTATCACTCTGAACAGTGTACCATAAAGTGAGCATTCCTTTGTCTGGTTTCCCAGCATCACATTCACAAAATGCGACACGGTTTTCGGTTGATGGTCATCCATGTGAAGGGGAGGCCACATTGACCAGGTTTTCGCCGCGACTCTCACCTGAAAAGTATTTAACTCGAGAGACTTGAAAGGCCTGAAAAAGGTGTCTTGATGGTAGTGTCAAGCTAGTGTGGTAAATGATGACCAAACCTTGCAACATGTCCTTTTCTTGCGTTTTATTTGTAACCTCGTATTAGCGTGCCCATTTTTGTAGCAGATGTCATCATATTGATTCATAGGATTTCTCTAATGATTCATGATCAGAATGATAGCTTGTCACCCATTTAAACAGTTGAAAGTGGGTGATGGAGGAGGAGGAGATGGAGTTTCCAACGATGTGAGGTACTCAATACTTTTTCTTTTCCAACTCTTCTTATTGACTAATTAGTTATACATCTTGACATTGTTCTGAACAGATGTGTTAACGTTTTCTTTGTTATTTGAGCACTGTGGTGACAATTTGATTTGCCATGAGATGTTGGTGGGAAGAATTTATTTTATTATACACTTGGAACTAGACCAGGATTTAGTCATCTTAGTATTATTGACAATGTGGAGCAGTTGTCTCAAGTAACAGATTATAATCAAGAAATGATAGAGATGTAAATCTATTTCAAGAGAATCTATGCTGTCTAATAATCAAAAGATTTAATAGTAATGCAACACTTAAAGTCACATGCTCAATTGGTAGTATATGAACTTAAATTATAAGTTCTTTAAACTTTTTTTAATTCAGTGTGAGATTATTTTAGAATATTATAACCTTTCTTCATTTATCAGATGACGTTTTCATCGCATGTTATAAGCTAGCCAAAATCTATCTAAGTGGAATCTCTCTCTACCACTATTTCTTTCATACATATAGATCAATTTTGATATAATTTGTAATACCTTAAGCCTATTTACTAGCTCAATTAATCTATTAATGAGCTAAAATCACGTAGCCTTAAAATTTCAAATGCAAATTAATCATATGAACTTGAGTTATAATATCTTCAAACTTTTCTTTTCCATCGATGTTGAACAATTTTGGTGGACTATAAGTAAGCACGGCAATTGATATCTTAAGTGCCTATTTGAAAGAAATTAGAACTCTTTGTCAAACAATTATTTCTTTAAAGAATAATTATGCTAGACCCATTGGACTTTTCCACTACCAAGAACAAGTAGTAGGTACATAGAGATTGTCGCCATGGGTAAGTATGTGGAGTGTAGATTGATGCCATGAGTAGTTATATTGAGTGTTGATGTCTTTGCCATTGACATATATTGAGAATTATTGAGGTTTGCTTGTCACCAGTTTTAGTGTGGCTATAGTTAATCCAATACTAAAAGATAATCCAAATATGTTTGTTAAAAATGAAAGGATAACTTATTTGAAAACATCATTAATTGAAAAGGTTATCATATGTGATATATGTAACATCATCAATTAACGATTTATTGGTATCTTGTATAGCTTCAAGATTATTTCCATTATTTTAGTTTTGATATTGGTTATTTCCTATATTACATTAATTATATTTGTTTAAATTTGTATGGGATTTTTACAAAATTGTTAGCTCACATAATATTTTAACTACCTTTCCAGAGTCACAAGAGGATTGGAATACAAGAGGATGCGAATGAGGATCGAGCATATTAGAATAGTTAAATTATTTTTGATACTTACTAAATAAAAAAACTTGTAATTGGATAAATTTTATCATTATATTAATGGTATTCTTTGATTTTGGATATCAGTAATGGTGTATTATACTATTATAAAAATTGATAAAAACTAACCTTATGCAATGCTATCAAAATTAAGTTCGAGGTGCGACATTAAGGGTGGAATACCATGGAAGATATAATTCTATAAAAGTGAACCATAATGTTGCACACTCATCTTAAATATGTAGTTCGTTGGTTTTTGAGCTAACAAGCATCCAATGCCTCAATCCTCCTATGCTTCACCACTTTGTGCAAGGACACTCCTGGTCATCTCGTCATGGCCTCGGCATGGTAAAGAGATGGGTGACTGCATTTAACATCTTAACGTCTTTTTACTTATTTAAATTAGTGTTGAATTCTACTGCATTCCAAGTTGTTATGAATATTGATTATTAATCAGTTTAGGACGTGTTTTTATGTTAGTGTATGGATTAACTTTTGTTTAATTGTTGGGCCATATAAATAATGAACAAACTTGCATTTGGGATTTATAGATGAATTCTATTTTTGATTGTTCATAATGAAATATAAGTGTATAATGTATAATTCAAAAGGCAACAAAATCTATGCTAGCTGTCAACACCCCTGATAAGAAAATTAAAGTTATACTATTTCAATCTATAAAATTAAGGAAAAAAGATAAAAAAAAGAAAATATAAAAAAAGAAGAATTTTTTTTTAAAAAAAATAAAATAGAAGGAAATAGAAGAAAGGAGCCTTACCTAGATGCTAAACTGAGATGGCTGCTGAAACGAGACAATACACATAGGATTTAAAGCCTACAATGGCTTAAACCATTGGTGCTATAGACTTTCATACCCATGTAAACTGAGATGGCTGCTGAAATGAGACAATACACAAAGGATTTAAAGCCTATAATGGATTAAACCATTGGTGCCATAGACTTAGGTACCCATGGTTAAAACCATAGCATTTAAAGTTCAAATAGTCAGAATTACTGACTGTCACCATAAAGTGTGAATATTATTTAACAATATTTCATTACTCGTGTCAGTCAAAACAGCCACGATAAGCCACACTTTGGCAGTTGCAACCATCACAATATAATGGCCGTACCAACAGTTGCTTGATCACTGCTGTTGAGAACGTCCATTATTGTCGTACTTTGTCACACAAACATGGCAGCTATTATGACTGCTACAAAATGTTACGCAATGGTTTAAAACTGCGACGGGACAGGCTATCTGTACCATCGTCTTATAAACCGCGACAATAGAATGCAGACCTCTTGGCTTACCATACTAACGGTTGATAAAAGTTCTGTCAACGGTTTTCTCGGCTTTTGGCCATCCAATTGTTGTTTAAAGTTTATTTTGATCCTTAAATCCTTAATTATTACGGTTTATTTTTTAAAAAATATTGCATTCTTAATATCCGAAATCAATTAAAATTAATCGAATAGTTATGTTATTAGAATTCAAAATTATTTTAAGTAAAGGTTTGAAAAATTAAACTATAACAATTGAAAATCTAAGGACCAAAATAAGTTTTGAGTGAAAGCCTAAAGACTCAAAATATATTTTAGTCAAGCTCACATAACAATGTCAATTAAAGAGATTATTATCCATACCTCTTATTACAATCCAGTATCTCACCCAAAAAAGCTATCTAGAAATTGCTATTTATTTGGACTACTTTATCCAATAAAATATCCAAAAATTTTTTCTTATATAATCAATGAAGAACTGAATACTCATAAGCATAGGTTCTCATATATTTCCTTCTTTCAAGCTTGGCATCCTCGCTAGGCTAAGAGTTTATATCCAAATTTACATTCAAATTCAATCAAATCTAATCATAAATATATAAAGCTCAAATACAGTGTATCTTAGTCTATATGAGTTATTGATTGGATCGACTCTGATATTATTTGTAACAATTCAGAATCTTATCTAAAAACATTAATCAAGCAGTTATTATTCGGATTTCTTGATTCTATATAAGTATTCAGAATCTTTACAATACATAACCGATTGAAAATAAACACTTACCAATACACATGCTCTCGTACCTACCTAGGCCATTGTCTATGCTATAGAAGCACTGTAGGACAGCCAAGCTGATGATTCTTAGGATTAGTGAACAACTTGTAAAATTTAGCGTCAGTAGTACCCAGGCCAAGGCAACTTTAGAACAGAAGTGGGCGTAAATATGTTGATCCTCGAAGGCTGGTTGGCAACTCGGAAGACTTAACATTATTGGCCATTGTCTGTGCTCATGCAGCTGAGGAGAAAAGTTATCCTTTAAAAATTCCCTAGACTTTGGTGGAGTCTAGATAGGATGTGCACCATAAGGAGATTTCTCAAGAAGATGGGCCTTAAAGCCTCATGACCTCAGTGCATGTGCAACCATGGGTGGTGTTTTTCTCTAATGCTAATAAAAAAGAAGAACCCAGGGGGTGTTTGAGCACAGAAACATCAAGAAGGGTTGGATATAAATATCAATCAATAGATTGTGCTAGTTCTGAAATCTGAAGGTCTATCTTCACCTCTAGGCTCATGAATCTGGATCATTTTCTCAACATATTGCTCTGACTACGAATGAGACGTACGGTCAGAATCTTGTCCTTTTAGTATCATTGTCTTACTATGTCCTTCCCATTATCAAATTTCACTGTTTTGTTCAGAAGAGCCACATTCAGACAATATCAGACAAGTCTAGCGTTCCTGCTCTTGGCTTTAGTCCAACATTAGAAACATATAATTTGCCTCCAAATTTTTATCTTACGTACTGTTGAACTCTATAAGTTTCTTGCATCATGCTCCCATCATTGTTCACAACTGGTTGAACAACTTCTGAGCCCTGCTGCAAGAACTGCTTTCGGCACTGTTTATTGATCAATTCAGTGATGGAAACACTGTTTCGATCTCTTTTGGAATGAAGAAAACCTTTATTCCTCTAACATAGGAGTGGATCTACATCTACATGTAGGCAATTGCTTTCCTTAGATTTTGAAAAATTTCTTAGATATTCTATTAAAACATTGGTTTTTGAATTCCTTGTGCATCGGGATTGCTCCCTTGAGATTTCTAACAAATTGCTTCCTAATAGCATATTAAATTAATTTATATTAATTCTGAAAGAGAGAAAGAGAATAAGGATATAAGTCGTATTCCTATTCTATTTCTCATATACTTATTCTTTGAAGAACGAAAATATAACATATATCTTTATTCTTTTAACTAAAGAATAAAAATATAAGTCATATTTCTATTTTATTACTCAAGTTATTTTTATTAAAAAATAGGGAGATGAGTTATATTCCTATTTTTTAAACTAAAAAACAGGGATATAGATTATATTCCTATTCTTTTACTCTTATACTTCTTCATTGAAGAATAGTAATATGAGCCATATTCCTATTCTTTTAGCTGAAGAATAGGAATATAGGTCATATCTTTATTTTGTTACTCATGTATTTTTTTATTTAAGAATAAAAATATGAGACATATTCTATTTTTTTATTATTATATTTTTTTACTGAAGAATACAGATATAAGTTATTTTTCTATTCTCTTAATTGAAGAATATAGATATGATGTGAGCGAGTCACAACTTTCATTATTTTCTCTTACAAATCCATCTAATGATCATTAAACGAATATATTTTTGCATCAATCTATTCAAATCTTAAAGTAAAAAATTAAGTTAGATTGTTCGTGTGAAAGGACATCTAGCTTCATCCTGTTCTTCTACTTTTACTTTTTGGTTTTGCTAAGTGCCACCCAAATGAAGTGGGAAAGAAAAACAACTTTCCTTTTCCTACATACTGAACTGGGAAAGAAAGAGAGAATGAGAGACAAAACAAGAAGAAGGATTAGAGGAAGAGTAAAAGACAAGGGAATAAAATGGAGAATTACAAAAAAAACATAGAAGAAGATAAGAAAAGAGAAAAATATGTACTAAAAAAATCCTCTTTACCCTTACAGTATTATGGTATATAAAAAATTTTTAAACCCTAATTTTAAATTTTGATAAATCAATACCATTGTAATAAATTATGTTTCAAGTTAACTAATTAATTAAAGTTTTGATGGTATGTTATAAAGAATATTTTTTTTTCTTTTCTTTCATAGTTACTCGAATGATCTTAGTTAAATTGATGTTATAATATAGTTTTACAAAAAAAAAATCTTTAAATATTTATTCTTTCAAAAATTATTCTTAAAGAAAGTATAAGTTACTACTTCCTAATCAAAGATGGTGGCTCTGCCACTAATCTAACGTAGTACTGTTAAACCATTATAAAGTCATCTCATTTTTTGATTTCAAAACCCAGAAACTTCTCCAAGGGTACTCTTAGATATCTTTAAAATGTCTGAATGAGTTTCTCAATCTTAGACATGAAATGTCCAGCAAACTCAAGTCAAATTAGAGCTCAGTTTTCTTATATTATATATCCCAAGGTATACATATTTTTTTCAATATTTAGTGTCATATGCTGGGCTAAATTTGAGAACGTCATGCGTACAAAGCTAGACTAGTCAGCCAAAATAAATGAACAGGGTGTGCCGGAACGAGCAGCCAAGAGGACAAATAAGTTCCCATGGGCCAATGTACCTTTGCCTGCTAGAAACATTCCAATCCTAAACTTAAACATACATCATAATCCCTTAGACAGTACTGGCTTGATCGCTGGTGGCTCACTGCTTCAGATGTGATGGCCTCCTAGCCAAAGAGTATGTGATCATATCACCTAATCGCTGAAGTTAAACATCTGTAATTGTTTGCAGGCAGATTCCACCAACTCCAAGTTTGGTGATGTCATTCCTTATTAAAAGATGGAGGTAGTCCGTAGCTCATGAAATTTCAAATGGTTTCCCTGGCATAGCCCCTACTTAACACCTTTTACCATGGCCTTCCTTTCGTCATCCTGTTATCACAGAGATTCCTGACCCATGTAGCACAAGACTGCAGGTAAAATTGGAGCACAGTGAGGGTGAATGAATGAGGTTGTGTTCACTGATCTGTTGGTAATTACTGTCTTGTCACAATGCAGCCATGAAAATTTACCCCAGAGAAAGAGCTTACAGTGATAGAAAACAGGATGTAGGACCCCTCCGTGCACCAGCTTAATCTCTCTACATGCCAGCAGTTGGAATTAATCTGCTTCCACTTGCGTTTGCTCATTTCCATCTAAGCCCAGTATCGCAAGTAATCCCAGTATTTGTCATGAAACAATCAATCTTACACCTTTCTTTTCGTCTTGGTGTTGGATTGCTGCAACACTCCATCAGAAGCAACCCAGGCTAAGGCCTGGCCTCCGCTTATTGTCAACCGGAGATTCCAGTTAGGTCACCAAAACCACCTCATGTACAGAGTCCACCATGAGAAACTAGTCATGTCTTGCATCACAGGGCATGCACAAAGAAAAGAAAACTTCACGACTTTGACATCCAAATTCACAACCAAACGCTAGTAAACCTCCTCTGAAGAATTTAGAGCTTGAGTGAGAAAGGATTCAAGGTTCTCCTCTCCATGAAACCCAGGGACCATCAGCCGACCCCTATCAAATCAGAGAATGGAGCAGGGAAGACAGTAGCTGTGGTGCTTGTCTCCCATAGGGCTGGTACGGTTGCTGCGTCCACGCCTGCAACTTGACTGCTTCCCATGCCCACCCCCCCATCCGGTCAAAGCCTCCTTTCTACTTTCTCCCCATCACTGGCCCCACTCCCCCCCCCCCGCCCCCCCCCCCCCCAACCCAAGGCTTGCACTCCAACGCTCTCACCTCGCTTTCGACCGCTTCTCCCACCCTCTCCCCCCTCTCATGCGATCACTGTGCGTTTCTTCTTTTTATTTTCTTCTAGCAAACAGGTTGGTGGGTCTGGTCACCTCCCTCTCGCTGTCGGCATCCTCCAGCCATCCCCCGGTACAAAAAGGACAGTCCCAGCGGCTGACAAGAAGGACTAGAAGCATGGAATAAGTGAGCCCCGAGCCCAAAAAGGAGACGCAAGAACTCAGCGCTCTCTACTCTGTTTTTCTTTTTTTTTTCCTTTTTTTTTTGCCCTCTCCCTCTTCGTTTGTTCGCTCTCGCTCCAGATGAGGACCATCTTGGCAAGAAGCCCCCACGAGTCGTCCTTCTCCTTCTCCAAGAGGCACTTCCAGTGGATCATCGGCAAGGGAGGCGGGAGTGAAGAGAGGAAGCGCGCGGATGGGGAAGGAGAGGAAGAGTTTCTAGCTTTCTCCATCCCCTCGTCAAGCGTTTGTGATGATGACGCCGCGGCGGCCACCGCTCCACCGGCTGCAAGGAAAAAGGGAGCCTCCTCCGCCGCCGTCGCCGTCTCGAGGTTCCGGTCGGTGCTCACAGCGGCGATCGCCGGGATGCATCGGCCGGCGCGCCTCGGCCCTCACGTCACGGGCACCCTCTTCGGCCACCGCCGTGGCCACGTCCACTTCGCGTTCCAGGTGGACCCCCGGTCGTGCCCCGCGGTGCTCATCGAGCTCGCGACGCCGACGAGCGCGCTTGTGAGGGAGATGGCGTCGGGGCTGGTGAGAATTGCCCTCGAGTGCGAGCGACGGGGATCCGGCGGGGGCCGGAAGGCGGCGGTGGGGAAGCTGGTGGAGGAGCCTCTGTGGCGGGCTTACTGCAACGGAAAGAAGTATGGATACGCGGTGCGGCGGCAGTGCGGGCCGGCCGATTGGAAGGTGCTGCGGGCGGTCGAGCCGGTGTCGATGGGCGCCGGAGTGCTGCCGGGGGACGGCAGCCCCGAGGGGGAGATGATGTACATGAGGGCGAGGTTTGAGAGGGTGGTGGGTTCCAAAGACTCTGAGGCCTTCTACATGATGAACCCTGACAACAATGGTGGCCCTGAGCTCAGCATCTACTTGCTAAGAGTTTGATTCAAAGGATTCCGATAGCTTAGCTTTCTTCGGGAAAGTGTGGTATTTTGGGTGGCCGGCTCTGTTTTGGCCTTCTCCTCTCTTCTTTCTTCCTTCTTGTTCCATTCTGCTGGTAATAAACTGGTTTTGTTTTTTTTGGGTTGTTTTGTTAGATCCAGTGGAGAGGGTGTTCTACAGCGGTACAGTGGTCTACTGGTAATGCTTAAAATTAGTTGAAGGTTTGGCCACACCAATGCCAAGTTACATAGGTTGAGAGTATATATTTTAGCTGGCCATGTATGTATAGCTTTCTTATTATAATTTCTGTTTGGATAATAGAAGGATCAATGAATCCTCTTGCATGTTGTTCAATAGATAAATATATTCCTAAATGGATGCCTGAGTGGTAATTTCTTCATCTCATTTGGATGGATAAGTTCTCATAACAAGAATTTTGTTTTTCAGATTAAATGACTTTAATCAGGCACCTTTTTTTTGAAAAAAAAAAAAAAATTGGCGAAAATATATCACTTAACCTCTTAGTAATTTATCATGCAAGAGTATGTTTCAGTTTTTTTTTTTTTTTTTTTTTTTTTTTTTTTTTTTCAGACTTGGACCAATTTTGTTGTTTGATGAGCAAGGTGAAATGGTTATAATTTCACTGTTGTTTGCTGTCTATTCACACACTCGAGATTTGAAGCATGGAAAAATGCCTGGACCTAATCAGACCGTGAGATGGAGGTGAATTGTCGTTTCCAATGGTCGAGGTCTCCTCCACCGGAGAAATTATAGCGGGCGAACATGCTGAATATTTAATTCGATGAAACGTGGACTGAACTCGGAAGTGATGTTTGACGTATGGAGAATAGACAACCTATTCAAGTAGATCAAGGATGGCTCAATAATTCATAAACAGTGCACGTAGCTAAACTAATACTCTGGTTTAGGATTCATGCGACAGTGTTTGTTCCGGGAAACTTCGTATTTTGATGCCTTGTTATCTTGGTTGTTTGATTAATAACATAGACATGGATCTATTTAACAGATACATTTAATCAATATAGCAATCTTTATACATCTTGAGTCTTAATAATTTTTCAATGGGATGGACTCTAGAAGTATACTACTTTTCCTTGATGCAATGACTTGGTCATAAGACCACCTTTAGATGATTAATCCATTGAACCCACTAGTCCTCGCCTCACAGCAGAGCTGCATCGCATGTGACCAATCAATCCTAGTTAGCAGGACGGTGCAAACCCCACCAACTTTTTGAGTGGAGTTTCCTGTCACTTGTGGTACAGTGGTGGGTGCTCTACGCCCAACATTTGTGGGGACACTCGTCATCTTGGAGGTACCAGACCCTACGTCTCTTTGAAATTTGGACCGTTGGTCGGCCCAAGGCATACAAAGCAAAGCGGAGGTCACAGCTGGGAGGTGAAAATATATACGGATGGCAACCTCGTGTAGGGAGCCCTGGGAGACACCAGACGTAGGAATTATTCATTCAAGGGGCTCAAAGCAAGAGTTTAGAGGATGGAACCAAGAACCATGTTGGAACCTTTTGCTGCTTCACCGATTTTAACCCATCATTAGTTTATTATTAGGTTAAAATGTATTTTTGATCCTGAAAGTTTTGCTTAAATTTTTTTTAATTCTTAAACTTTAAGTTGTTGCGTTTAATCCATTAAATTTTAAAAGTTGCTGCCATGGAGTAAATAAAATGTGGCAGCTTGGCTGGATGGTAATGACAACATGGGAGAGACATTAATACACGACGTGGTCGTTCTTTCTTAATTGGTCAACTAACTTTTTTGCTCCAAAAAAATTGCTGAGCTCTGCGGAGGGCTATTTTTATTTGGAACACCGAGTTAATTCATATAAAAATCTAACCGATCAATTTGAAAAAGATGTTCTTTCCCACCTTCTCTGCTATGCTTGTCAAGATTTACCTAACAAGAGTACGATTGCAATACTACTCCTTAAAAGTAGTCACATGCCTTATAAGTTAAAAATTATTTTAAAAATCTTTTGAGCTTGGAACCCTCGTCTAGAGAGCTTTGACGTTTTTATCCTTTACATTGATTGATTTAAGCGTGAGAGGATTTGTTTTGAAGAAAACCTCGGACCTTTCAATGCTTTTCTTTGAATGTAGAAAGCTGTTAGTAATGTTTTTTTTAAGTGTAGAAAGCGAAGCTAGCAGTTTGGAATGAATTGTTCGATCGAACTTGGTGTTCTTCTTATTTAACGCATAGAAGATTACGATTTTGATGCCAATAAGAATATTACATTCTTAATATCTTATTATTTAAGGTCTGTTAAAATTAATAAAATAATTTGATATTGATAAATGAACTGATTGATAAAGTTACACATTAACTATTCTACCTACCTTAACTGATATGAACATTAGAAATATAATATTTTTAAAATATAAATAATTAAAATATAATAATTAAAAATTTAAAAATTAAAATAATTTTTGAATGAAAGTTTGAGGGTTAAAATTATAATTTTATCTTATTAGTATTATCATTATTATGAATGCTGCCATTGACAGTGTACCCTTGTGTCATGTGATGATGAAACACGGACGAGCTCCCGTAGGAGTCCATAAAAGTGAAGCTAGTGGGACCTGTGGAAGGGGTTTGTAATCTCGGATTCCATGGTCAGCCCTTGGGTTGACAGAAGCTAATTTCCCTCTGGACTACAAGGGACCCACGTTGCTTGATTTGTATCCACGTTGCCTCATTACATGAAAAACCCCTTTCATGATTCGAATGCAGAACCTTCCCTTAAATGCAAGATTGCAGCCTTGAAAGCTATACCTTTATTTGTATAATTTGGCATGGTTTGTTTTTGTGGAATGACAAGCAATGGTACAGCACTGTAAAATTCAAAGAATATATGTCATTAATCTTCAAGCTTAAGTTATTAAGGATGCCATTATTCTCCCGATTTCATTCATTATCTCTATTTTTATTATAATACAAATTATAATGAACTAGGATTTCACCTTAAAAAGATGAGTGAGAAGTGGATTTTTTTTTTCGTTTGTTTTTTTTTGCTTTGTATAAGCAATCAAGACGCACAAATTCTTTTTTAAGAATCTTCTAATCTTTTTATAGACACTGCAAGCCTGAAAGTTCCTTCTAAATAAAAAGAAAAATATAGATTTGTAAGTTGGTCGCCTTAGATCTAAATTGAGTGAGATATATTTACTATCAATTTTAATTAACTCCACATAATGAAATGTTAGGAATCCAATATTCTTAAAGTATGAGGGATTAAATTGCATTAATTAAAAATTTGAGGATCAAAATGAACTTTGAGTAAAAGTTTGAGGACCAAAAATATATTTTTATCTTTAATCTAAGAAATATAATCATGATTTGCACTTTTATTTATTGATGATTAATAAATTTATATCTATAGATGAAATGGAGTTTAGATTTAGGTTCGACCATTTGGGAATTTATTGATAAAATCTGTGCATTAATATGTGAGGCCTAGAAGATGCATATTTTGGGACTTTTTCATTTTCCTTTTTTATGCATGCATTAATGACTAAATCAATAAAGCCTTATTTAAATTTTGGGATACATATATAATTAATATATTACAAGATTGAAAAGAACTCATAAAGGAACATAATCCTAGCCTTGCTATAAAACCATTCTTTCTTTTTTTCCACTATTGCATGATTTAGTAAGAAATTAGTCCACTGTTGTCATATATGGATTGGTGGTATCATCTTGAAGATTAATTATATTTTGAAATTTATTTTTTACCTTTCTGATTTCCTTTGAAATTCGGTAAAGTCTTCCAAAATAAGTGGTAATTTTCAAGTCCAATTTATGATTTTTAGATTTTAATACAACATCTTACTTTTAATTTAAATAATAACCAATATTCCAATTTAGAGTCAATTATTAATTAGATATAAATTATCATAATTGAATCACGTGTTTAGATAGGCAGCTGCTCAAAAACACTCTGAAAATTATTATTACAGCAACAACAATAACAGCAAAGCTTTAATCCAAAATTAATTAGGATCGATTACATGAATCCTTTTTTTCCATTCAGCTCAGCTCTGAATTATATTTTTTGTAAGATACAAAAATTATTAGTCTTTCTTTATTACTTTCTCTTATGTGATTTTTAGTCTAGCTCTACCTCTTTTTCTCTTTACATGTATCAAGTCACTCTTACACATAGGTGCATCTCTAGGTCTATATTGTATATGTCCAAACTATTTAAGTCATCCTTCTCTTAATTTATCCTTAATTGGAGTTACCTTTACCTTTTTACGAATGGTTTCATTTCTTATTCTATTTTTTCTTATATTACTACATATCCATCTTAACATTCTTATTTTCGCTATACTTATCTTATGTACATGTATTTTTCTAACTACCTAATATTCTATGCTATAAAGCACAGATAGTCTTATGGTTGTCCTATAAAATTTTTCTTCAACTTGGCATGTACTTTACAATCACATATTATTCTAATTGCACTTCTCTATTTTATTCAACATACTTTAATCTCATGGACAACATTATCCTCAATCTCTCATTCCTTATAAATAATTGATTCTAAGCACCGAAAATGATCATTTTAGTAACTTCATGATCCCCAATTATACTCTGCATTTATATTTATTTTTAACTGTACTAAAATTGCATTCTATATATTCTGTCTTTATCTTACTTAACCTAAAACCTTTAAATTCTAATGCATTTTGTCATTGTTCTAATTTATGATTAACTTCAGCTTTAGTTTCATCTATTAGTACTATATCATCTGCAAATAACATGCATCATGAAATATCATCCTGAATATGTCTAGTAAGCTCAATTATAATTAAAGTAAAAAGATAAGGAATAAGAATAAATCCTTGATGTAAACATACTGTAATAAAAAATTTGCTATTATTATCACCAATAGTTCTTATAGTAGTAACTACCCCATCATACATATTTTTTATTATATTAATTTATTTAAGAGGTACTCCTTTCTTTTTTAGCACCCATCATAAAATTTTTTTAGAGACCCTATCATATACTTTCTCTAAGTCAACAAAAACTATATGAAGATCTTGTTTTTTTGCTTTATACATCTCTATTAACTTCTTCAAGAAGAAAATAACTTTTATGATCGATCTTCTTGGCATAAAACCAAATTAATTCTTTAATATTTTTATAGTACATCTTAACCTACGTCCAATTACTCCCTTCAAAAATTTCATAGTATGACTCATGGATTTAACACCACGATAATCAGTTTTAAAGATCGCTTTTATTCTTATAAATGGATACTATAATACTCTAAAATTATTATTACATATATCATTAATTAATGAACGGAGGTAAGTTCATCACCTTGTTATTTATAAGGTGATGACATCCCTTGCATTTACATCACAGTTATAGCTTTTTAAATAGCTTCAATCTTCCAAATAGAAGAGATAAAATTATATATAGGCCAAAATATACTTTTGGTCCTCAAATTTTTCACTCAAAATTCATTTTAGTCCTCAAACTTTCAGTTGTTACTATTTAGTCTCTCATATTTTAAGAATATTCCATTCCTAGCATCCGTTAAATAGGTTAGTTAAAATTGATGAAATAGCTGATGTATTATCCTGATATAAATATGTGAACTGTCACAATTCCATCAATTTTAATTAATCCTATATAATAGGACATTAGAAATGCAACATTCTTGAAACATGAGAGACTAAATTGTAACAACTGAAAATTTGATGACTAAAATGAATATTGAGTGAAAGTTTAAGGACTAAAAGTATATTTTCTCTTTATATATGTTCCGATAACTTATTCTATGTGAAACTCATGTAATACCCAAAAAATAATCTCACATTGGATAGAAAAAAAAAGTTAAATTACTTATAGCTCAAGTTCTTCTGCTACTAATTAACTTCCACTCGAGTTTTTAGGGCCACATCGTTTTGGCCTGCTAACATGTTAATTGGACCAGCATGTGTGTTTGAGATATTACAAAGATATCATAACCGACCTGAGTATGTAAAAATTAATGGGTAGCAAGAAAGGGCTATCCATGGGATGGTGGTTAAGTTTTGCCATGGTGTGGAGCCACCCTTGCACTACCAAGGGTCTGGCTTGGGGTGTAGATTCTGGCTAGCTTATGGCATGCGATGAGGAGGATGCTTCATAAAGAGGGAAGATTGTAATACTTCAAAAATAATTTCACATTGGATGGAAAAGAAAAGTTAAAGTGCTTATAACTCAAGTTTTCTTACTACCAATTAACTTCCACTCGAGTTTTTATGGCCACGTGGTTTCGGCCTACTAATAGATTAATTAGACCAGCAGGTAAGTTTGAGGCATTACAATCCGAGTTTGGTTTCCAGCTTGCCTCAATAATCAAGGGCACTGCAAGTATGGATCCTTAAAAAGAAAAGTCTAAATCCTTCAAACAAGCTAATCAAATAAACCCTTTCATCTTTGTTAAGGCTTCTTCTGACTTTTGGACCACCTTACTCTTTTACAAGTTTTCAATAAACATGGTAACCTCCCATCAATTTCAGTTCGAAAAAAAGAGAGACGATCATCTAAATTAAACATCAAGTCCTTGAAACTATGAAAACTATAGCTCACAATTGCATCTTAAGCTCTATTTGGGGCTGCTGTTGGTCTTAGTTATTAAAAAATAGTTACCTTATATAGCTGATAAGAAATAGCTACTATCCTAAATACAGCTTTAAGCCGTGACTCCTATAGGTTCAACTCAAGGTTAAATGAGGCCGAAAAATAAATACTAGAGAATTTAGCATCATAATTGGCACCATAAATAAAAGTATATTGGATGCTTTTGCGACATGGTGGTGCAGTTGATTCTCTTGAAACACCGAGTTGGCTCCTACTCCGAGGTTTCTTTATCATGTCCAGCGTTGCCATTGCAAAGCTCAAGAATTGATGAGCAAATTCTCTTCATTTTAAAAGGTTAGTAATGTCACAACTTAAACCATAACAAATTCCTCATGGATCAAGTTATTACATGTGACAGCTCAGGTACAGCAATTGGAGCAGAGGAATTGCAGATGATTCAAGTGAATATTTATTGCCAAGGTTCAATGGAGAGGAAGGTCTCTAAATCTTTAATGGTCTCTATTGAACTTCATAATGATGTAGCAGTAGGAGGCTTTAAATTCATACAGTTGGAAAGGACTGAGAAACTTTATGGGGGAGATACCAAAAGATCTTCATGCACTGAGTTCAGGTCCGTTGGTAAATCACATTGAATACGTCAATGAAACAGAAACGGTCCATGTAATATTGCTTCAGTGAAGCTCATATAAATTTGCATAGCCTGTTATTTCCCTCTGCCTATACCAAGATTTCAGGCATTCAGTTGAAAGATCAGAGGAGAGCTGCTTCCTAAGATGTTAAATGGTAAGCCAAGTCCAAATTGGTCTGGCAATGGACTTGATTAGCCAAACGAACAAGACTTCAATCACCCTAGGCACTCAATAATTTCAATATTCCTATTAATAAAGTTTTAAGTCCTATGAAACGATATAGTTTCAATTTCTTGATGAAACAGAATATCCACTATTCCACCTCATCCTACTACCCATTCTGGCTAGCAGCCTTTTTTATTTCTTTTATCTTTTTTTTACTTTATTTATTTTTTATATTCTTCCTCTTATCTTCATTTTCTTTTTTTTTATTATTTATTTCTCTTCTATTTTTTCTTTTTTCTCTTCATTCCTTTCTTTCTTTTCTATCTCCTTTTTTTTTTCTTCTCCTCTTTTTCTCTGAGTCATGCTCTTTTGCATCTTTTCTTTCAGGGGAATAGGATACCCTCATTTTTAGTCTCCTTTTTTTTTCTTTGCAAGAAAGGAGCAAGATGGCTGGGATGCCTTCTGTCCCATTGGGATATAAAATCTTGTTTATTACCATGGTCAATGATAGATGAGCTCAAACGGCTCCACTGTTACCTACAAAAGATGTGGTGCTAGGAAAAGAATCGATTAGATTGCTAATCATATGGGAACTAATCCTACAAAAATCGCAATTTGAACTTTAAGAAAGAGTGGTGGATGTCATTGGGTGTCAAAGTGCATGGGAATAAGATGCAAAGAAGACCTATGCAACCTAAGTGGAAGAAATGAGGCACCAAAAGGCGCAACAACCTGCCAGGAACAAATGATGACATAGGTTTCATGTAGCAGCACTAATATGAGGATCTTATATATTGGTTACAGTGGTTTGTAGAATGGTGATGCTTTAAGAAATGAAAAGTATCTAAACTCTCTGAAACCATGCTTGAGTCTTCCTATTTTGATATGAATAGGTTGCAGGAGTAGATGCACTACAAGATACCAACACCTCAATTTCTCTGCTATAAAATGTGAACGTTCCATTACAATTCTTTGAGACTATTTGGAAACTTTGAGGATAGATAACTCCATTGCACAGACGTTAGGCTCATCTAGAAAGTTCTCATATGGAAGAAGAAAAAACTGACAAAAATACATAACATTATAAAATTTTAAGTTAATAATGAGTTCCATCTCTCAATCCCCTTTGCTCATGCTACATGTACATATTAAAATACAGGAATGAATTTTAGTTTCTTTTCATGAGTTAAAAAAACTCATTACATTCATACAGACAATGTATAATTCTCTCTACCAAAAAAAAGGTATAATTGTCATATCATGGCTTATTACTAGGTTAATATTTTGCTTAACCCTCACATAAAAGAAGGTAAACATAGTTTGTTAGCAGGATATGGTAAGCATAAAAGCATCATCAAAAGTTATCATGACAGTTAAGAGTATATATAATACCAATTATAAAAATAGAGAATACTAAAAAATTTAATATATTTCTTTCTGGCATATAACAGGGCTGTGAGTGTTGCCTCTTTTTCTGCCTCACTTTATTAGGTGGCATTCAAAAAAATATATATATTAAATAAGTAAATAAATAATACAATAATAATAATAACAACAACAAAATTTAATTTTAAACTATTTAAGATTGGATGCATGAATTCTTTTTCTTAGAGTTATAATTTATATAAGATATAAAAATACGAAGACTTTCTTCATTATTTCCTCTCATATAATTTTTGATGTATCTTTATTTCTTTTTTCTTCATATATCACATCACTCCTTTGTACTAATACATTCTTAAGTTTACCTTATAAATATCCAAACCATCTAAGTCGTCTTTATCTCAATTTACTATCAATTAGTGCTATCTCTACTTTTTATAAATGACTTCATTTTTTATTCTATCTTTTATTATATTACCATATATTTATCTTAATAGTCTCATCTCGGCTATGTTCATCATATGTATATGTTGTTTTTTAATCATTTTACATTTTATATCATAAAGCATAGCTTTGTTTTATAATTATCTTATAAAATTTTTTTTGAACTTGACAGAAATGCTATAATCATATAATATTTCAATTGTACTTCTTTTTTTTTATTCAATCTTCTTTGATATTATAGACAACATCTTTCTCAATCTCTCCTTAAATATAAAAAATAATCAATCTCAAAAATTTTATGATCTTCAATTTTCACTCTATCTTCATCCCTATTTTTAATTTTGCTAAAACTGTATTTCATATATTATCTATGTTTTGTTTAATCTAAAATCTTTAAATTCTAATGTATTATTCCATAATTCAAATTTAGGATGAACCATGACCTTACTTTTATTTGTTAATACTATATTATTTACAAACAGCATACACCAAGAATTATCATCTTTAATATGCTTGGTAAGGTGATCCATAATTAGTACATAAGGGTAAGAATATAGCGCCAATATTTGATATAAGCTTATTACAATTGAAAATTTACTAGTATTGCTATTAGAAGTTCTTATACTAGTAATTGCTTTATCGTACATATCTTTAATTATATTAATATATTTAATAAATACTTCTTTTTTTTTTTTTTACACTCGTCATATGACTTTTTTAAAGACTCTATCATATGTTTTTTTAATATTAATAAAAACTATATAAAAATTATATCTCTTTTCTTCATATTTCTTTATTAACTTTTTATGGAGAAAAAAAGCTTCCACAGCCGACTTTTGTGTTATCAAATTAAATTGATTCTCTAAGTTTAATACTATAATAGTTAGTAGAGATATCGGCTAATTCATTAGGTGTATTTGACAATTTGGGTTTAATTCTAAGGCATTCTAATATCATTTAATTCTAAGGCATTCTAATATCAACTATATACAAAATATGAGTTTTATGCATGACTGATCTCAAGCCCAAATAAAGAAGAAGGATTATGATATGTTGATAATTAGTATAAAATTTTTGCCGCATCATACCAACATGAAGTAAACAAATAAACTAGCAAAAGTGCAACCACCCAAAGAGAATTTGGGGCCTTTTATAATTAAAATTTGACTCATTACATATGGAGCTGAGAATAAATACATTGAAAAACTAAGAACAAAAGGAAACAAAGTTCCATTATTTCATACAAATGGTGTAGAAGAGCAAGAAACATTGCCCCCATAAAAACGACATGGACTATGTGAAAATTGATAAAAGAAATACGCCTCTTTATGTTTACATCTTTCTCCTCCTTATTGTGCCAATGCTTGGAAGGATCAAATCTCAAAGCCCGGCTGCAAGGAAGAGCTTTGCAATACGAGGCCCCAACATAAGCACATACCAGAAACATCGATGTGTGAACTGCATCAACAAGAGAATACTCGCATGAAGAACTATTAAGATAAGGACAATGAAAAACCGCTTACAAGAACAAAATAGTTGGATTGTAGTTTAGTATGGGGTTAAAAAAAAAAAAAAAAGACTAAAAAGTTATAAGAGTAACCTTGTCTTATGCAAATTTTTTCATCAATTATGCTTAGTTGTGTCTGTAAATAAAAAGTACAAAAGTTTATTAATCCCAATATTTTAGCCTATTTTCATCCAAAATAATTTTTGCATTTAATATCCTGTTAACCTACCTCCTTTCTATGTGAACAATTTTAGAAGGAAAGAAAAAGCATCCTTCTGACCAAAATTAATCCTGTATTAAATACCCTTAAAAGATAGTAAAAATTATAGAAGTAATTCTTCACCTCTTTAACCCTGCATCAAACGTACCCTTAGCGCTGATTTCATATTTTTCAAAAAAATATTTTACTTAAAAAAGCTTTCCTAAAATAAAGGAAAAGAGTATCGAAAAAAAAAAACGACCTTCCTTTGGTATTAATTTTTTCAATGAAAGAGAACAAGGCATCTAATGTATCACACAACTGTGAACCCCTATTTTTCTCCTCATACCAGAAGAAACCTCCACTGAGCACTGGAACCTATACCTGAAGTAGCATAGATGGAGCTGGAGGGGCTTCAGCAGCAACATGGCTTCTAGTCATTCTGCCATCAGCTGCAACAGGTAACGGGATGCAGTCAGTAATCTTATTCCAGAAGCTGCGCTTCTTGGCAGTCGGTTCCGGGGACAGAGAATGGTGACTCGGGCTCTTCGACTCCCCTTCTTCTACTGCTGCTGCTGCTGCTGCTGCTGCTGCTGCCTCCTCTGTCGTAATGACTCTCTTTTCCTCTTCTTCCAATGGCTCTGGACTGTTTTTATTCATCAATTCATAAATGAAATCATCCTTCTGCTTGATCAGCAGCATGTGCTCCATATTGAGCTCCTCAATCTCAGCCTCCAATGCCTTCACTTTATTCTGTAGCTCCTGGACTACTGCATCATCAACAGTCGATTTCTTCAACTCAGCCGAACATGGCAGAGGGAGAAGAGAGGAGGAAATGGCAGGGGGTGCTGGCGAGGACTTGGCTGCCAGTAATTGAGCTTGGATGGTAAGTAGCTCTTGCTGGTGGCGCACCAACTGCTGCCTCAGCTTACTGTTCTCCTTCTGTAACTCCAGCAGTAGTTTTGCCTGTTCTGTTTCAGATTCTGGCACCAGTATTATTTCCTCATTTGCACTTGAAGCCTGAACATGTAGAAAAATAAATCAGTTTGAACTCCTCCTGTTGATTTAGGATGAGAAATTTAAATTTGTAAAGATTCAGCAAAGATTGCATGAATGATATATGAAATAGTTCAAATCTGGCCAAATTTGTCGTGTAAATAGTAGATGGTAATGGATTTCAGTTAGATGCTGTTGTTTTCAATAATTTGCAATCCAAAATACCTTCCACCAAAAATTCAGCTAAAATATGTAACAAGTTCTTGCAATATGAATGTTATAAATAACACCAGGATCAACTAATTGGTAGTAGCTAGAACTAATACTTAAGGCAAAATGGATTTGAATAACTCATTAATACATTGAAACAAAAAGATAACGTTACAATTTCTTTAGATAATTATGTCGAAAGGAATAACATGAGGCAATTTAATGAATACTGTATCTATGGCAATTTAAAGTGGAAGTACAACTTCTAAGTTCTCACTCAAATTATATCAAGAAAGTCGACAGTGTATGATTCCACTTGATTCTATTTTTTTTAGTTATTGAAGGTTTCATGCTTTTAGGGATTGGGATGGTGTTTTTAAGTTATTTCAAAGCAAAACTCTATGTGACTCACTATTCAACTTTTTAGTCAGAGAATTCGAAGAAGCAAACCTTAGTCTTTATCTCCTTAGCACGGTCTGCCCAGTGAAGAGTGTTTTGTGTCTCACCAAATGAGAGATTGCTTGGGCTTATATTTGCAATCATGACAGTATTGCATGACCCTCCTAGCGAGTCCTTGAGTAGTTGGGTGAGCTTGGAATTGCGATAGGGGATGTGCTTCTTTCCCTCCACGAGAGCATGAATGCAACTGCTTAAAGACAGCAGAGAGCGGTTAATGTTGGCTCCTTCAAGTGATCTCTGAGTGCATCGTTGTTCATTTGTTAGAGCTTTCTCCGATCCAGCCAGATCAATGAATGAGATCTTCCCCACTCGGGATACCAAGCTACCTGATTCTTTGGCTCTATATTCAGCAACAACCTACAACAGGTAAAAGATTAATTTGCATAATCAATATCGATATGAAAATTGAGGAATTCTAGCGAATGAAAAAGAGATTTCCAAAGAATACTACCTGAAGTATTGCATGAGACCTCGAAGAGGTCTCGTTGAATTGAGTTGGTTCAGTGGTTCTATTCCGATTGCCTTGTTGAAGCAATCCCATAATCTATAAAAGAGAGAAACAGCACCATCTTTTGTAAGCTTTGTTATGAGCAAGTTAGCTACTGAAAAATTAGAATACTGAGGAAGGAAATTACTTCATCTATTGAGTAAGCTCTGTACTGAGTAAGTCCAGCAGCAATGATTCCCTGAAATATTTAGTCAAATAAGAGAATTTAAATTTTGAACCATATAGCAAGAAAACAAATTTCCCCTAGACTTGAAAAAATTAGCAAGAACAAGAAAGATGACTTTGAAAAGAAAAGAAAAGAAAGAAAAGGCTCAATCTATTCTGATTAGATCAAGTTAAAATTTTGAATGATGGACCTATATTTTTGAAATATAGGCAAATTTTCAACGAAAAAATATTTTCAATTACGATAACAAAATAGAGACAAAAAAATCTCTCTACAATTAAAGCAAACAGCATGATAATAGACAACAACTTTCAGGATCAGAACAAAATAATATTGTTTCTTTTCATTGTAATAGGTTCAAATGCTTCTTTTTTTCACTCTAAAACTTGTATATGCTGTTTGATGAAGTTCTCTTATTCAAGCATGAGATTTCAAATACAGCTTCCAAAGAAAATGCACGAGTATTTTCTATCACATTTATCAGGTGATAACAAAGAAAAGAGAAATGGACCAAACTACAATATGTTAGATGCCAAAACCATGCATATATGTTCAAAATGATTGGCATGGTGTCTCCTCAGTAGGATAACACCTCAACTATTGCACATTTGCGCATATGATGTACTGAATACACAAGTGCTGGGAAAGAAACAAGAGGTCTCAACAAACCGAGACATGAAGCAATCAGCAAAAAGTAGAGCAGAATGAAGAATTTGTAGTCTTTAACCACAGGAATCACCAAAACTATAAAATGTCTAGGTCCCTTGAGATGGTGAATAAATTCTGAGATTACACTTCTGTTTTCCATGCTTATTCCTAGAAAATTACCTTTCATTTGCTAAATTAGAAGAAGCAATGTAAATAGATGAGCTTCAAAAAAAAAAAAAAAAAAAAAGATTAAGAATTGCACGATGTCCAGGTTACTAGGAAGTAAGCAATGGAAGCTTGCCTGTTTATCTTGTCTGAGGACCAGAGGTCTACCAGGGGACAACAAGTCTCTAACAGTCTCATTATAGACCTCAAGATATGAAAGGTGGACTGAGTGGTTCCCATCATAGCTTCTTTGCCTGATCTTAGAAAAGAGGTCCTTGATGGCCAAAACCATCACCCCAGGGTTCTCTACTGTTCCCAACATTGTATATGTTTTGCCAGTTCCTGTAGTCCCGTAGCAGAAAACTGACCCGTTCCTCCCTTGTAGCACGCCCTCTACAAGATTTGCCGTTCTGCGTTTGCATTTGTACAAACACATGTAAGGCAATCCATTCTTGGGATGAAGTAGAGGAGAATAACGCAGTATGTGGTATATCAAGTGCATTTTTCTTTGTATTGCAATATAAATAACCTTGAGAGTGCAAGCAAATCAAAAAGTCTGCAATGAAGGATGTCAGGATACTTCAATAGATTTGTTTGATGTGAATAATAGAAAGACTAATCATTTCATAAACCCCATGAAATCCAGCAGCATTGATCCACATAAGTAGGCACCAACGGAAAAAAAAAAAAAAGTTAAGAGCCTATTAATTAACTATTGTCAAACATGATGGGAAACATGAGAAAATAACAGAAATTCCACTAATTAACTGTTGACAAAGTAACCAAGAGAATGTCCTGGATTCCTCTATACAAAGGTCAACCACACAGTTAGAGCCAAAAAAAAAAAAAAAAAGAAACACATTTTTAAACCCTGGCGGTCAAATCTGAGAAGAAAACTTAAAAAAAAAAAAAACAATCTTTCTTCAGAAAATAATCATGCCTAAGTACATAAAACCTAATCTACAATTTAACTTAAGAAAATCTTGGTGAATTCATGAGCATGGATAAAAGTAAAGAGAATAATAACATGAATTTTAGAGATACCAGAATATCTACGAGGGGCTGTTTGGAGTAAAGATTTCCATAGCATCTAAAATTCCTAACTTTGGAGTGCCAAAAATTATTTCTGAGATTCTTCTTTGTCCTGACATAAAAGATTCTTTGATTCCCAGAAATCTTTTACTTCAGAAACAAAGAATTATAATGGGAACGTGACCCTTCTCAGTCCAAACAGCCCCAGATAAGAACCAGTGAGACCAGTATTCTTACGTTGTAGAATAAACTTCTTGCTGAGTCGTGGAATCAGGAAACGAAGCATCGAAGCAGAAGCGGTGCCCACGGAACCTCTTCTTCTTGTGATGGTCAGACTCCGACGGGAACTTCGTCAAGTATACTTCCTTTCTATCCGCGATCCTGACGCAGCACCATGATCGGGCTTCCTTCTCCTTCTTCGCCATCGGCCGGACCCTCACGAACACAAGAATCCGGCTCCCAGACTTTCCACTCTCTGAACTCACCCCTGGCTCCCCACCATCCTTGCTCCTCCCGAAACTCTCTTCGCACCGCACAACGAAATCCCCCATGGAAGGCTCCTCGGCCACCGCCGTCGCATCGGCTTCTTGGTTCTCCATTGCGTCGATTCTCAGGAAGACAAGAGGATCCTCCGTGGCGTTTGTTTGGCTTGGCAGCGCGGTGCTCTGCTTCATCACCAACGGTGCACCTTCCTTCTTCTTCTCTTCAACTTTTTTATCTTCTTCTCTCTTCTTGCGGTCGGAGTCGACGAACTCCACGCTCGTCTCCGATCGGGCGGATTGGTCCCCCGACGAGGCTAATCGCTGCTTATGCTGGTCATAGAAGAGGGCGAGGGTCTTACCCTCGTTGCGTCCGTCGTGCGGGTTGCGGAGTCGGGCCGAACTGGACGGTGGCGGTGGCAGTCGAGACCGGTGGTCCCGCGTGATAGTTTTATCGCGGTTGACGGAGATCTGAGAGCCGGTGGAGAGCAGCATGTTCTACTCACAGGAAGCGGGGGAAGAGGAGGAATCGGGCTATTCGGGCATGAGATCGAAAAAATTCTCGTACCCAGCACCAAGAATGGATTCTTGGAAGGAAACGGAGGAAGGGGCCCTTCCTTTTGTAACGATGGCGGCGAACCAAAACTATGCGCGGCAGTCGGGAACGAGAGCTTCGGGGAGGCGGCGGAGGTGGGAAAGATATACGGGGATCAACCTGCCGCGTTGACCAATGGCGGAAATGGACGATTTGCAGGGGTGGGGGGAGATGTCCGAAATCCAGGAAACATTCCTTACGGCCTAAGCGTGCGCTTCTGATGGCCACCTGGCCGTTGGCGATTTGTGGCGGCCGTTTATGCAGGTGGACCCTGGCTAGCATCTGGGCATAATTTTTTTAAGTAAATAGATTATGGGAGGCTGTCCCAATTTAATTTTCATGTGATGATATACATTCATTTTTGAGGATATCTGTAAACAAAACATCCTGTTTTTAGGATATCTTTTATCTATGGATTAAGCCGCCTGAAAATCAATATATATTATTTCTATATTTTCTCAAAAACAATATCTTGATATTATAGCTATGGATGTGGAATCATTTAATGTCCAAATAAGAGTATTTTGGTATATATAATTTTTATTTATAAAAGATATCGTAGTTTATATTTTTATTTTTTGACTTTAATGGTTGGATGCATGATGGCTAGTAATTAAGTTGGTTTTTTTAATCTATTTTTGAACTATTTTAATGAGATAAAGGAGTGGTGAGGTGTGAATACGTAAATCCTTCGATTTTGGCTTAATAAACTACCACCTTATGCAAGTTAAACTTTTATATAAGTGCTTATCGTGATACCCATAGTGACACATTTATAATATATTAATTAATTTACTTTAACATTTTTATGTAATTAAAAAAAGAGATGATCAATTGCTAGAATGAGATATAGTAAGTGATAATATTCATCAACAATAATCATATCTAGCTTTATTTGGATATAGGGCATTATCATAACAATATTAGAGTAGTCAACTCATTGTGTAATAAAAATATGTTTATACCATGAATTATGCTACACGCCAAATTTTAAGATTTTACTTTAAGTATACCTAATTAGCATGAATCCTTCAACTATTTTCTTATATTATACATTAAGTATAGAAGGTACGTTGTGCATGCTCCTGCATGCACCTCTTGCTCTGATGGAGGCCAAAAAAGAAAAATAAAATTTTCTACATGTACATTATATATATTTGATTTTGATAAAGATAATAAAAAATTATTGAAGATTGAAGATAGAACTTAAACAACTATTTTTGTTGTGTATATAAAATTTAATATCTAAATCTGATCTCACAATTCCCAACAAATTCTCATTCTTCTCTCCTAGAAATTGGAATTACTAGGCCCCAATCACAAATTCTCTCTTAATAAATTATCTCTTGATCACTCTTTCAATCCTCTCTCTCTCTCTCTCTCTCTCTCTCACTCACTCCCCCGCCCCCACCTTTTCAAAAAAAAAAAAAAAAAAAAAGCCTCCACCACCCTCCCTTTCCATCACTCTAGTCATTCCATCTTCATATATTATTCATCCTTTTTCTCATGCGGGATAGATAGACAAACCTAAGCAGAACTATATGGCTCCAACTAAATATAGTCTTTGGATCTTTGAATGAACTTGGAATCCAAAATTTAGATATGAATATCAAAAAAATATTGGAAATGAATGCATTACTCAAGATGATATAAATCCAAAGTAGTATGTTCAAAATTTCATTTTTCACCAAGCTTGGGAATGGCCAGCTAGATCCTACGAGAACCCGTGGGTCAGGAGAGTGAACTTGGAATCCAAAATTTAGATATGGATATCAAAAAAATATTGGGAATGAATGCATTACTCAAGATGATATAAATCCAAAGTAGTATGTTCAAAATTTCATTTTTAACCAAGCTTGGGAATGGCCAGCTAGATCCTACGAGAACCCGTGGGTCAGGAGAGTGAACTTGGAATCCAAAATTTAGATATGGATATCAAAAAAATATTGGGAATGGATGCATTACTCAAGATGATATAAATCCAAAGTAGTATGTTCAAAATTTCATTTTTCACCAAGCTTGGGAATGGCCAGCTAGATCCTACGAGAACCCGTGGGTCAGGAGAGTCTCAACCGGGCCCATGAAAGAAAAGATCTCGAGTGCTTCTTCTTCATCTCATTTCTTTCCTTCTTTCTTTTCTTTTCTTTTACCTTGCTTCATTATATTCTACAATGCTTGGACCCATCACTGCTATCCCCTGGCCTCTCCCCTCCTCTCTTTCTCCCTCCATTCCTGAAGGATACTCCTATGGTGATACCCAAACGATCTCTTCATCTGCAAGATATTTGACTAGAGAATATACCAGATAAATGTGTGCTCAGGATCCAAGGCTCTGAAGCCAGATTGAGTAGTTCTGGAGCCTGGACCAAATCATTTGTTAAAAATTCTAAATACTAGAAAACCAATAGCAACTCCAAACAAGGCTGGGGAAAACCAATCATACAGAAGCCTGTCAGACAAGTCTCTCTTATGAGAGACTTAAGGTAATCCATGTTCTGGTTAACTAATGGGTGGCTTTCCTGATGACTTTCCACTGAGAGTAACTCCAAACAAGGCTGGTGGATATTAAGTCATACAGAAGCCTGTCAGACGCGTCTCTCTTATGAGAGACTTAAGGGTGGTTTTCCTTGATAACTTACCATTAACTCAGTATTATCAAACACTAGTTATAGATAAGATGGTTGTCTTGATGGGATGTAACTAATAATAAGGATTAGATTATTTGATAAGGGTCCCTAGCCTAACCTATTTTTAAGCATGTAGAGGTCCACCAGCTAACGACTTTCTTAGAAGCATAAGTTGGAACATTCTTATATTTCACTAGATTTAATTTCATTTAAACATGTTTGGAGGCACGTAATTTCATTTTCTTGTTGAGTATTATTCTTGGTATCAGAACTTTAGTCATTGTCTGTAGTTTTGATATTATGTGGTTGATTTCTATGTGCCATATTTTTGTGGGTTTGACAAACTCTATTAATAAATACTTTTCAACCATGATTCTTGTTCTAGTTACATGCAAATTAAATAAAGAGTTAGAAGATGCCTAAATGTGATTCATTTTAGTATTTATGATTTCTCATGTCTTTATATTATTGTTAAATTGACAAAGTTTCTGATGGCATATTTCTATATGTTCAAGGCATCTATTCTTGTTTGCATTATATCAGTTGATTCTTCTGGATGTATGGTATGGCATGTAACCTATTCTAAGGCTAATCTGTGCAAGATACGAAACATCATGCTTCAAATATATGATCCGATTTGTTGAATAATTACACCATGTGATGTCTACTGCCATAATGCTATAATCATATTTTATTATTTCCATTTACAGAGGAAACTTAACACTATAAGTTTGTATAGTGTAATGAGATAAGTTTATTTGTGTTTAATCATATGTGCTCTTCTTTATTTAGCATGCTTTTACTAATTTTGTTGTTAGCTCTTCTTTTTTTTAGCATGCACATGTGTGATAAATTTCGGATTTAATAGCACTCTATATATATTTTGAGTTGCTATTATTCATTTTGGTACCCATATAAAACTCTGAACATGACTCGATAAACAAATTGTCAAGCCTCTTTATAATGCTTTTAGAGTGCCGTTCTAAATTATTTTATATGCTAGAATCACATTGCAATTACTTTGGCACCTTTTGATAATTATTTTTATGGCAAAAATCATCTTGAAATGAATATGACGCTTCTCTATAATTAGTACAAATTTCTAGGATCTGTTAGTAATTATTTTGGTGCTAGTTTATAATTTTCAACAAGTATTCTGAAATTAATTTTTGCTGGAAAATTATTTATATTATGGTACCATACTTTGCCAAATTCTTTGACATTGTTTTTGAGGCACAAATGCATGAATTTTTTTTCCATGATTGATTTGTGTACTTTTTTAATCAACATTTGGTTTAGTTGATGATTTGGTTAAATTATTTGTAGGTGTTATTATAGAGTTTTGGGAGATCATATGCTTAGGAGTAGCTACAACATCTTGAGTCATTATGATGTATGATGGTATCAGTCACATTTGGATAAGTGATTAAAAGAATATTAATGGCATCTAAAAATAACAATAAATTTATTAAAATGGTTATCTAACCTCACATGGAGGTGGCTATTAAGATCAAATTCTCTTGACTTTGGAGTGCATGGATTTGGACTTGGCACCCTATGCAGATAAATCACTTGTCCTATGGAGTCAAGTGTGCCAAATGACAACGCTACTTATGAGCGATAGGAATGATCTAATTACTTAAGTCTTATGCTCATTAAGTCCCATATAAGTAAAAGCATCATGGGTCTAATCACAAAATGCAATAAGGCTAGAGCTTACACAAAAAATATTGAGAAAGAATTTGGAGGCTTTGATAAGGCATTAACTAATACCTTGACGAAGAAGTATTAAGGTACGAAGCATGACAAAAGTAAGAGGGTGCATGAGTGCATTATGGAAATGAGTAGCATTATTGCTAAATTGAGGTCCCTAGAGGTTGAGATTTCTAAGATATTTCTAGTGCATTTCATTCTCAATTCTCTCATTATGAATATAGGCCAATTAAAATATCTCATAACACACATAAGGAAAAATGGTCAATTAATGAACTTTTGATCATGTATATACAAGAAGAGGGAGTTTAAAGCATGAGACACTTGAGAGTACTCATTATGTAACTCATGCTAAAGGAAATGCTAAGAAAGGCAAGAGTGTTTTGGAAAAGAAAAGAAATGCTAATGTGTAAATACTGCGGGATGGCAATAAGGATAAATGCCACTTCTATAGGAAGAAGGGACACTTTAAGAGGGACCATGCTAAATATATGAAATAACTCAAAAAGAAAGGTAATATCACCTAAGTGTGTTTTGAATATTGTTTTACTGACGTTTTTGGTATTACTTGATATATTGATTTGGCTACCATAATTCATATTTTGAATAATGTGTTGGGCTTTCTAAACCTGAGAAAACTAGTAAAAGGTGAATAACAAATCTATTTAAGAAACTAGATGAGTTCACATGTGGAAGTTTTGAGATATAGACTTATTTTGAGATCTAGTTTTCAATTAAATCTTGAAAATGCCCTTTATGTTCCATTATTTTCTAAAATTTTGGTTTTTGTTTTAAGATTAGCTAAGATTCGATATGATTTTATTTCCATGATACAATTGTTGGTCTTTTGAAAAATAAACAAGCTGTTAGTTTTGGAACTCTAATTGAAAATTTATTTAAATTTGAATTGGAACTCACTTTCGAGTGCTGTCTCCCAACCCTACATAATAATAAAATTGGTGTTAAACGGAGTATTATCGATAAACACTCCTTTAACCTTTGACATAAGAGGTTAGGATATATCTCTTTAGAGAGAATTAAAAGGCTGGTAGATGATGTAGCCTTAAAAGATTTTTAATGACTTTACTAACTTTAGTACTTTAGTGGATTGCATAAAAGGAAAGCAAGCTAAGATGACTACTAAAGGTAAGGTGCCCTCGATATCATATATACAAACATCTGTGAACCATTTCTTACCCCTTGTCTAAATGATTTGAGATATTTTCTCATTTATTGGTGATCATTCAAGATACATGTATCTTTATCTTTTGTTTAATAAGGCAGAATCATTTGATGCTTTTAAAGTTTTCAATGCAGAGGTAGAAAAATAAAAAAAATATAAAATAAAGATTATAAGGCCAAACAGGGATGGAGAATATTATAGAAGATACATAAAAAAGGGATAAGTATCAGGTTCATTTACTAAGTTTCTTAAAGAAGAGAGCATCATTGTCCTATACATAATGCTGAGCACACCTCAATAAAATAGTGCGCCTGAAATGAAATGTATTTTTATGGACATAGTTAGGGGCACAATTAGCGATTCAAGTTTACCTTCATCCTTACAAAGTGAAGCTTTAAAGATTACTATATATATCTTAAATAGGGTTCCATCTAAGGTTGTCCCTAAGATTCCTTTTGAACTATGGAATTGGTGGAAACCATGTTTAAGACATTTGCATATATGGGTTTGTCCAATTGAAGTGAGGGTTTATAACCCAAACATAAAAAAACTAGATGCAAGGACTATAAGCGGTTATTTCATTTATTGTGTAGTTAACTCCAAGTATTTAGATCCTTTTGTCCTTCATAGACTCTGAGAGTTGTCAAGGTTAGAAATGCAAAACTTCTTGAAGATCATAAAATTAGTGGGAGTGAGTTTCCTCAAAAGATGGAACTTAAGAAAATTAGAGAACCACCTATGGCACCCCTAAATCTAGTAGAATTGATTGCTTTTCAAGGAAATCCTTTGGATTTCATTGAACAACAACAAATTCAACAACCACCCCTTCAAGAGGAACAAACTCATGAAGAATCTACTAATGCAGAACTCAGTATTCAAGAAACACATGAAACAATGGGAGCAAGGAGATCTTTAAGAATTAAAAAACTAGCTATTTTTAGTGACTATGTTGTATGTGTTCAAGAGGCTGACTATGATATTAAGCTCAAAGATGATTCAAGTATATTTTCACAAGCCATCAGTGGAGAAAATTTTATGCTTTAGTATGATGTTATGAAGGAAGAGATAGAATTCATAACCAAAAACAAAGTCTGAGATTCATTGAATCACAGAATCATTGGATGTAAATAGGTCTATAAGCCTAAAAGTGATCCATTTGGTAATATTGAATGATATAAGATTAGACTTATGGTCAAGGGTTTCATTGGAAAGAAAAGCATTTGATACCATAAAACCTTTTCTCTAGTCTCAGAGAAGGATTCATTTAGAATAATCATGGCACTAGTAGCCTATTTTAATTCAAAGTTATATCAAATGAATGTGAAAATGACATTCTTAAATAGAGATCTTGAAGAAGAGGTGTGTTAGCTTGAAAGTTTCTATGGTGAAAAGGGAAGTTACTTGTTTGCAAGTTAAACAAATCTATATATGAGCTAAAACAAGCATCCCGCCAATGGTATATAAAGTTACACAATATTATTTGTTCTTATGATTTTATGAAGAACATCATTGATCAATACACATACCTCAAAATTAGTATGAGTAAATATATTTTCTTAGTCCTACATGTAAATGATATTTTACTTGCAAGCAATGATTTGAGCTTATTTTTTGGGTGAAGCCTCTTATGTCATTGGCATAAAGATTCACAAAGACAGATATGAAAGAACATTAGATTATTTTAAAGGGCCTACATAAAAAAGGTTCTAAAAGATTTAGAATAATAGATTGTTCATTGATTGCAGCACCCATTGTTAAAAGGGATAAATT
The DNA here is from genome assembly GCA_017589505.3 of Metroxylon sagu. Classification (NCBI taxonomy): domain Eukaryota; kingdom Viridiplantae; phylum Streptophyta; class Magnoliopsida; order Arecales; family Arecaceae; genus Metroxylon; species Metroxylon sagu. The sequence goes on along the minus strand of JACVBY030000473.1, from coordinate 267,043 downwards.
TAGTTTGAATCAATATCCTCAAAATATATTGGAGCAAGGATAGATGAAAAGCATTTTGTATGCTTATATAATGAGAAGCTTCATGTATGCACAGGTCTGCACTAAGCTTGATATTGCTTTTGTAATAGGAATGTTGGCTAAATATCAAAGTAACCTAGGCATAAAACATTAGAAAGTTGTCAAGAGGATTATAAGGTATTGTAAGGAACTAAGAGTTATAGGCTTACATAAAATATTCTAATCATTTAGAAGTAGTTGGATATTCAGACTCAAATTTTATGGGATGCATAAATATTAGAAAATCCACTTTTGGATACATCTCTCTTGACTGAAGGTCCTATATCTTGGAGAAGCATAAGGTAAACCATTGTTGTATCATTTATGATGGAGGCAGAATTCATTATATGCTATGAAGCTACATCACAAATACTATGGTTGAGAAATTTTGTCTCTAGCCTAAAAGTTGTCGATATTATTGCTAGGCCATTAAGAATTTTCTATGACAATTTGGCTATAGTTTTCTTTTCTAAGAATAATAAAAGTGAAAGCTAAAATAAGTATATTGACATAATATATTTGGTTGTTAGAGAGAATGATAAAAGCAAGAAATAGTAATTAAGCACATAATTAATGGTCATTGATTTTATGACTAAAGGTTTATCTGTTAAGTTGCTCCAGGATCATGCAGGCCATATAGGACTCATTGGCTCAATTTGAATTTTTGCTTTGATTTTTTGACTATTATATATGAATGTTTATAAATATTTTTAGCTGCTTAATGACATGACATTTTTTTTATTTGTGTGCGTTAAGTCTTTGTCGTATATAAAGCTATGGTTCATTTGGATTAATACAATTAGATCCTCAATGACTTATAAAAGTTTATTTATAATGTATGATAAAGTACTCAACTAGAAAGTATCATACATTGTAATATATGAAAGGAATGTTCACCTAGAGAGCATGACTACCATGATTTATGCATTGAGAATTTCTACTTGATAATGATATCATAACTAGTGGTGATGGTAAAGTAATAATATCTATGGCATGCGGGCTTAGTGGGAGAATGTAAAATATGTCTCTCTTATAAGAGATTTAAGGTAGCTTACATTCTCAATAACTAATAATTAGTTTTCTTGATAACTTTCCACTAACCAAGTATTATCAAACATTAGTTATGGATGAGATCGTAATTTTGATGGGAGGAAACTGATGAGGATTAGATTATCTGATAAGGGTCCCTAGCATAGCCTATTTTTTAGGCCTATGGTGTTCCTTCAGTTCATAGCTTTTTTAGAGGCAAAGGTTAGAGGATTCTTATCTCCTACTAGACATGATTTTACTTAAATAGGGCTAGTGGTGCATAATTTCAATTTCCTGTTGCGTGTTAACTTATGGCACCTGAAACCTTCTTATAAAGCCAACATTAAAAAATAATAATAATAAAATAAACAGCTCTTTCAAGGTGGGAGCTTTCCATTCAAACTCTTGTCAAGGATTAGCTAACGCAAATCCTCTTCTTTTCAAAGAGAACTATAACATGTGTGCCTCCTCTCACATAAGTTAGCATTCGGATTTATTTGATAATGTCTGAATTCAATCCTATGTGACGTAGAAGGACAAAAGAGCATAAGTTCAAAGGTAGGGCTAGAAAATGGAGGCATGTCATGGAGAGAGTGCTATAGAGTGCAGCATGGAGTTGTGTCCTTCCAATGGGCCCGAAGGTGGTACTGGAGCCCTTCTGCTGAGGAACGACCATCTTGAGGAGCCACAAACCATGGTAGCCTTCTCAACGACCCAACCTAGCATGGCCTCGGACGTCCATCGATTGAAATATAGCTAACATTGCCACTGATTGGTGGGATGGAGCAATGAGATGCTATGCATGAGTTATTAGTGCATGGAAGAGAGGGGTTGGGCTCTGGGAACTGTCACAGAGATTGAGATTGCCAACGGGTTATTGATCAAAGGGACAACGTACTCGATAGTTTAATTTCTTTTATTCCCTCTATCTTCCTTCCCCGAGCGCGACAAAAAACAAGGGCTCTGTGCCCTTACCCGGGACCCGGGGGGTGGTCTACGTATATACTGGAACACGCTGACCAAGGATTCCGCAAAATAGTTTGATAGGCCCGTAACTTGTACCAGATTATGGGACCACGTACTGGCCTAAATTTTTTTTATTTGATTGATGTCGCAATAGGGAGATGGATTCACGGAAAATAACACCTACCACACAGAGCATAGGAGTTAGAGGCTCTGAAGCCAACTAGCCTATGTTATCATTACTGCACGGCTTCTCAAATAAGAGGCACATGCTGGCCATTCCTTGCTTTCTTACGAGCTCTTCAACGCCATCATACCATGCCTTTATTCCCTTAAAAGTTGCTGTTATTTACGGCACAATCTTTCAAATAAACAAAAGCATTATGAAATACATCCATCCCTCAATAGCCATATATATATATACATATATATATATATATATATACATATATATATATATATATATACATATATATATATATATATATATATATAATTATTTATATAATAAAAAATTTAAATATAATTCAACTTAAATTCAATCATCTTTTTCATTCTTAAATTTATACGGTTGATAAATTTTAAAAATAAAAAAATAAAAAAAAGATGAATCCAAATATAGCCAAATCTATCCCCTTTTCTCTCTCTTCTCTCTCTCTCTCTATATATATATATATATGATAAAAGAAGTTGACTATTTATTATTATGTCAGTGTATATGACTAAATATTACCTAAGTTATTGAAGTTTATATTTTAAGCCTTGTATTATAGTTTTAAATGATGAATAAGTGTGGTTGTCAGGAATTTGAGAAGTTTGCTATATTTTTTTTCAAAATAAAGTTAAATTTTATTTAAATATGGAATTAAGTGTAAAAAATTATGCATTGATAAATTGAGATACCGAGAATTCAAAGAGTTTGCTATACTTTCTTTCTAAGATAGAATTAAATTTTTATAATAAAAAATTAAAAAATGAAAATATGGATTAATTTGTAGTTTTCTTGACTATTGTATAATCATGCTATGTATATATATGGCTTAAATGTTATTTAAGCCATTAAAGTCTCAATTATAAATCTTTCATCATGTTTTTAAATATTCCTTAAATGTGAAATTAAATTGAGATATCTATAGAAATATTCTTTCATCATGGAACTTGAAGATTTTTATAATTTTTCATAGATAGAATTAAATTTTAATAATAGAAATTAAAAAAAAGAAAATATAGTATATTTTTTTATGATACATCTATAGAAATATATTATTAAAAAATTATTAATCATATTTCTCCCCGTTGCACAGGCATATACTTAGTGGGATTGGAACTAGATTTGCAAATCATCTGAATTGCTTCAGACTCAATAAGATTCGTAGTAGGAATGATTGGATCATTGACAAATCGAGTGCAATTCATGAGAATGGTTGCATCCTCATAGTGCTCATCAAAATCATGAGATAATTATCCAGTGATCAAAACTAAAATTCCAGTCTAAGAGACTCAATTCCTTAGTTGATCTTTAACCTATCTACCGAAAGATCTAATGTTTGAATGTAAAATGAATCCCTTATGAATGGTTAAGCTCAGTAGTACACATTATGCTGTGAAATCCAGTGGTCATTCCACCATTGGCTATGGCAAGGGTGGCTATGGTTTGAGTTAGGTCAAGTTTTTGGGATGGCTTATTCTTTGCCATCACAAGATTCAAGTGAAAGTGTTTGACGAACAATTGTGGTCTCATGCATGAACTTTTTTTTTTTTGTGGGACAATGAACTTAATCTTTTAAAATTGGATGCTTTTTTCATGAGATCAAGATTGGAGAATACTCTAACTTTTGCTAGAAATACATATTGTAATAAAATATATTGCCCAAGATATGGCAATTAATAATCAACCGCAACGTTAGATTCCATCTTTCCAGGAATTGCAGCTTCTCTCTTAACAAACATTTGAATGTTAATTTTATAGAACTTATTTTTGGGAAGAGGGTGATAACCCACCCTGATTTCATTCACTAGATGGAATCAGAGAAGGAAAGGTGAGATATTTTTTTTAAAAAAAAAAATTGATACTTAGGAACCTTCCTTTTAAGAAAAACTTAATTGACGTTTGATTTTTTAATAGATTAAACTTTATGTTTAACTTCTATTAATTAGTCATCTAACAGCTAATTTTTTTATTTTTTATTCTTTTTATTATACAATAATTATATATATATATATTATATTTGGTAAAAAAAATATATGGACATAAGGCTAATTATTTAAACTTGACCTGCTGAAGAATTGGACATTAACCTCCTTATATTCTTTCTAAAGTACCCTCATTGTGTCAGCAAAATCCACCCTTGTTGTGAAGGAACTTAATGTTGTGACGTCCGTAAGGACATATATCACGTAAGACACAAACAGGAGATGTTGGCCAACTTCGCTTGATAAGAGTTATCAGCAGTCTCCAGCCAAATAAAAACGACCAATTTGGTTGACAGTGGAAGTTCCCAAATATCTTTTGCCCAGTTATAGATCTACAACCATTATTGAGAAAACTGTAGCAGGATTTGATTGTGAATTGTTTATCATCCAATAAAATAAAAAACGTTTGGGAGAACGTTTATCACCAAGACTTAAAGTATTGTACGTTCATCGATCAAATAATTGTGCAGTCTCGATCTGTACGTATTTATTATTATAAATAAATCAAACAATCAGTTCTTACGTTTGATTGATATAAAAATAAAATATAAAAACATGAAAGAGAATAAAAAAATAAAATAAAAAAGATAAAAAGGAAAAAAATGATTAAAATGCACAAGATTACTTCTAAAGTAAATTATGACTATTTTTAAAATATTGTATTTATTTAATTTTTAATTTTAAGATTGGGATTCCCTTTAAGAGTCATATACCTTTATATTTATATTATCCTGGCCATCTGACAATCGCTAAAAAAACTCTCGGTTTAGAAACCTTCCGCAACTTCCGTTTAGTTTTGAAAACTCCTGAGAACTTTCGTTTACTTTCATGAAGTGATGGAAAGTAATCAGAAAACTGCCGAAAACTTTCCTTTGTTATGTAACGGCTAGTGCACCATCTTAGCCGGGAATTGCCAGGTGACCATTCGAACTTGATCGAAAGTTGCCCATAAGTCTCATTCTTTAATATATTTTTCCATTTTCAAGGGACTCAAATGCGATATTAACAATCTCATTGGTGGTTCGATATGTATTTGGTGAGGAAAGGCACGCTGGAATGTGCCAGCTTCCATCCAAGGATCATGCCAAAATAGTAATTGGTTCCCATTGGCAATAGAAATTTTGGCGTTGAAAATGAAGCTGCCAGACGGACTGATTACAAGAAATATGAAGTTAGCAGCAGCCCTTAAGGACTCAATGGACTCAATGCGTAACAATCCATAGTTTTACTTGAAAAAGGTTAATTCTTCTTGATTATATATAAATACTCAAGATATTCTCAAAATATCATCAAATATAGGCTTTCATATAATGATTTAGCATCTCATCTAAAAAGATTAGTAAAATTAGTTAAAAAAATATTATTTAAATTTTTTGTGTAAATATGCAAAATCTCTAAGATATATAATCAATGTAAGACAAAATATATGAGTTTTCATATACTTCTCTCATTTAATCCTTGATGTCCTTATCAAGCTGAGAGTTCATATTCAAATTTACATCCTAATTTAATTAAATTTAATTATAAATATATAAAACCTAACTATAATGTCTTTTTAAACCATATGGATCACGAACTAAATCTTTTCTAATATTATTTGCAATAATTTAGAACCTTATCTTAAAAAAAAAGATAAATAAATATTAATTGAGTTATTTGATTCTATATAAGTATGCAAGATCATCATGGTGTATAATTAATATTGGACTAAACACTCTCTAACATGTGCTTTCATATGTTCGCTGCTAACTGAGGATGCATTTTGTAGTATTTGCTTAGGTTAATTTGTTGCCAGGGTGATGGATGAGGGGTTGCAAATGAACTTAATTTCCAGAGGGGTCGGTCTTGAAGTGGCACTCCCAAATACATAATGGATAGCTTCTAAAATTTGCAATATAGATGGTTGACAAAGAGTTCACCTAAACGTTGATTATTATCCAGTAGTATTAATGAGGATCTTAAGTAGTTGATGTTGAGCTCAGATATGAGTTGGTTCCAAGGTGTATAAGAATAATAGATTACTATGAGGTGTAGGTTTAATGCTTTGCGAAAGATTAGAGTATCTTTTGCAAATTGGAGAGAGCACAAATTTCTGACCATACCAAGGCCAAGGCTCTTTGTTGCCCAGCTAAGCAACCCAAGAGGAAGGATGAATTGGGTTCCTTTTAGAATTTTAAACAATGATGTGCAATGCTTGCAAAGTTATAAGTGTGAGTGTAAGTGCAGTGATAAAATTGAAACACACAGCAAGAACAGTGAAAGGCACACACAAACACAAAGGTTTATAGTGGTTCGGTGCTAACCCTTGCACCTACATCTACTCTCCAAGAATCCCTTGAGAATTTTCACAACTAATCATTCTCCAACGATTACAACCTAGCTTACTTAGCTAGCTTCTTGTTTTCAGGCACAAGAAAGCCTTTACAACCACCAATTAAAGGTTTGGCACACCCCTCACAAGTTTCAACCAAGTTGAAACTCAACAAGATACAATAAGAAATAATTTCAGCAAGAATAGCTCCTTAATGAGCAAATAAATACAATAAAGAGCACTTTACAAATTTGAAGCACTTTTTCCTTAAATGAGCTTCTCTTCTTTGAATGCTTTGAGTTAAGAGCACTTGATGAAGCTTCAGGAGTGGTTGGTGGGAGCTTTGAATGGGCTTCAATGAATTTTCAAACTTCAGCTACAGTGATTTTTGAAAACTGGAGCAAACTGAATTTTCTTTAGATTTGGCTTGATAAATCTCTCTTTTTCTCACTTGTAATCCTTCAAAAATCCACTTAACTTCTTGCTAATCCATCCCATTAACTTGGATTTATAGTTGGTTGAGGGATTGGACCGTTGGAATGACCGTTTCCGAACGTTGAAATGTCAGAACTAGCCGTTGGACAAGTTCCCAGGGCGTTAGTCGGCTCCAGAGTCGACTAACCTGAGAATTTTTCTTCCCAGGCAAGGTTAGTCGACTCTAGAGCTGACTAACGCCACAGTAGTCGGCTTTAGAGCCGACTAACGTGGGTAAACCCACTGTTTTTCTATTAGAAGTCGGCTCTAGAGCCGACTAACCTGGGGAAAGTCTCTGTATGGCCACAGTAGTTAGCTCTAGAGCTGACTAACACATAGTTTTTTTTTGTAAACACTTCTGTGATATTTTTGGCTTGCTAGCTCACATGTGGGTCGGCTTAAGGCTTCCTTCTTCCATTCCAAGTTTTAGTAGTTGCCGTGGGAGTTGACTAATGTCTCCAAAACTTGAAAAATTGTTCCACGGACTTGGAAAACCACTGAATCTTGAACTTTCTACACTTGGTAATTTTGCCAAAGATCTGAGTTTTACTTAATCTGACCTTGAGTCCTTCTTCTCAGATACTGGGATTCTCTCTCTTGAACTACATACTGATTTTGACGTTTGGAATCCATTTAGATATTCTTGGCGACTCTTGTATACCTGCAAGTCACATTGATCTACACCAAAATCATCAGTAACCTACTTAATTGTTTTGTGATCATCAAAATCAATGCAGGGTCAACAATCTCTCCCTTTTTAATGATGACAAAACCATTAAGTATAAGATAAAAATAATAATTTAAAGCAATGCAATATTGAACTTAGCAAAAGGTTGAGATTATTTGGCTTATGTCAAGAGAGACTTCTAAGTCAGTTTCATATGTAGGTTTTGTGCCAAAAATCTCGAAAAAAGTGCTAAAAGTAAGAATTATGAGTCAAAAATTAAAAATTTTCATCCGAGTACTTCAAAAACAATATGATATTCATTTTTCATGTTTTGAACTCAGAGAAATCAGATTTTTGGTGGGATTTATAGTGAATTTTAATCCAAAAAGCTGAATTTTCAGCAAAAATCTGAATTTTTCATGAAAAAGTTGAGTTTTGTGCCAAAATGATTAATTTTAGTGCCAAATTCAAAAGTTATGTGCTGGGAATGAAGATTTATGCTAATAAACTTTGTCTTCATGCTGAAATCGTAATTTTGAATCAAAAAATTCAAAGTTTCAGCAGTTAAACCAGAATGTGCCAAAAAAGCGTGCCAAAAATCTGTATAGTATGCCAAAACTTTGATTTTTGATGTTAAAAATTGCGAGAAAAGTTTTCGAATGAAACTTAATTATTTTAAAGAGAAGTAAGATGAAATTAATAAGTTTTGTCTCCCCCTTTTTGAAAAATTTTAAAAAGATCATCTTATTTTCAATTTTACTTTCCCTAAACATATGCTCTCATTGTTCCATTTTGAACTTATGAAACATGCTGAAACTTTTTGAAAAACTTGCTGAAACATGATGTACCATTTTTGAAAACTTGGAAAACTTACAAAAACATAATGAAAAATTTTTGAAACTTGCTGAAACATGATGAAAAAGTTTGAAAAAATGTTCTGAAACTTGATTAGAAGATCATTCTCCTTTTTAAATATGTGCTTACCCTCTTTGATCTTTTCATGGGTCCATTCTTCCCATTTTTGTCATCAATCAAAAAGGAAGTGAAATATTAAGCACTTAATTTTATACATCTCATCCTTATTGAAAATTTTCATGACAAGTGAAAGATCTCATATAGAAATTTTTATGACAAATTAAAAATGGAAGATTAACATTACACATTTCATAATAAGAAAATTTCATATATAGAATTTTCATATAAAAGAGCATTAAATATAAAATTTCATACATAAGCTTTCATATAAAGGATTTTCATAACATAACATTTTGATACAAGCATTACAAACACCAAGACTTAACATAAATATTTCATTAAATATAGAATTTTATACATAGACTTTCATACATAAGAGTTTTATACATGACTAGCATCACAAATATTTAGTTCTAATACAAACATTTCAATACATAAAGATTCTAATACATTCTAAACACAACAAGATAACCTAAACTACTCCTCATCTGAGGATACAATAGATGGCTGAGCAGAAGATCCAGCACCATGTCCTTGTGGAGGAGGACGATAAGAAGCATGTGGTGGCCTGGAGCGGGGGTAAGCAGATGTGAAGCCAGGCTGAGGAGGTGGCTGAGCAGGATGGGTAGGTGGCTGAAATGCAACTGGAGCAAGCTGGTCGCTGATGGTGGAGACCAAATGGTGAAGGAGACCAATAGACATCTCCAGTCTCTCAGATTTTTCATCAAAGGTCACAATCTGAGCTCTCAGCTGTTTCACTTCTTCAGCCACACGAGCTAACTCCTCAGAGTCACGGCTAGATCCAGATTCATGACTTCTCATCTCATGCATCATCAGCCTTCCACTAATAATATTTACAGAGTGCTCCAGCCTATCCAATCTCATCATCATCTGAGTCATTTTCTCATTTACAGTAGAAATATGAGGTACCATAGTAAAATCACCTGTAGATGAGCCACTATCCCCTAAACTTCTGCTGGATAGAGCAGATGACACCTCTCTGACAATGTACTGCAGCTGATCCTGACTGAGCTCAATAGATGTCCTCTGGGGTGCTGTGGGCTCCTCAAGCTACTACCTAGTACTTGGTCCAGCCTCCTCATGTGAGGAAGAAGATGGACCTTCAGTCTTAGCTGGCTCATCTGCCTCTGCATCTCTTCCTCTTCCTCTGGTCCACCATCCATTAATCTTTACAAAACCCATTCGGTGCAGAGAGTGTTCATTATAGAAGTCCGAATGGTGCAGCTTGGTGGATTCTTCACCCTTCAGTCTTACTCCAAAGTGCTTAAAGAAATGGGTGAGAAGTATACCATAGGGAAGAGCAGATCTGGCTCTATTGACTGTTTCTCTCCACACAGTCAACATCAAATCAGGGAGATCATAGGGAATGTCACTGACAATGTGATACATGATGGTGAAATCTTTCTCAGTGATCAGGTTGAAGCTACCAGTTCTAGTGATGAAAATCCTAGAGATGATGTGATGGAGAAGTCTCATTTCCACATTTAGGATGTTGGCCTCCAAACGGTCTACACCCTCTCCATCCTCAATTCCTAGGATAGTCTCAATCCTATGAGCTCTATCCTCAGGAGAATCCTCACACTCCACCAATAGGGACTCTCAAAATATTCTCAATGGAGGTACGGTCCAGCTCAATACTAACCCCTTTTACTATGGAAGAAGCAGAGATGAAATCAACAAAGAAATTCTGGTAAAACTCTCTTACCAATTTTGAGTAGATTGCAACCTCTGTCTTTGTTGAAGCATCTACCTAATAGTGAACTGTTCCCGGGCAAGGAATCCAAAGTCCACGATCATTCCATTTGAAATAGCTCTTATGGACAAGGATTGGATGTCAGAGAACCTTGAGGGAGAGGGCACGGCAGGAGCTTGTGCGCCTCTCTCGCGGAAGCTCTCCGGGGCTTCTTCTTGCCACACGCGGGGGATCCTCATCCGTGGAGCCATGAAGCTGGGGCGCTAGATCTGAGGGGAAGAAGGGATCTAGAGAGGGTGGAGGAAGGGGTTTAGAAGGTTCTAGGCTAGAGAGAAGAGTTGGGAGAAGTTGGGGAAGAAATGAGGAAGTGAGAGTCCAAGAGGCGTTCGGTTTTCTTTTAAATCGAGCGTCTCTTGGAGTTAGTCGGCTCCCATGCCGACTAACTCCATGTTAGTCGACTAACATGGGGAGCAAGACACCAGGCCTCCAGAAAATCCAAGAATCTCCACTGAAAATGATTTTTACAAGCTACGCATGTTATGGGATCTTGAAGAGGGGTTAGTTGGGCTAATTGTCATGATTTTTAATATTTAAAAGCATGTCTAGAAAAAATTTAAAAAATCAATCTATGTAGCTGACTCATTCTGATAGGGGTTCAAACATGCCAAATTCTCTTCTAATTTCATAAAATTTGTTTTCATCAAGGGGTTTTATGAAAATATCAGCTAATTACTTGTCAGTACTAACAAATTTAAGGATTATATCTCTATTTTGAACATGATCTCTAATGAAATGATATCTAATTTCAATGTGTTTGGTCCTAAAGTGCTGAATTAGATTTTTAGTCAAATTGATGGCACTAGTATTGTCACATCTTATAGGAATGTCTTTAAGTTTAATGCCATAATTCTCTAGTTGTTGCTTAATCCATAAGATTTGAGCACAACAACTTCCAAAGTTAGCCTATGTATCAAATTTCACTCGTAGACAAAGCAACTGAAGTTTGTTTCTTGCTAAACCATGAGATTAAGTTAACTCCTAGAAATTGGCAAGTTCCACTAGTTGATTTTCTATCAATTTTACAACCAAAGAAATCGTAGTCCGAGTAACCAATCGCATCAACATGGATTGCTTAGCATACCAAAAACCAAGATTTTTAGTACCATTTAAATATCTTAAGATTCTTTTCACAAAGATTTAAATATGTTTCTCTAGGATTAGCTTGAAATCTAGCATACATGCATACACCGAATAAAATATCAGGCCTACTAGCAGTTAGATATAAAAGTGATCCTATCATGCCTCTATAAAGCTTTAAATCTACTGATTTACTATTATCATTCAAATCAAGTTTGCAAGATGAGCTCATAGGGGTACCAGCACATTTAGAATTCTCCATGCCAAATTTCTTTAGAATTTCTCTTGTATATTTGCTTTGGCTAATGAAGATTCCTTCTACATTTTGCTTTATTTGAAGTTCGAGAAAATAGTTGAGTTCACCCATCATGCTCATCTCGAACTCTCCCTGCATGAGTTTAGCAAAATCTTGGCACAAAATTTCATTAGTAGCACCGAAAATGATGTCATCCACATAAATTTGCACAATAAGCATATCATCATTTTCTCTTTTTATAAATAATGTAGTGTCCATATTTCCTCTAATGAAATTATTGCTTATCAAGAATTTGCTTAATCTATCATACCATGCCCGGGGTGCTTGTTTCAAACCATATAAAGCTTTGTTCAACTTAAACACATAGTTTGGATGTTCATTATTTTCAAAATCGGATGGTTGTTCTACATAGACTTCCTCAGTAATATATCCATTTAGGAAAGCACTTTTAACATCCATTTGAAATAATTTGAAGTTCATGAAGTATGCAAAAACAAGTAATAATTTGATAGCTGCTAGTCTTGCAACAGGAGCAAAAGTTTCATCAAAATCAATGCCTTCTTCCTGATTATAACCTTTAGCTACCAATCTTGCTTTATTTCTAATTATGTTTCCATGTTCATCCAATTTATTTCTGAAAACCCATTTAGTGCCAATTATGGGATAATTTATTGGTCTATCAACTAAGATCCATACATTATTTCTTTCAAATTGATTTAATTCTTCATGCATTGCATTTATCCAATCAGGGTCATTTTTAGCTTCATCAAAGCATTTTGGTTCAATTTGTGAAACAAATGCTAAATGATTACATGCATCTCTATATGAGGATCTAGTTCTTACCCCTTGAGATGGACTACCAATTATAAGTTCTTTGGGATGATTGTGAACATACCTCCACTCCTTTTCCAATTCATGTGTACCTTGAGGTTTAGCTTGTTGGAGTGTTTCGATGTTATCTTCCTAAATACTTTGTTCATTTGATCCTTCTTTCTCCTTTAGAGTAATGTCTTGCATTCTTTCTTCAAGCAAACTTGCATCATCAACTACATCCTTCTTCCTTGATGGAAGTTCATTAGTTTCATTAAATACTACATGAATAGATTCTTCTACCACTAATATTTTCTTATTAAATACTCTATAAGCTCTACTATTGGTAGAATATCCAAGAAAAATTCCTTCATCAGATTTTGCATCAAATTTATCAAGATTTATTTTGTCATTATCTAGAATAAAATATTTACATCCAAAAACATGAAAATATCCAATATTTGGTTTTCTAGCTTTCCAAAGTTCATATGGGGTCTTTTTCAAAATAGATCTTATTAGAGCTTGATTTAAAATATAACATGTTGTATTGATTGCTTCAGCCCAAAAGTATTTTGGGAGATTGCTTTCATACAACATGGTTCAGGCCATCTCTTCAAGGGTTCTATTTTTCCTTTCAACTACACCATTTTGTTGAGGAGTTCTAGGTGCAGAGAAGTGTGGTTAATTCCTTTTTCATTACAAAAACTTTCAAAATGTTGATTTTCAAATTCTTTTCCATGATCACTTCGAATGGATGCAACTTGAAGACCTTTTTCATTAGTTGCGTCTCTGAAAAATTTTAGAAATGCAGAAAAAGCTTCATCTTTGCTTGCTAAGAATAAAACCCAAGTGAAACGAGAGAAATCATCAATGATTACAAAACCATAACGTTTGCCACCTAGACTTGTGGTTCTAGTTGGTCCAAATAAATCTATATATAAAAGCTCTAAGGGCCTAGAAGTTGAAACCACATTTTTGGATTTGAATGAAACACTAATTTGTTTTCCAAACTGACATGCATCACAAATTTTATCCTTTTCAAAACTTAATTTTGGCAAACCATTTACTAAATCCCTTCTAATTAGTTTGGAAAGCAAATCCATGCTAACATGAGCAAGTCTACGATGTCATAACCAACTAGAATCATTAAATTTAGAATTTATGGCAACTAGACATTCAACATTTTGGTCATTAAGCTCATTTAAATCTACCATATAAATATTTTCATGCCTATGACCAATAAATTTCATGCTATCATCAGCAGGATTTGTAACCAAGCAAACAGATGATTCAAAAATGACTTTAAAGCCTTTGTTACATAATTGACTAATGCTTAACAAATTATGCTTTAATCCATCAACAAGAAGAACATTATCAATAAAAGTATAGGAAGTGATACCAATTTTGCCAATGCCAATGATCCTTCCTTGAGCATTGTCTCCAAAAGTAACCACTCCTCCATCCTTAGCTTCCAAAGTGATGAATTGAGATTCATCACTCGTCATGTGTCTTGAGCACCCGCTATCCAAGTACCATCTTCTTTTTGCATTTCGGGACACAAAACACATCTGCAACCACAATATCAAGTTATGTTCTTAGGTACCCAAGTTTTCTTGGGTCCTTTGGGATTAGCATGAATGGTTCCTTTAGGAACCCAAATCTTCTTGATATTCTTGTTGATATTAGAGTTACATGCATAGGCTTTATGTCCTGGTTTTCCACATTTAAAACAAGTAATTTTTGAAATGTTGTTTGGGGGAACAAAAATATTTTTCAAAAATTTTTGTTTCTTCAAAGGGTTATAACCTAGTCTAGCTTTATTAAAAATAGCCCTTTGGTTGTTAATAATCATTTGCAATTTTGTGAAACTTAAAGTAAATTTGTCCACAATGGGTTTCAGTTTGTTAACTTCATTTTTCAAATTCAGATTTTCTTGGGTTAAAACAGAATTCTCATTTGAAAGTTTCTCTTTCTCAAAAACCAATTTTTTGACTTGATTTTTCAAATCTTTGTTTTTGCTGCCTAACTTTTTGAATTCAGCAAGTAAATCATAGAATGCATCTTGTAATTCATCAAATGTAAATTTAGTTTGGGAGTTAGAGATTACCTCTTCTTCACAAGCCATGAGATACAGATTTGCAGTTTCCTGCTTCTCATCCTCTGAACTTGTTTCATCGCTGTCACTCCAAGTTGCCATTAAGGCTTTCTTCTTAGCCTTTTTGGGACCTTTCTTTAGTAGTGGGTAATCAGCTTTGAAATGTCCAGGCTTCTTACACTTATAGCATGTGAGAAGCTGCTCCTTATCCTTTTCCTTGCTGAAATCTCCTTTCAGCAGTGGCCTTCTCTTCACTCCTTGTTTCTTCTTCCTCATGAATCTTCTAAATTTTCTTGTGATGAGAGCAAGCTCATCATCCCCTTCACTCTCTTCTGAAGATTCATCACATTCATCCTTTTGATCTGAACACTTTAAGGCCATAGTTCTTTTCTTCTTAGACTCCTCCTCATCAAGATGCTGTTTGACTTGAATTGCATGGGTCATCAGTGATCCCATGAGCTCTTCTAGAGGAAGGATGTTGAGATCTTTTGCCTCTTGAATTGCAGTCATCTTAGCTTCCCATAACCTACGCAAAGATCTCAAAATTTTTCTCACTAGATCACTGTCAGTATAAGACTTTCCAAGGCTTTTAAGGCCATTCACAATATCAGTAAATCTAGTGAACATATCAGCAATGCATTCATTTGGTTCCAATTTAAACAGCCCATAACTATGTACAAGCATGTTGATTTTGGATTCTTTCACTTGATTTGTGCCTTCATGGGTGACCTCAAGTCTATCCCAAATTTCTTTGGCAGAAATACAAATGAAAATTCTATTAAATTCATTTGCATCAAGTGAACAATATAAAACATTCATGGCTTTAACATTCAGCTGAGCCATTTTCTTATCATGCTCATCCCAATCCGCTTTCGATTTGGGTATTTCAAGACCATTTGCTCTAAGAATAGGTGTATGAGGGCCATTGACAATGTTACTCTATAGATCATAGTCAAGTGCTTGAATGAAAATTTTCATTCTAGCCTTCCAATAAGTGTAATTTGTGCCATTGAATAAGGGTGGTCTGTTTGTGGACTGTCCCTCAGTCAACAAGGAACTCATTTGGGCTGCCATAGATCTTGGACTCTTTGTCGGTTAAGACAAATGCAAGCAAGAGAACCAATGCTCTGATACCACTTGTTGCCCAGCTAAGCAACCCAAGAGGAGGGGTGAATTGGGTTCCTTTTAGAATTTTAAACAATGATGTGCAATGCTTGCAAAGTTATAAGTGTGAGTGTAAGTGCAGTGATAAAATTGAAACACACAGTAAGAATAGTGGAAGGCACACACAAATACAAAGGTTTATAGTGGTTCGGTGCTAACCCTTGTACCTACATCCACTCCCCAAGAACCCCTTGAAAATTTTCACCACTAATCATTATCCAATGATTACAACCTAGCTTACTTAGCTAGCTTCTTGTTTCCAGGCACAACGGAGCCTTTACAACCACCAATTAAGGGTTTGGCACACCCCTCACAAGTTTCAACCAAGTTAAAACTCAACAAGATACAATAAGAAATAATTTTAGCAAGAATAGATCCTTAATGAGCAAATAAATACAATAAAGAGCACTTTACAGATTTGAAGCCTTTTTCCCTTGAATGAGTTTCTCTTCTTTAAATGCTTTGAGTTAAGAGCACTTGATGAAGCTTCAGGAATGGTTGGTGGGAGTTTTGAATGGGCTTCAATGGATTTTCAAACTTCAGCTACAGTGATTTTTGAAAACTGGAGCAAGCTGAATTTTCTTTGGATTTGGCTTGATAAATCTCTCTTTTTCTCACTTGTAATCCTTCAAAAATCCACTTAACTTCTTGCTAATCCATCCCATTAACTTGGATTTATAGTTGGTTGAGGGATTGGACCGTTGGAATGACCGTTTCCGAACGTTAGAATGTCAGAACTAGCCGTTGGGCAAGTCTCAGGGCGTTAGTCGGCTCCAGAGCTGACTAACCTAGGAATTTCTTCTTCCCAGGCAAGGTTAGTCGACTCTAAAGTTGACTAACACCACAGTAGTCGGCTCTAGAGTCGACTAACATGAGTAAACCCACTATTTTTCCACTAGAAGTCGGCTCTAGAGACGACTAACCTGGGGAAAGTCTCGTATGGCCACAGTAGTCGGCTCTAGAGCTGACTAACACATAGTTTTCTTCTGTAAACACTTTTGTGACACATTTTTGGCTTGCTAACTCACATGTGGGTCAGCTTAGGGCTTTCTTCTTCCATTCCAAGTTTCAGTAGTTGCCGTGGGAGCTGACTATTGTTTCCAAAACTTAAAAAATTGTTCTACGAACTTAGAAAACCATTGAATCTTAACTTTCTACACTTGGTAATTTTGCTAAAGATCTGAGTTTTACTTAATCTGACCTTAAGTCCTTCTCAGATACTGGGATTCTCTCTCTTGAACTACATACTGATTTTGACGTTTGGAATCCGTTTAGATATTCTTGGCGACTCTTGTATACCTGTAAGTCACATTGATTTACACCAAATCATCAGTAACCTACTTAATTGTTTTGTGATCATCAAAATCAATGTAGGGTCAACACTCTTAATATCTTTTGTAGTTTATCTTAGCTAAAAAATTTTGTTGAAAACATCAGCAATTAGTACAAAAAGGTCCATAGGGTTCACTTTCCTTAATCCTCTCAATCCTCGTGATGGCAATATGGTTGTCAAGATGGAATCAAGGGATGACAATAAATAAAATTTTTATGGCTATCCTGATCAAATCAAATGATTTGAATAGTTAGAAATTGGATTTGATTTTTAAAATCCAGTTTAAATCTGATCAGATTCAGATTTATAAAAAAAAATAACCAAAAAAATCCAGCTTTATAAAAATTATAATATTTTTAATGGTTATAATTTATATTATATCTTAATTCTTTTTTTAAAAAACTATAAATATGTCTTATTTAATTTATTTATATTATTGAATTGATATAGGGGTATAATTTATTTTTTTTGTTTTTATAATAAAAAAATAAATTTATTTGAATTTTGGATCAGGTTCATATAGGATGATTGGTTTTTATTTAACCCGATATTCACAACCAGCTTTAATATGATTTGGTTATGGGTTCTGGAAGTAATGTTTGAGAATTTAATTTTACGGAAGCAAGACTTTGGGTTTTGATTTGTTTAGAAATCAAATTAAATGATGGAGAATTATAGTTTCAAAACCTTTGGCATTTAGTTGCTAATAAGTGGCAAGAGAAAGAATAGGCTTCCAGCTAATAATGTTGTTTAGTTAATTGGAGGTGTTGGAATGCAGTCACCTCTAAAGTACCCAATAAGGTTATCACCTAACTTGTAATGTATTATAAAGGATAACCCTTACATTGTATAATAGTATTAGGGAAAAAAAAAAAAAATCATGTGTTGCAATCCCTATATACATTGGTTTTATAGATAAAATACCAAATACCAAATAATCATCTTCTAATCCTCTTATTGTTAATCAAAATTGACTTGTTATTGTATTTAATTAATGATTTTATTTAATAATAGATGGAGTCTTCATATTTATGTGCGTACATAAAATAATGAATTCATAGAAACATACAATATGAACATCTTGGAGAATTTGGATGTTGTTATTATTGATAATATTGATCAATAATACATGAAGGGGCACTTCTTGCCTTGGCCTCTTGTTTGATATGTACAAATACTTAACCTGTTCTTCCTCGATTTCATTTTCATTTGTAACAAACTTGTTACAAAAAGAATATACATTCTCTCTCAATTCATGGAGTCTAAGTTGCCACATATGATTTATAACAATTGTAGCTTAATAAATGCATTAATATATCCATGAAGTTCAGGGAGATAATAATTTTTAAAAGATTTAGATGCTTTATTCTCTCATAATGCCTAGGTTTTATTCATGGTAGCAATGTAAAATAATGATCAGGTGATTTTTCTTAGTTGCTTTTCATTGAACCTCATTTTTCATTACTGTCAAAGGATAGTCTATGGTTGTAATTAATATTTCAAATATTTGAAGAATGAGAGAAGACTTTCATCCCATCTCCATTCAATTTCTGAATGAATTAAGATAGGGGTAGGTTTTAAAATCTATCCATGCAAGGAAAGGAGAAAAAAAGAAAAATAAATAAAAGGTTGAAAAAAAAAAGAGGGCAAAGATATAAAAGAAAGAAAAGGAAAAAGATTCAAAGAAAAAAAGGAAATGAGAAAAAAAAAAGAAAATATGAAGAGAAAAATGAAGAAAGGAAAGAAAGAAGAAAAAGGAAAAGAATAAAGAGAAAAGAAAAGAAATAAAGAAATAAAGGAAAGAAAGGAAAAGTGAAATAAAGAAGGAGAGGAATGAAAAAAAAACAAAAAAAAGGAAGAGAGAAAAAAAAAAAAGAAAGGAAGAAAAAAAAAAGACATAAAAAAGAAAGATATAAATAAAGAAAGAAGAAAAGAAGAAAAATAAAAGGTATATATTAGAAAGCTTGACCAAGATGGAGCAACATAGTGAGATGTTATGTTGCATAAAGAATTCGGATTATTCATTGCATGAGATTAAAAATTGAATCAACTATCTCAAATTTTAGAAAAGCTTGTGTCAACTGGCTCAAATTTTAGAAAAGCGCCAATAAGCTGGCATGATATAAAATCAAAACACAACTTCAATGTAATGGAATATGACATATAAAATCAAAACAAAACTACCACATGAGAACAATCCAATATCAAGAAGTGGAGAGATGGGACCATGATGAGGGCAGCTGGCATCATAGGAAGGGACCACCAAGGCACCAGCTAGCAACTACGAGGTTAGGGTGAGCAGGGGAAGAGATCTTGGAGCAAAGAGGGGTTTTCCCCTCTCCTGAGCAATGAGAATATCAAGATGGGAAGAGAGAGAGAGAGAGAGAGAGAGAGAGGCAAATTGAGTGAGGGCTGAGAGGTGAGCTTTGAATGTGTTTTGATTGAAATTGCCAAAGTCCCCATTTTAGCTATTTTTGGACCAAATTCAATTCACACTTTTCAATTGAAGTTATTTTAGGAATCACTTTAGGCTAGTTTACTAAATTAAATTCGAGATGTCCAATTTAATGCAATCAAACATCCCCTTAGTCGCTCCCTAGGTCAAGGATGGCTTGCATGAGTTCTTAGATCATTTATAAAGTCATTTTACAAAACAATCTAATGCATACGTAGATTAATATATATATATATATATATATAGATATATATATAGACTTGCATATACATACATATATATGTGTGTAAATGTATACATGCATATTTTAAAACTGGAGCAATTTAGACTAAAAAAATTAATGTACTTTATTTTTTATGTTATGTATGCAAGTGGATTAGTTGTTATTTAAGTAATTAAAGTTTTAGCTATAAGCCTCTTATTATGCTTTTGAATACCATATAAGGATTTTCTATGGGTAGTAAACTTTGTTCTCTCTTTCTCTAATGTAAGTTTATGAAACTAGAAGTTTTTTTTTTTTGGTAATAAAATATACTCTATGTTTTCTCTCTCTTAATTGAGAAATTGATTAGCAAATTGTAGAGTTAAGAGTATGAAAATGAGGCATGGGCAACTTAAAGAATTAAGTGAGTGTGGAATTGAGCGCGGAAGCAACACCTTGAAGCATCTCAAGCTTAAGTTGTTTGCTTCATTTTTATTTTTTATTTTTAATCCTCCTGTAACATAGATTAATTTGCAATTTTGTGATTCTATACCAATCTTTGCCGTTACTAATTTTCTTCAAAGAATTAATTTTGCACTATTAGTGAGGAAGAAATTTGGTTGACGTTGTTCTTATATATTATTAACTTCTTCTAAGTTTGATTAGAGTTCGTCTACAATAGTTGCCAACAATAAATAAAACTAAATTTTAGAGTTTAGTTACTATTTGATCCCTCTGCCCTTTTTCTTGACACTATTTCACATTTGCGATAGCCATGATACTTCTAATCCAGTAAAGAAAACACTCTACAACATGGTTTTTCTTTTTTTTTTCTTTTTTTTTAAAAAAAAACATTTTAGGAGTTAAATGAAATATGCTATAAAAAATTGATAAAATGATCTAGTAGAGGTTAATTTAATATTAAGCCTTGGTGACCTCAGAATTCAAATAATAATTTGCTGCTTTTTTTTCTCATATATTTACACCCAAATCAAATCTGAGGAGAGAGACAGAAAGAAGAATGAAAACTAAAAACATATTATCAACCAAATTACCAATCGCGGCCGCGTCGCGCGGGCAAGCGCATGGTTTATTCGCTCAACGTGAACCACGCGTCTGAATAAATAAATAAAGAGAAGAGGAGGAAGCGGGCAGCGGGCAGCGGATAGCGAGCGAGCGAGCGAGAGAGAGAGAGAGAGAGAAAGAGAGAGGTGGGATCAGGAGGAGGAAGAGGACAGAGATGGCGGGGCCGGGGCGGCCGGTGTTCGTTCTGTTCGGTTCCTCGATCGTCCAGTACAGTTTCAGCAACGAGGGATGGGGGGCTCTCCTCGCCGACATCTACGCCCGCAAGGCAAACTTCAAAAACCCTTCTCTTCTTCCCATTTCTTATCCATTTCATCACATTTCATGGTCTGATGCTGGCTTAAAATTCATCCATTTATATGTCCATTTGATTCGAGATGGTGATGATTTATGTTCAGAAAGGAGTAGTAGTTTGTGTTTAGAAACATGAGATGTTATGAGGCATATTTTTTTCTTCTGTTTTGTTGCGATCAAATCTGAGTTTATGATGCCAACTCGAAATGATTGTCACAACAAGATGCCTAAAGATTCACCAGCAGACGATTGGCTCTGTAATGGAGTCTCTGTTTTAGTTATATGCTGATGCTAAGGCATTCACTTTAAGATACACGCCATGAATGGAAAAAGATTGTGGAAGATTTATCTCAGGAAGTACTTTTGAGCGAGATATCTGGAATTTCTTTAAGTTGGTAAAAAAAAAATAGAGCGGGTGTTATTGTTGAAATGACAATGAAAGCATTCACAAATTCAGATATCATGAAATTGGCTCAAACAAATAGAACTAATGAGACAGTTTAGCTCTTAACATGTAACTAATATATAGAACTTGACTTGGTTACAGTTGAAAGGATTTTCATTCAGTTCTAATTAAGTCTAGATTTGTACAATGGAGATTGCATATCAATGATCTGAAGCATTAGATATAATCTACTACATGAAAAATATTTACATATTAAAAATCATGTGATTTAGAGAACTTAATCCTATGCATCAAGGGATCAAAAAATAATATATTACTTCATATTATTTAGATTGTTCAATTCTTTGAACACTTGATGGATGAGCTAAAAATCTTCAAATCATATAATTTGGTGTTCAAGTATTTTAGAGGTATTAGAACACATCCAATAACTCAGATCATTGATATAAGATTCCTATGTTCTAATGTAGACCTGGCTCAATTTGAGTGGACAGTCCACTTGAGTATAACTAAGTCAAGCTCTATATATATACAAGAAAAAGGGAGCGGTAATCCATCCAAATTTTATTAAGTGAACTCAAGAGTACACTTTACATGGGAATTACTAGGAATTGTAGTCATAAACAATAAAATTGATTAGCAGAGGAGATTTGCCAGATTACTTGTAGTCATATCACAATGACAACTGTAAGAACATGGTTGGAGCAGCCAATTGGATACTTGCCTCCAAAATCCATCTCATCATCCTTCTCTAATCCCTGACAACTCCAACACTAATCAGCCTCTTCCTATTGTGGACCAAAATAAACAGTGCACCTTTCTGTCATCTCTCGAAGAGGAATATACAGAACTCCACTCCTTTCTGTGAGAATTTTTTCTGAATCTTGGGACCCTTCTTCACCATGCAGTGCAAGACCTAGATGCCTGTTTATCTTTGGCTTTCCAGAGAACATTTGCTGAAAGCTTCCACAGGCTTAAGGGATTCAATTAATTAAGGAAGCCAACAAAAATGTAGAAAGTATTGATCAAAATTTGGAAAAAAAAATTCATAGCTCCATATGTTGCATTTAATTTACAAAGTTCAACCCTATATTCTGTTTGGATGCTATTCTATCTAACAACAATTGCCTTTCCCTCATCGCCAACCTTAGTAACTCCATTACCATCTCCTCAAACAAATTTCTGGGACCATGATTTAGCATTACCACCAAAATAAATGAATCAAAGGGCAACAGTGTGTAAAGGTTGTAATCAAGTGCATTTATTGATAAAGAAACAGAAAAATGAATTCTTTATTCTAGTATCTAGAAGAGAGTCAATGGTTGATAATCAGACCTTGCATTGCTAAGTATGTTAAGTTAAAGCATCAAAACAAATTCATGCATGACTTGATTCTAACTATTTGAGTTATAAAAGGAGGATTCAAGCTCCATTAGTAAATTCTCTAGCTTGGCAGCTCCATTCATCTAGGCACTTGCGGCTGCTGTCCTATTGAATTTAGGATTTTTGAGATGTCTTCTCCAGTTTAGAGATGTGAATCAAATCTACCGGCATAATTATGGTATATAAACTTTACATTCTCCAACTCCATTTCAGTTTAATAAGATAACCCAATGCAGCAAACCTCTTTTCATCCTTTCAAGGTTTTCATAATGGATCATGTTCTGCCATTAGTTTATAAAAATAAAAATATTGATATTAAAAGAGCAGTTTGTTATATGAATACTAAACAAACCTAATGATGGTCAAATTTTATATCTGTATGATGACAGTTTGTTTAAATTTCCTGTCTTTGCCATACGTTGCTTCTTAACTAGGAGTGCTAATAGTCTTTTAGCTTCAGTCTCCCACTTTCATTTGTGATTCCTAGGAGAATGTAATCCTTTATTTGCAGCAGCTATTTCATATATATGTGTGTGCGCACACTCGAGCATGATGTCACTTGGGTTGAATTTATGCACTAACATTAGGAGATTTTGATTTTATTCTATTGTGTACCTAGTGTCGACCATCACAAACTCTAGGTTTTTTTCCTAAATGTTTTATATGCTCAATTCTCAACAGGCATGCATGGAGCTCGTATGACCCCAATTGCACCTTTCTGCTTTGTCTTGCTAACCCTAATCCTACCAGATAATCTTCATCATTAGATGAGTCAGTCTCCATCATCTCTTGATTTTTTTTGTGTGGTAAATGCTATACAAGATATAAACTTTACTCTTGGATATCAGTAGGAAATATTTAATAGGCTGTTACAGAAATTCTATTTAAAATTTTCATTTAAGAGTTAATGAAGAAATTAGACTAGAAAGAAATCAAATAAAGATGGGGAAGATGGTTAGTGCACCATTCCTGAAGACCTTACATTCACCACTTGCTGCTGCATCACAAATTTACAGATTTGTGGTGTTTAGTCTAAATATCTGAACACTTGGACAAAACTCCAAAAAGATGAAAATATCCAAAGGCACAGATTATTTTTTTCCACAAGTAATATCAGAATATTTCACTCATCAAACAGGGTGGCTGCTATTAGATGTCTGACACCATGGAAAACAAAGGGAACATTTCAGTTAAACCATGATGTTGATGTAAACACTAAAAGATGCTTCACATAGCTAGACTAAACAGCAAAACTAAAATGTCAGTAATGTCCTAAAGTTTTCCCAACACATCCATAAGTCCCCACATTGAGCATTGGAAACCTGTAGTCCATGAAGTATTAGTTTACCATATTTATTTGGCATTTGAATTTTGGTACAACTTCCATAATATCTTGGCTACTTATATAGTTTTCTGTGACTTGGAATAGGCTGATATTTTGTTGCGAGGATATGGTGGTTGGAACTCAAGACGTGCTCTGCAAGTGATTGACAAAATCTTTCCCAAGGTATAAATTTCATCTTTTTCAAACATCAAATTGTTGAAAGATAAAGATAAAAGATTTATCTGATATGCCTGAAAGTACTACTCTTTTAGGCTATTGTACAACGGGTTGAAACTTGAAACAGTTCCTGGTCGATTCAGAATGCTTACATGCTTGTCCAATTGGTGAGTTTTGTGTTGAAAATGTGTTACAAAATGCATGAGTCCTTCTGTTAGAGAATTGGTTCATTTCAGGTAGTCCACATTTCTCAACTGTCATCTATCTCTAGTGGTGCAATAGTAAAAAGTACAATAACATGATCGGATAACACATGCATCCTCACATACAAAAATTGCCAAGAACTCATTCAGCTCTTGAAAATCGAATCTCGACTGCATTTCAGCCCATGCTTGACACTGCTGCCTCTAAATGTAAAAAAGCATTATAACCATGTCTTCACTTTATAAATCAAACCTTGGAGACATCTTTTCAAGGCCCATGAAGACCTCTGGTTACTTCTTTTTAAGCCACCCCGTCCCATGTATTATATTAAAAGATAAATCCCATCTGTTCTTTAGAGAGAGTTCTGTGGCATCATTCCCTCTTATATTAGAAGTCCAATTATTTTGTCTCTCTCATCCATCCGAGAGCTCCAAGCCCATCCTTACGTTCAGGAGTCCTAGGTCATGCTAACTCCTTTCTATATATGCAGACAAAAGAGAGTATATCTACTAAATCCATTGTGAAAATTCTTGATTGATGGACAAAGCCATCCAATGCTTGCACATTTGCATGTGCAGAGATTTAGTGTAGATTGACATCTAGCTACTTCCAGTTTGATATATGGATATGAACTCATGCTTTTGTCAATCTTCACTGTCACAATTTATTACCATCAGGGTTTCCCTGCCTTTGTTGGTTAGCTCTAGGAATCATTGATCACTAATGATTTATGTTAAGTGCCACCTCTAGCAGTGTTCTGAAACGAGTGACCTCGACCAACCTGTTTTAGAGGCTAGGTCATGGGTCATTTATTCAACTGTTGTTCGATTATAGACCAAATGAATGATGTAGTATATCATAAATAAAAATTATAAATATCCTAAATACTATAAAATTTTAAAAAATAAAATAACCATTTATGCAATAAAATGATGACTTTTCACGTTAAAATACATATCATAGGGGTGATTCCTATATCATTATTTTATGGATTTCCTCCTAAATTCACTAGGAATCATGTTCTTATAAAAAAATGTGGAGTAAAAGGTTTGAAATATGAATCGGATGATCTAACTCATTTTGAAAAACAATTAATGTGATAGATGGATCTAGCATTATGATGACTAGTATTTGATGAAAAACATGATCACATTCTAAAAAACAAATAAATAATGTTGAAAATTCTTTACTCCAATATTTACCTCCAATTTCATAACAAGAATAAATTAATTCACATCCCACCACTGAACCAAAATGCCTCATTTTGGTCTTCCCATGTATGAGCAGAGCATATTTCCGAGGAGATCGATGGATCCCTTGACCTTTCCTTCTATGGAAGAGCATATTTTGTGACAGAGTAAATGGGAAATCTGGAAAAGAGTTCCAACTTAGAAAGAAGTTCAGCTTAATAAAGAATAAGAATATGATACAAGAGATGTATATTATAAAGAGTAAAGCTAGAGTATGAAATCAGAAATCCCTGTTGTGAATTAAGAGTAAAAACTCTGTTCAATGCTCAGTTCACTACTTAAGTAATAGAACATACAATAACTTTAGTTTTTACTCTTGATGCCAGCAGCAATGATGGACTAATGATGGCCAGCAAATGATGGACTAATGACCTCCTTGATGCAGGCAGTCAGTTTGAATAAGAGGATGGAGAAGGACAGACGATGCATACTGACGCATATTTTCTTCAAGATTGGAGGGAGAGGAGTGCCAAATACCTTTCCTTTCTTTTCTACCTAGTGTGAGACCAAGCCCTTTGGGCTATCTCACTTTAAACTAAGATCTAATTTGATCGGATCGAATTAAAAAATTATTATAAATTATATATTTAAAATTTTTGATTGAATCTATATTCATAATGTTCGGTATTGAGTTAGCTTTCTAATACATCTTAAATTATTCAAATCGGAGTTCAATTAAAGAAGTTAGGAGCAATTTAATGAACATTTATTAATGCTGATGAATTTTAAATAAATTATGAAAATATCATTGATGATGATAAAGATGATTTTTAATGTTTTTATCCAAATTTTTATATTTCAAAATTATATTGGATAAGTTAGAAGTTAGTTTTGAATCAAAAATCTATTTTTAAATATCTAATCAATATTTTTCTCTTTGATTTTAGTATCCTACAGAAATTAGGAATTTATTAGTTTTAGAAGATTAGTATCTTATAAAGAATAGAAAACTTTTGGTTCTAGAAAATCTCTGAGTAAATAAGGCTCAATAGAGGTCTTTTGATATTAAATCAATAGTTTAGAAGAATAAAGAAGGTGAAAGTTGAAGGATCAAGAGGGTTAATGAAGCTCTCAAGCGTCAAAAATTGAGAATTAGTTTCTATCAATTTTATTAATTCTCTTCAATTTTATTTGAAGTAGGTAAGTAATTTAATCATAAGTTAGAGTATTTTATAAATTGTACACGGTTGCAAAAAGAATTTCAAAATTTCGTAAGTAACTTGACCATAAATTGGGATTTTTATGAGATTGCATGATTGCTAAAATTTATTTTATAATGGGTAAATAAATATATGAATTGAAATAATTGCTTTGTTTTTCATATAACTAGTTATTTTTGAAATACTGAGATTTTGACAATTATTTTTGAAATGCTATTAGAAGTTTAAATTTTGCATGACATGTTTATTACAAAATTTGGATCAAGCAAGTAGAATATAATTGTATATTATTATTGCTAATTTCTGTAAATTGTTATCATAGGAGAATGATTTTTGGTTTCTATCATTGCTATTTTCTGTAAATATTGTCATGAGAAAATCATTTATGATTTTAATATGAAGCAATATGATGAATGATTTTATGAAATAATATGATATATGAAAATAAAGAATAGAAATTAAGATTATTGAACATAAATGATTAGATTATTGATAAATAAAATATAATTGACACTATAATATGCATAAACTCTCAGTCACTATGAATGATTAATGATTGATATTGGGATCCACCTCTGTAAGAGATATATGCAGAGATCCAACCCCCATTTGTATGGTTAAATACAGTGCATTGGCCCTACCACAGGGATTGTATGTAACTGTAGTTAAATAACTGAGGAGTTGCTATAACAAGATATGAAATTGAAAACTATAAGTATAAATTGTTATAATTATTAAAATAATGGTTTTAAACTATTATTGTTGTTATATAATATGATACAAGAATTTTTACAATATAACGCTTATTTGATCCACTGATTTATGTGTACTGTTACATATTGAGTAAAAGCTCATAAAACTCTATTATTGTTTTCTTTTTTTTTGTTTCAGACATAGAGAAATAAATTGGGAATCTAGGTAGAAGCAAGCAATCATCGGCCAGACTCTTTAGTTATTCCATTAGTTTTAGTTTTTAACCATATTGATAGCTTATAAATGTTTGTCAATTTTAGTGACATTGGAGTATATGATTATGAACATTTTGTTAGTATTAGATTGATTTAGTGAATAGTAATTGAATTTTTATTAGTTGAATTAAATGTTTATGTGTAATGATAGACGTCTTATATGCCATAGGGTATGCGGCAGATTGTCAGGTCCTGAATCCACCCTAAGGTCTGGGGTATGATACCCAGTATTGGCAAAAACGGTTTAAGCATTAGGGAGACAACTCTAGTTGTCAGATGTTGGCAAGAAAGGCTTCAAGTTGACCTCACTTACCAAAGGTTTAGGGTGACAGGCTGGGCTGGTCAGCCTGGTCAATCTATGTGGGTCTTAAAGCACTGATATCTAGTGTCATTACAAGCTATTCCAGATCTTTCTTGCATTCAGTTCATTGTTTAGATCAAGACTGCATCATCTCTTACTCATCCTGCACCTGCTTGCTTATTTTAAGAGTTTGACAGTATTCCTGTGATTATATCATATTACTTGTTTCAAGTGTTACCCTTCATTATCAGATTGATTAAGCTAGTTTGCATCTGTTTATTTTGTCTTAGAATGCAGCTGTGCAACCTTCACTGGTAATAGTTTACTTTGGTGGCAATGACTCAATTGGACCTCACCCATCTGGCCTAGGTCCTCATGTACCACTTCCAGAATATATTGAAAACATGAGAAGGATTGCAGAACATCTTAAGGTAACTCTGAGCCTAAAATTATTGAAACATGCTTTTTAGAGAATTTTCTGACATGGCTTATTACTTCTCATTCAGAGTCTATCTGAAAAAACACGCATTATTTTCCTCAGTTGCCCTCCTATCAATGAGGAGATGCTTCGCCAGTTAAAAAGGTGCTAAAGTGCCTACACATTTGTTGTGTTTGTTGCTCTTGTTTTGAAGTCTTAACTCAGTTTGTTTTCCAACCCAGTCCATTTTTAAGTGAAGTGGTGAGGACAAATGAACGCAACCGAAAATATTCTGAAGCTTGTATACAACTCTGTAATGATATGGGCCTGAAGGTTATTGATCTTTGGACTGCCATACAGAAGCAGGATGACTGGGCTACTGTCTGCTTTACGTGAGTCTACTTCCTCATGCCTTGTAATCAGACTTTGCTCAGTTCAGCAACAGTCTGGACCCTTCAGATTTTGTTTTCATTCATTTTCTTGTTCTCTGCAAGAAATCGCATTTTTATGTGTCATTCACTACAATTTTTTCTCTTAGATCTTCACAATACTATGGCATTTCCTCATCAGAAACGACCAATTTTGCTTTGCATATCTGATAATTCATCTGTCTGCAATGACTGCTCAGATCCAATAAATTTTCTTCTTTTCTCTCATTTTTAAAATTCTTTTGTCTGGCTGACATTAATGATTAACTACTTGTTTCGTGGTTGAACTATTTCAAGATTTGAACTGACAGAAACTCTTTGACAGTGATGGCATTCACTTTTCCCCTGAAGGAAGCAAGATAGTAGTGGCAGAGATATTGAAGGTCCTCAGAGAAGCTGAGTGGGAGCCTTCACTGCACTGGAAGTCCTTGCCAACTGAGTTTGGGGAGGATTCACCTTATGATCTTGTAGTTGCTGATGGAAAATCCACCATCAACCCTTCTGAGTTGACTTTCCACCGTAAAATACAATGGGACTAAAGTATTCTTTTGGCACTCAAGCAATTTGGCATCAGTAAGGTGTGGTTATTATGTCAGATCTCATGGAGTGCTAGAAAGGGATACCAAGCAGCTGTTATTCTCTTTGAGTTGCGCTAGTCCAACATGGTTTTAATTGCAGCGCTTGAACCAGGGATATTTCATGGAAATGAATAATATTTCTCCAGACTGAATTTAGCATTCATGCAATGTAACTAATTGCTTTCTATTTCTTCCTGCACCTCAATTTGCAATGACTGTTGCTTGCATTCTGTTCTTGCAAGATGTAGAAACTGAGAAAATTGTTACTCTCATTCTGTTTTCTCACCAGTGTTTTGAGTCGCAGGTCAGGTCTGATGTCACACTAGGAAGTCAAAATATATGTGCCATCTTTGTTGGCTCTCTGTTGTACCTGGGTATTGTGGAGAATTGTTCTCCCAAGTGCACAACCCAATGGTTTTGCCTCACAGCCAGCCTGCCAATGCTAGCAGATGCAATGCATGAGTGCCTCAAGCTTTGGAAAAATTAAGTGATAAATGATGCTTAATAATGGCATTGAAATGAATCCACCTGACAGCCAGATTGACCAGGTTGCAGTACATGTTACAGGCGCTGTGCTAACCGTTTCCTCTTGTTTCTCTCACACATGCACTCTGTATGCATGGAAGTAGTCGATTTAGGCTTGAAACTTTAGATTTGCATGCATGGTGATCTTTGAGTGTTAAAGTCATCACTTGGACCTCTCAGGTGCTTGAAATTATCTAGGAGAATAGGACTATAGAAAGACAAACTAGTAAGGTTCCCTAATTACTAGTTCTAAAAGAGAGGAAAGCCAAGAAGGTGAAGAAATAGATTAGGATGAGGGATTTTTTAAAAAAGCTCAAAATATAGAGGATAAAATAGAATATAAAAAAGCTCACATCTGGCATAAATTTATTGGCATGATAGATAGCTATGTTTTGCATTCCATAAATATAGTATTGGATTTGCTATAGCTAGTTATGAAGAATTGCATATCAATATATATATATATATATATATATATATATATATATATATATATATATATATATATGTATGTATGTATGTATGTATGTATGTATGTATGTATGTGTATTTATATATTAATGAAAATGAGGTATAGGCTCTTGGATCCCAATGAACATGCTCTTCTATGTGGAAGTTAGTGGCTAGTACTAGGCGCCAGCGTGCTTTCTAGTTCGTTCCGGCCACCGGTGATTTTTGGCCTGTGGATCCCTGGATTTTCCTCCACCCAGCTAAATAGATGCCAATGACCTTAACCTGGGAACTGGTGGCAACCTATCCAAAAGTTAAAAGTTAGTAAGTGGCTCATCGGATCTTGATTGTCTTCAAAACTTCTTTCTTTAGCTATCTGGTTGATCAAATTTTACTCATTTCTAAGGCTGTATCATAGCTTATCTTGAATTTACCGAGCTCAATAAGAATATATTTTCTAATGAGTTAAACAAATTATAATACATATAGAACGTTATAAATCTCTTCTCTATATGACTATATAGAATTCTAACATTAGAATAAATTTAAAGAAATGAGTAGTTTTGAAAAGATGCTTTAGTTGGGTGCGTCTAAGTCTACAATTTTATGAGAAAGAGCTTGTGATAGAAGCTCATTCTTATAATCTTCTTTTTTTTTTTTTTTTTTTGACAGTGAAATTTTCATCCATTTTTATAGTTATGGATATAACTCAATCAACCAAATCACGTTAAATTCTTATATATTATTTTTCTTCTCATTTATTCTCTTCTTCTTTTTTTGTAAATCTCTCCAGCTGCTCACAATGAACAATATTAACTCCTAAGCATGGTATGAGAGCCTAATTCTCAAGTGTGTACAAAGAAACCATCTAGCATATAGCTGCAATGCAAATCACGAGGAGGTGTAGCACAGCGGTCACCGCACAAATCTCAAACCATACTGGTTCTGATCCCGATGACTGCACGAATATTGAAGCACCTGAGATGAGATCCCACGGAGGCGGAGCGCAACGATGACTGCACGAATATTGAAGCATATCATATTTGATCCATATCTGCGCGAATATTGAAGCATATCATTCGGACTATCGCTTGGGACGAGGATGTTCTCATGAGCATGCGCCTGCAATGTCGAGTTTCTTTCTCCCCTGGCTGCTGGGACGGAGCAGCGGCAGGAGAAGGAAGAAGAGGCAGCGACCCCCAGTGTGCCAATCTCTTGTGCCCCAACCCCTTTTTGCTGCGATCGGTCCTTTGTTCTCTGATTCAAAGCCGCGCTAATGTCAAGAAAGAAAGATCACACTGAAGAACAAAGAGGAGGAAAGCCTCCTCTACCGTCACGATTATGACTCACCGACACGCATGAGATGAGGTCTTTCGACTGGGCTTTTCCGACGGTCAATCGTGGGGATCAGAGTCGGCAAACCATTTTTGATCCTCAAACTTTCATTCCAAAATTATATTGACCTTTAAACTTTTAATTATTATAATTTTATTTTTTATATTTTAAAAATATGATATATTAGCATGAAGGCTACATGTTAGTTACCCTACGGACTCATGTAACGAAGCATTAGTAATGCAGGATTTTTAAAATATAGCAGGTTAAACTGTAATAGTATCAAAATAAATTTTAAGTTCAGTTTGGGGACCAAAACTGTAATATTAAGTTCAGTTTGGGGACCAAAAGTGTATTTTAAAAATATAAAAAATATAAACTCACGAGCCCAGCTACGGCCGGGTTTACGCTTATCAGCCGGGCGACATCCAACCGGACCGGACCGGACCCCCGCCGGTCCAGCAGAACCCTTTCGCCCACAAAACCCTGGCCTCGGCGGTGGAGGGGTAAAGGAGGCGCTAGCGATGGCGACGCGGACGAAGTTGGTGTCGAAGCGGTCGAGCAAGTACCTCGAGGAGGCGCTGTACAAGAGGCTCTTCCGGGAGGGGGCCTCGCCGGCGAGTGTCCGGCAGCAGCTCGACGAATTCCTCAAGAGCCGCAAGCGTGTCTTCAAATGGGAGGTCGGCGTCTCCATCCGCAAACTCCGCGACCGCAAGCGCTTCCACCCCGCTCTCAAGGTCTCCTCCTTTCCTCCTCCATCCCTTCTCTCCCCTCATCATCTTTTCTTTTTCTTTTCTCTTTTTTTTCTCTTTTTTTTCTTTTTTTTTTTTTTGCTTTCTGTCCTTTTTCTTGTACTTCTGAGATCAAATTTATGCGCTTTTTCCTTTTTAAATGAACCAGTTTTAATAGGAGAACTTCCGTAATTCTCGCTGTGTGGTTGAGTTGAGATTAATATGTGTTCCTTTGAATCCTTCACTTTTTTGTATCTTAACCGTTTGTGAAAATGACTGGATATTTGTGGATGTTATTGTTTCGCTAGAGATTAAATTCAAGGTAATGAAGATGCTCTATGCTGTAGCGACAATCCTGTTGGTATAAATTGAGCTCATG
Organism: Metroxylon sagu; assembly: GCA_017589505.3. Classification (NCBI taxonomy): domain Eukaryota; kingdom Viridiplantae; phylum Streptophyta; class Magnoliopsida; order Arecales; family Arecaceae; genus Metroxylon; species Metroxylon sagu. Next base: position 233,814 of record JACVBY030000473.1, on the reverse strand, counting down.
GTCCACGTGTTAGTATTATCCTGAGATTCTGAGTGAAGTGCTGCTCGATGACTAGATGATGATGCGTTATTTGCTGCTTTCTTGAGGTGGTCTATAAATTTTTGAATGGGTGACATTTACCATGGATTGCCATTCTTTAGTCGGCACTATGAATGTATAACATCGGCCTTGGTTAGGGAGTGGTGAGTGTGCAACCATGAATGAACTAATGGAAAAGGCTGAACACTTATACAAATGTTGGTTCAACACTTATTAATGCTTTTTAAGTTACAAAATCAACAACATCTGTTGCAAATGTTGCATGTGCATACTCGATGTCCACTGGGATAGCGACACAGGAATACTGCATGTCGATGACACTAGCATCAATCAAGAATCTTATTCTTGTTATTTGTATGTCAACTTTAGGAGTTATTTTAAGGCTTATAAATTAAGTAGTTTTAGAGAGATTAAAAAGGTTGTTTAAAGTTTATGATTGAGGCTCTAAGGTACTTTGGGAGAAGTCACTGTTCCATCCTTTTCAAAATATTTGAAGAGTGCTTTGAAGAGGAAAGATAGATTGCATCCTCTAATTTAAGAAGTCATTCTTTTTGAAGGTACCACATTTTTAGAAGCACTGGGTACTTTTTTTATTTAAAAAAGTATGAGAACTAATCTTGATTAATTAGCACCAGATAGTAACAGTATATAAATAGTTAACAAATAATGCACCAGATGTTCAAGGAATCAGTTTTACATCTACCGGCATTTTTATTTTCTATCTTTTCTTTTTTTAAGGTACACACTTCATGGATTGCACCCTGGTTGATAGAACGGCATGACCTCTAGGTATGACTAGTGCCACATTTGAATGATGAGGATGCCATTTCAGTCTTATAAGAATAAAAAAAAAATTATCAAGAGAATAAAGGAAAATATGAAATCAGTGTTACTAGTGAAGTGTCTGCATTTGATTTCTGGTGTAGAAATCTACAATTTATTCATATAAGAACTCAAGTTTGTGCTCGTGAACAAAGTGAAATTATTAGAAGGGTCGTCCCTTTCCTGCTCCCCTCTTTTTGCCTTTTTCTTCTTGCATCCTTACAACAAGTGTTTTGTCCTCATGGTCTGAATTAGGGCTTCTTTATTGGTGATAAAATTTGGGACATTCATGTGGTTACTGATTATCATAAGCTACAATTGGAATTGTAGAATCTTTTTATAATCTAAAAAAAAATAATGTTTGTTATATGTAATGCAGTTATAAATATAAATAAGGAAATATATTTATTTATTATTATATCTTGACCATATTTATAGCCTTATATTTTTCAGTATTTGTGGTATCAATTTGTTAGTATTTTGTCATATCTTCATTCTCTATCTATGTCCATACTATGTAACCAGCCTATCACCAACTATTCAAAAACAGTGCTTTTGTTAACTCTACTCTGAACATAATTTCCAACTGTGAAGCTTTGGATTTATCAAGTTTCCAAGTTCTATAACTTTCCCTATCCAAAGGTGTTGCAGACTAATACTTTATAGAATACTGCAAGCAGTAACCCTGGCCAAATGCTTTTCATTATGTATTTATGGCAATACATTCTTTAAACAGAGAAAACCATGTATACAGAGTTTTTTCCAACCCTATTATACTATACTCAGAGTGTTTTTTCTTTCTTAGCTGCAAGTATAATGGTAACTTTGTTGCATAATAAAGAGTCAGGATGTTAGAGAGTTTCAGTTTTATAAAAAGGCTCTGTATATCTTTTTGTTCTTTTGTACCCAGGGAGGGTGTTGAGAATAGGAATGCTGTTCTGCTTTTTCATGCATTGCAAGTTTATTCTTGATATTATGTTCTTATTTGCCATTTGATGGGCTTACTATCTGAATACTTGGTTTCAGAAGCTCCTATAACATGCCTTACTTAGTCTTAAAATACCATTGATCTATGTTAACAGATTTTTGGCTCTACCTGCCACTCTTTGTTGTTGACAAATATTCACTTAGTTAATTCTGTTCTCATATGGCATCTTACATATGACATGATTTATGTCTAACATAGATTTGTGCTACATGAATATTTTTATTCTACTTTGCATACATGCATTCGATTTGGCTGCAACTTCTGCCCATATAATACAATTATTTGTTTTTGATATTATTTATTTGTTTGTTTGTTTGTAGAACACCATAGTAAAGAAAGATATGATAAATATGAAAAGAAAATTCTAGCTGAAGAAGAATTTGCTGCCATGTCCCATTTGTTCGCCAAATGTTTATGATCTTTCCTGATGCAGCTTTCAGAAACCATGGCCAGAAGAGGGATGAACTTAACTCACAGTGATCAAGCTATACGTCTAGATCTTGTAGCCAAAGCCAGAGGCATTGCTTCTGCTGAAGAGTACTTCATCAATCTCCCAGAGCCTGCTAAAAATCACCTTACATATGGTGCACTCCTCAACTGCTATTGCAAGGAATTAATAATCGACAAGGCAGAGGCCCTCATGGAAAAAATGAAGGAGCTGAAGTTTGCCTCAAGTCCCATGGCATACAACAGCTTGATGACCCTCTACACTAAAACCAACCAACCAGGAAAGGTTCCTGGTATTATACAAGAGATGAGGACTAATGATGTTTTGCCCGATTGTTATACTTATAATGTCTGGATAAGGGCTCTAGCTGCAATCAGCGACATCTCTGGTGTTGAAAGAGTCATAGAAGAGATGAAAAGAGATGGCCGAGTTACTGCTGACTGGACTACTTATAGTAATCTAGCATCCATTTATGTAGATGCTGGCCTGTTTCAGAAGGCAGAAGGAGCTCTCAAAGAGCTAGAGAAAAGAATCACGGATCAAGATCTTGGACCCTATCAGTTCTTGATCACATTGTATGGCCGAACTGGAAATCTAGTTGAAGTGCACCGCATCTGGCGTTCTCTGAAGTTAGCACATCCTAAGATGGCAAACATAAGTTATCTGAATATGATTCAGGTGCTGGTGAATTTGAAGGACTTGCCAGGTGCTGAAGCATGTTTCAAGGATTGGGAATCGAAGTGCTCAACATATGATATCCGGGTGGCTAATGCAATGATTAGAGCTTATGCTAAAGAGAGCATGTTAGATAAGGCTGAAGCTGTTAAGAAGCATGCAAAGATGCGGGGGGCAAGGCTTAACGCCAAAACATGGGAGATCTTCATGGAATATTATCTAAATAATGGTGATATGAAAATGGTGCATTGGTGTGCTGACCGTGCAATTAAGAAGGGGAGAAGCCATGGTAGGATTTGGGTCCCACCTCGTGAGGTGATCAGGGCTATAATGACATACTTTGAGGAGAAGAAGGATGTTGCAGGTGCTGAAAAATTCATTGAGCTTCTACAGAAAGTGGAGAATGATCTCGGAGCAGAGACATTTGAGGCCCTCATAAAGACGTATGCTGCTGCTGGAAAGAAATGCCCAGGGATGCGAAACCGGTTGAAGATGGAGAACGTGGTAGTGAGCGACGCTGCAGAAAAATTGCTTGACACCATCTGTTGAATGGTTTTATCTTTCTTAAAATGAAGTTGATGATGCTGCATTTTTCCAACTCGGCAACTGATTGTTTTGAGGTTATTCATTTCAACCTAAATTAAGCTTTTGTTATCAATATTTTCGTGTGATGTTCTATCCAGTTCAAGTTTCCAGTTGTGTCCTCATAGATTGTATGGACGTCACTCTGAAGATTGTTTTGGCACACCATAAGAGAGAACAGATCTGTCTTGCTGTTCATTAGCCATTGGCTTTCTGCTGTGCAAGCGTTGCGCATTTTTTCATCAGAAGATTTCCAGGGATTCAGCTTTTCTGTTATTTGAAACTGCATGAATGTTAATGAATATACGAGAAGCTCCTACTGAAAGGTCACATCTGGAGGCAAAACTACTGGGATCGTGGGATGTATGGAGTGCATGAGCCAATGGTGGTGGAAGATGCGTAACGTGGAGGGTATCGCTCTAGGCGGCAACTGTAGCCAGTGGGAACTTTTCCTCGACGGAAGTTGGGTAATTGCTGAACCATTTAAAGATTGCAATTTTCTTTTATTCAGATGAAATGAAAATGTGGCAGATTAGCTTGCATGATGATATCAGAACCATAGATGGCAATGTTTTGGGAAAGGCAGGTGCCAATGGGAGCTGCTGGAGCTCATGTGAAGGGATATAGTTAAGCAGTGAACTTTTGTGGTGAGTGGCATCGTTATTGGCCTGTTCTTGGATGTTGAAACAGTTGATCCTATGCTATGGTTGATCTAATTTAATTTATTGGAATTGGAGGGCTCTTTGGAAGAAATGTTTAGGTATAGGTTAAAGATTGCAAGTAGCTTGATCACATCCAGCCAAACCATTCTCATTCACAAAGAAAAAAAAAAAAGGAACGAAAGAAAAAAAGAAGACGGGATGTTTGCTATAATTACTTTATATGCAGTCATGGTGACAGACTACTGATAGTAATATCTCAAAATGTTCTTGCAATTTTCAGTGTACTTCTTCAAACGGTAGCTCTGGTCACATCTGCTCTTTAAAAATAAGAAGTGTTTTCTATCAAAAGAAAAAAAATATGTTATTATGTTAGGTGGTAAATCGCTTAAAATCATTGCGCCTTTGAAAACTTCGAAAATTGAAGACAAAAGACTTCTGATAGAATAAAGCGTGTTTTCAGTAGTAACATTACATGATAATAATGAATAAAGCAGTAACATATACCAATTGCTAGGTGTTCTTAGCGTTCAAATGATCAGATGAAACCCTTAAGTATGGGATCCTCCAACGACATGAGTTGACCTTCTTAAAATTATTTTGTGGAGTGGAAGATAAAAAGAAAAAAACATTTTCATTATATGATTTTTATAGGAACTTGATGTAATAAGAACCCCTAAGATGAGGGGCTGATACAGGAAATGATCATGATTATCAAAAGCTTATCATTTTTCCAATGTGGTTGTAGCATGATCAATTTTTTATATTAAAACAATAACTTGGCTGGTTCTCTCATGTCATATCTTGTTGTCCAAAGTGAAGAGTTGCTAGGAAAGAAAGCAATGGAAGAGAGCAGGGTGTATTGGTGGAAGCTGCTGCTCCCATTCTTCAGTTTTTTGACTTAACTGATTTATAATGCCAGTATCTGGTAACTTAAAATCTGGTAAACTTGCACATATGAATTTCCATGGTTCTTTCAACTTCCCCATTCTTGTTTCCCATCTCCTTGTGCTTAATCATGAGAGATGCCCATGGCAAAACTTGTTGCCCATTTGAGCAAGTCATAATCTTTTTGTGTATTCTTGACCAATAGTGATTTGCCATCAGAAGAATTCAGTGACCAAAATCAAGTAACTTAAACATGAATTACTAAAGCAACGTTACTGCCTGAGGTAATCTAGTGCACATCCATGAACAAAAAGTTTACAATATAATGGCGTTAGCACTGAATTTTACATAACTGTTACTATAATCCGGAAAATTCGTAAAAACATTTGCATCAACTGATCTAAGATTGCATCTGAATATCCTGTCTGCTTTCATATTTCACCATGACAGACTCAAAAAGAAAAAAACAAAGAAGAGGTGCTTTATAAAACTATTAGATTAAAACCATCATACTGTGTGCCTACTCAAATCTTGCTCTCTATCTATGACAACATAACCACTAGAAAGACCACTACCACCTTCTGCATGAGAATAGCACACCAAGATCCAGTGATAGAAGTCGAGAGCCCAAAGGATGCCATGAAACTGGAATTCTGATTTGGGTTCTTATCACCCATCTTGTTTCTTGAATCAAGATTAGATATGGGAGCCTCCTGTTCATGCTTGCACTGTGCCACCCCAAGAGGGACATGCTCTCTGGGCATCTTCCCAACATTATAACAAAGACTTGGGTTGTCTCTGGAGGCAAACCTTCTCCCCATCCTCTCATAGAACTCTGCAGAAAACCCAAGCTCTCCTGTCAAGTTATTCCCATTCAGATAAAGAGCATGGAGGCAAGGCAATGTTGCAAACTTTGGGGAGATACTGCCTGAAAGATTGTTAGAACTCAGATCGAGGAATCTCAGTTTCCTTAATTCTGTGATGGATTCTGGAATTTTCCCGGTCAAGCTCATGTTGGAAAGGTCCAAGGTGGTGAGATTCCTCAGAGTACCCCATCCAAATTCCGGGAGATTCCTGCCCGCTGGATTGTTGGAGAGAAGCAAATCTTGGAGCGAGGCCATGCCTTGAAGAGATTGAGACAAGCCACCAGACAAGTTGTTGTTCCTGAGGTCAAGCAGAGTGAGATTTTTAAGGTTCCCAAGCTCACTCGGGAGCTTACCACTTAAATGATTGTAGCTCAAGTCAAGCTTTAGGAGTGACTTCATATTGCCAAGCGGAGGAGGAAGAGGACCAGCAAGAGAGTTCTTGCTGAGGTCTACGATTAGAAGGTCAGCCAAGCTGTTGCCCAGAGAAGCTGGGATTGGACCAGCTAAACAATTACCTGCAAGTGAGAGCCTTCTCAAGTGGAACAAGTTGCCTAGTTCCAGAGGCAGCTCACCTGTCAATGAGTTCTCCACCAGCACTAGAGATTTAAGGTTAACAAGCAGACCGAGACCTGCCGGGATTACTCCAGTCAGGCCCTGGTTTGATCGAAATTCCAAGGTTTCTAAGCCTCCTGCTAGCTCTTGCCAATTCTGAGATGGGATGCTAGTGGGTTGATGAGTAGAAGAGAAGCATTTGAAGAAAGAGAGGGTTCTTAGATGCCTGAGTTTAAATAGGTAAGGACTGAACTTTGCATCTTGGGAGCATTCAAGAGAGTTATCAAAAACCGGCCCAATGTTTACGACTGTAACATACCACAATCCTTCAAATAGATCGCATGAAACTCCCTGCATTTGGAATTTCAGAAGATTATGGACTGATGCAGTAGTAGACTGCATGATTAGCTCATAAAGATGCAACTATAAGCATGAATCATAAGAAAGAATCCCAAATCTTATCACTGGTAGACTTGAAGTGATCACTAAATTATGTGCAAATGTACATTAACATAGCAACTTTTATCTCCTCTCTCATTCATGACATTTGAATTTAATTAAAATGCACTGTTTTATATACATTGTGAGACACATGATTAAAATCAAGCACTGAAGAATCAACCTTTGGTAGGATATATTAGGTCTCTCTCTCTCTCTCTCTCTCTCTCTCTCTCTCTCTCTCTCTAGTACAAAAAAAAGAAGTTAGCTGTGAACTGAGACCACCTAAACATAACATTAGCATGCAATGTATGAACAAAGATGGCTAACATAACCTATGGAGATGAAATTCAGCTCATGCTTCTAGCCAAGAATATCAAATCCAGATCTGCTTATAAGACCACCGGTAGGTATATTGTAGTACTTTGAAATGAGTCATATTAAGAAAAGACTTAATGGGTTTGATTGTTATTCTTAATGGAGACCTTATGCTTCATATAAACACATAAGAGTAAAGAAACAAACAGAAGCCAGTGGAGTAACTGATAACGAAAGAAGAAAATGACATCCATCCTTCTGTACAAATATGACATGGATAGAAATTATGAGAATGTATCTGAAAATACTTTTAATTACGGGAGGTCGGCCCTGGATATGGACTGTGACACTGAAAGATTCATAAGTTATACTGAATGCAGATGAGAAAGAGTTTCATCTATTTTTATGCTTCATTACATTAAAGCTAGCTAAAATTAGACATGAACTCCATTTGCAGTGAATATTTACACCAGGCATGGTAAATGGGAAAACTGGTGTAAATATGAAAATTATAAGATTTCCAGCAGAAGAAAGTTTGATTATTTGTTTGGCTAAAACCTGTATGGGAGTCCATCCACAAGGATCCGGATAGAGTGCTGAACCATTCCACCATTCGCCAACAAATCCTTGAATCACCAAATACAGAGCTTCTTGCTCTGATTTCTCCATGGGAGCTGTGATGACATCTGATGCAGACGAGACATAGGAGGAGACGAGTAAGAGTGGAAGCAAGAGAAGAGCTTGGGTGGCAGTGGTTCTTCCCATTAGTAAGTCGAACAGAGGAAAACGTTGGGAGAAGAAAAACTAGTGTGAAATGTATGACAGAAGTGAACCAGGCCCTTTTAAATGGCAGAAGATTCATGAGTACATTAACTCAGAAGTATTTCATTGCAAGGATAATGATGAGACCAACGTGACTTCTTTTCAGCGTGTTTCAATCAGTTCGGAGTTGGAGAGAAGAGCAACATGAGAAAAAGGTATCTCTGAGTGTGTGTCTGTGAGAGAGAGAGAGAGAAGAAAGTTTATCTACATCATGCTTGAGCTCATGAGGAACCAATGGGATTCTTTATAAAGTCTTTTGGTTTGTTTCAGTATTTGGATTCGCAAAAAGAAAAGAGCAGTGGACTCGAGATTTGTCAAGAGTGATAGAGGCCCACTGCAGCACAGCTTTCACACTACAAATCTAGAAAGAAGATACCTGCACAAAAATAGAACTTCAAAAAGCCAATAATCCAATTTTCTAGGCAAAAAAAAGCAAAGAATCCAAGGTCTGGTTCCCTCCTAGGCCCATGCTTCAGCTACTCAAGATCACGGAATTTAATGTTAGTGAAGGAATAAGAGGAATGGTGGAAGGGAGCTTTCCAATGGTTGATCCAAAGATTAGAGACCATTCCAAAAGAGAGAAAGAACAAATGAGAACTGGAAAGGAGGCTGTCGATTTCGACGGTTCAGAAGAAAGGCGGTGAGAAGGGTTTGTTAATGGAAAAGACAAAGGGATCGAAAAAGAAAGAGAATCTAAAGTTTGTATTTATTGGAAGCTATCGCCAGTGCACAGGTCGTGCAAATTTAGAAAAGTGAAGTGAAAGGAGGATGGGCTTGTAGCTGCAAAATATATATATATATATATATATATTACACATATAGATTGGATATCAAGAACACATCTTTTTTTATGGAAGATATCAAGAACATTGCAAGCCGGCGATATCCGCATCCTCTATGTACCGCACTTTAGATTATTTTTTATCATTTATTAATAAAAATCAGATTAATTGATGATAAATTTAAAAAAAGTATATATATAATTTAACTATTTACAATATAAATATGTTAATATACTGATGAAAAAAATAATTTGATAATATATATATATATATATATATAATAATAAAAATTTTAATACCTTTACGTCATATAGAAAATATGGCTTACAGAGTAAAAAAAAATCACATAGCAGATCTTAGCTATTTATAAAAAAAATACATATTATTATAGATAAAAAAAAAATAATATTTGTTAGTTGTTTACATCTCTTTTTAATATTTTGAATAAATCATTGATAATTCTTTAGTTAAATTTTATTTTAAATTTAAATTTTTAGTTGTTATAATTTAGTTATTTATATTTTAAAAATATTATATTTCTGATATTTTATCAATAAAAAGCTAAGTTAAAATTTATAAAATAACTGATATATTATTTTAATATGAATTTATTGATAGAGTGAGCCTCCTCGCAATTGAAAATGAAATTATCAAACAGATATCAGTGTGAAAGAATGAACATGCCGATTCCAACAGGCACTACGGTTCAAGCCACTCTCACCCTTCTTACCTTCTTATTTTGCTCATTCACAAAATGAAGTTGATGCTCCAAATGCTGACTTTGGTGAAAAGGCTGCGAAGATTTGGCATTACTGGGAACTTTATGAATGTGAGATTTTTTTTTTTTTTTTTTTTTTTGGGAGCTAATTATGGATTGCATTAATGACAAAGGGCATTGTAAGCAACCTAACCAAGGAAGTCAAAATCCCAATCGTAGCAAATGTTTCTTGCCTTCTGTAAGCATTGATGCTGTTATAAATTGAGGAATGAAAACTGGTCTTCTTGAACAAAAGAGATCAAAACATATTGAAGGGACCATTAAAGAGGCATACCTGCTTGCTTACTCAGGAATTTATAACATGCTTTAACAACCTCTAAAATTCACTTACGACTTAATTAATAAGCCTGGTGGTATTTGATGGAATCTAATTGGGAATTAGACTGCAAGGAATTAGTTAAAATTATTGAGGAGGATGAGCAGCACCCTGATATATGGAAAGCGGCATCCATGGTTGGGATTCTGATTCGAAAAATGAGAAAGAAATGCCCAGACTAGTTAGGGTTTGGCTGGCCAAATAGCAGATTAATTGACTAACATGGATTAACTAATATATAGGAAGGGAGTCGCTTTGAGAGTATATTGTACTTGATGCTAATCTCGCTGCGCTTGTTAGGGCTGACCGTATGAGGTACAACAGGCCACCATGATCAACTTCAACTCTTCTCCAAAATCTAAATTCCAATGAAGCAGTTTCACTGAATAGTTATATCACTTCAGCCATGCATAATATTTCTTAAAAAAAAAAATGGCACAATCTATTGTGGGCAACGCTAGCTGATCATAACATTCCCGGTTGACTAAGTGCATGGCATTCAGTAAATTATATTTTTTTTAAAATTTTCTATACTTCCCATCACATAATAACTATATGCTTACTCGTATTTTATTATATACAGTAAATAAATAAATAAATAACTTTGAACTTTGTGAAGATGATTATGCACAGTGAAAAGTAATTGAGTGTAATTTTAAAATAATTATGTGTAAAAATATATATATCTGCATAAATTTTTTTAAAAAAAAAAATTAAAATGAAAAAAATAATATGGTAAACTGGATGCTTTGCGGTTGGCCAGCAGGATTACCAACATTATTGTGAGATGGAGGTCATCGCCAGTCATTTCTCCTTACTCCCATCCCCTCCTGTTATCTCCCACCTCTCCGCCACCCACTCGTCTCCTCCTCCCCCTGACGCAGCTCCCTCCCCATTACCTCTGACCTCTTCGATCCCCTCCCTCTCCGGCGATGTCGCCTCCGCATCAACAGTCGCCACGTCCACCCATTTGCTCTCCCTCCGCCAAAGCCACCTACATATCCCTGTATGCTCTCACCTGCCTGGGGCCGCCCCTTCCCTATCACTGCCAACCGTCGTCCGTTCGCTTTCTCTCCTCCGACCCAGGGCCCTGCCATTTGCTTGGGCTCTCCCCTGCCGCACTCTTCTCTTTCCTGGCCACCGCGGTCCACCACCCTCGACTTCTTTCCTCCCAGCTCCATGCCACCTCCGTCGGTGATCACGTGCGTCGATGGCCAGCTCCGCTTCCTCCCCCATCCTCTTCTATGTCCATCGCAGCGAACACGGACGATTATTTTTCTTTCTTTTTTTTTTTAATAAATTGAAGCCAACTCAATAATCATGCTGCCATGCCAACCGATCACAACTTACTCGCTGCCATGTCAGCTGTCCCATAAACCGTTTAAATCAGACTGGTTAAATCATATATATATATATATATTTGGATAAAGCCATCTAGATTTTTTTAATGAAATGTAATGTGCTGTCATACGTCGTGTTAGGATGCTTAAGGGGTACCGTCCTATTCTGACACTTTTGAAATTTAGCAACATTTCTTGTCTTGCAGCACATGAAATGTTAATTTCCCTTATGATAGAAACAAATGGTTGGAATAGAAGACCATCAAACCGCTAATAGAACTTGAGTTTCCCCAAAAAACCAAAAAAAAATGATTTTGTTATCAAAAGGAATGATCCTATTTACAAAACATAAACCAAAACATTAGAGTAATTGATGGCTCAAGCTCTATTTGGATGGCCACCAAGATGAGATGGATTTAAGATGATGTTTGATACATAGTAATATAATATTATCAAAAATTTTAGACTCTTGATAATGTTATACTTAACAAATAAATTCTTAAAAATTAAAGATTATTACATTTGATTCGTAATAACAAAATACGATAACCAGTTTATCATATTTTTAAATTTTATTTGAATTGGTTATGCATTTTTTCATCTTTTAAGCGATCTTCTCTTTTTTTTACTAAAATATAAAATATTCAGATAAAAATCAAAACTCTTTATAAACTGATTTTAGAAATATTATATATTTTAATATTATAAATATTTAATATATATTATATATCCTATTATAATATATATTAATATATATTATATAAATATTTAGTAATATATAATATACTAATTTAATATGCAAGAGGTCATAAATATTATCGATTTAAATTTTAATATTTATATATTATTATATAAACATATAATAGTGTTTCAAATATTAAATATTTTATTAATATTAAATTTAATATTAATATAATATATTATATTATATACTTATATTAAATTTAAATATAATATTTAATATTTAAATATTATTAAATATATATTAAATATATAATTAAATTAATTATTATTAAATATTTACATGAAAGTCAAAAAGCGTAATATAAGATTATCTTTTTTGGTAACTTAAATACTCATCTTTTAAAAGAAAACTTAAATACTCATCTTTTAAAAGGGAATCAAATTATCCTAATTTATGATGATCTTTGATTATCGAGAATCAAACATTATCATTTAAATTATCTTATCTAATTACCAAATATAATAATTTATATAATAATTTTATATTATTAAAATAAATTATTATGAATCGAACCAAATCAAACGGTCCTTAGGTTCATTATCCTGAACCAAACTTACTGATTCCTAGCAGGAATATGAAATTGCTATTGACCACCCACACACGCCCTTAGTGAGAAGGTCCCTCCTGCAGTTCGCTATAGGCATTGGTAGTGATAACTTAGATTTTAAGTCCTACTTTCAACAAATTTTGGAGAGATTTTCTTCCATCCTAGTTCTACATTAGAAATAAAAATTACAATAACAATACAAAAAGTTAAAAAGGCCTTCCCACTTGATGTTGGACTCTCGCATTCGTTTTGAAAATTAATGATTTATGGCAGCCATTAATCTCAGGATTGCAGCTAGCATACCTGCATAACATCCTCGAAGTTATTAGATTCAGCAGTGGGGATGGCGAAAAATTCCAACGATAACTGATTGAAGCCTCTTGCAAAACCAAATATGCAGCTCACTTTTAATTATATACAACATATGGATGCAACAGAGCGTCAAGATCCCGCTAAAATGATATAATCCCATGCCAACTGCAACTCTTGCCTGCTTGAGCGATATTGCAAGAATATTTTGGCTGGGCGCCACCTATGATAGTGATGGGAGCTACCAATGAAAGCAATCCAAGGATGCCATACACTTGCCAAGAAATGAAAACCATCACACCAGAGCAGCGAAAAGGTCTATCTGGACAAGATTTTGGAATGAGAAGCCACAGCTTTCAACGTCGCTTCCCACCTAGGTATTCCTAACAAGAAGGCCATTCTCTCATTGTCACCAACAAATGCAGACCAGAATGCACCATTAACTTCATGTCTAGAACTCCATGACCACCGTCACCCTCCTTCAGCATCTTGTTTCTGGTGTGACTGTCATGGGCTTCCCTTCTTCTGTCCTTTACTCTGATTAGAAAATCGTTGAGCTGCTGTCATCGTGGCCACACTGACATGAAAGACAAACATCAAATTAGTCTGTTGATAACAATTTCCTACTACATTATTTTGATATACTAAAATAGAACATGGATTAGCAGTTTCAGTCTTCCCTGTAATAAACATATAACTTAAAGTTGCAAAATAAGTATACAAAACAGATTACTCACATTGTGGAACGTCTGAGATTATAACGCTTCAATCTTGTGGTTTCTGTTGCTGGAGAAGTTTGCTGTCTTTTCCAATGCCCTCGATGTGATACACTCTCAGAATGCACTTCGCCATCCTCTGCATCCAGCTCGCTATTTGTCAATCCAGAAGCATCAGAAAAATGTATGTTCCGCTCTGCATTTGATGCCATATGATCATCTTGAACAGGGTCTTCTAAGCCTTCTTCATGAACCTGTTGTGAATATTTGTCTTCCCCATTTGATTGTTCATTGTGTTTCTCTTCAGAATTCACCACAGCAATAGATCTGGCAACTTCAACAACTGCATTAACAGAATGTGTTCCTTTGATAATTTTAGACCTAGCACTTGAGCTAGATCGGTGGTGTCTCCGTTTTAATAACTGAACCTGGGAATTAGTCTCAGGGAGCAGAAAAGATCCCTCTTTCCCATTCTGTTCATGAACTGGGGGAAATTTTGGCCCACCTTCTGTCTCCATTGCACCATTGTCTGACTGAAAATTCGTCATTTCAGATGAAAAATCTGCCACTCCAAATGAAGGTTCTGCCTCATTAGCTTTACCTTGTCCTTTTGATTCTTCATTATACCAAACTCCAACAGGAGGAGCCCGCTGCATATCAACAGAAGTATTGGCAACAGGGAAAGATGGTGCACTTTTGAACTTGGCATAATCCTCTGAAGCTTCTGCATCAAGATGAGCATCAAATGGAGGGGACTTCTTTATATGACCATCAGAAGACTGATTTGTCACTTTTTCGTGAGAGAACAAGCTCAAACATTTTTGCAGCAATGGCATGTCGTCACCCAAAGTATCATGTTGGGCGCATGTATCCTGCGATACATCTGTATTCTCACCCTCCATAGGTTCCTTGAAATTTTTATCAGCAAGGCTTGACCGAGGAATGTTCTCTGAGCCAACAGTTCCTTTTGAAATTTGGATACCATAAGCCTCAGAATCATCAATTTTGAACCCACAGCTTTTGCAACACTTGAACTGCTCAGCCAGGGCAAATATGTGCTCCCTTTCCTTTATCAAAACTTCTTGCTGCTTCTTCAGGTTCTTGCTGATTAACTGGAGGGTACTGATATCCTTCTGAATATCCAGCTGCTGAGCTTCAAGTTTCCGTTTACAAACAGAGTTTTCTTTATTCCCTTCCAGCCAATCTTGATCTGGCTTCAACTTCTGAATTTTCAGTTCATCCGCATCCTTGATATCAGCATGCTTCTTAAACAATTCAACGGGATCCAATTGGTGTACTAATGAGTTTCCAAAGGCCTCCTTTATCAGTCTAAGCTCTTCCAGCTCCCTCTGGATACGAATGGTCAATTCCAACTTCTCTTTTTTTAATTTTTCCTCTTCAATACAACACCATTTTTCGAACCTTTCTTTCTTAGCATTGAATTGCTTTAGCTCTGTTTCCAATGCCAATTTTCTCTTATCCAGCACTTCCAATTCTTTCTCAAGTCTGCCCCTTTCATGTTGCAACTCTTCAATTTCTTTTTTATGTGATTCTTTCATAATCCTGTAATCACCAATTTCCTGCTCTAATTTTGATTGCAGTTGAAGATTGGCTTCTTCAAGATTTTCCTTCTCTCTGATACTTTGCATCCTTTCAGCTTCCACTGCAGCTCTTAAATTCTCAAGTTCAGTTTGAGCAGTCACCGACTTCTGGGTATCTCTCATTAGCTTCTCTTTTACATCCTTCAATTTGTTCTCATCTTCTCTTATGAAGTCCTCCCTCTCCTTTAAAGCATCCAACATCTTGTCAAACTTTTTCTCTTTGTCCTTCAATTTCTGCAATTCAATCTCCAAATTCTGCTCTTTATTAAAAATTTGTACCTCTCTGTTTTTGATTTCAGCAGTCTTCTTCTCCACTGCATCCAATCTGTCTTTCACCTCTTGATTAAAGATGTTTCTTTTCTTCTCCATCTCCAACTCAGAATCTTGTTTCTTGGAATCCAGAATCATATTGCGATCATCTATGAGTTTCTGGATCTCTACCTTCACAATTCCAAAAAGATGAGTAAGAATTATCTATTGAGGGCATGAAAGTGAGAATATTTTGTGTACTCAAGAAAATATGCTAAAAGTAAAACATGAAGAAGGCCTGCAATGAAACAATAAATAAATAACAGGATCCTGTGATTAATGAAGATACGAATGGAATTCACCAAGAATAAGTTAAACTTCAGCTGCTAATAAAATCACTATACAAACACAACATCGAGTCCACAATCACTGGTCGTTAATATTTTATTTGAATAATCAAGTACTTTGAAGAAGATTCGGATTGAAAGAGCATCTACAATTGCAATGGTTAAAATGCATATCTGGTATTAACCACATGTCAGATTCAGAGTATGCTCTCTCAAAATGTCAAGAAATAATGCATTCAAATCTCAGCACATAGTAAAGTATCAATTGCACAAGCTAAAAGCATATATGGTTTCCATTCAGCTTGTACAAATTATTCATTGAATATATTTTTTTTAGGGTTTTGCTACAGTACTCCTTTATATTTAAAAATATATATATATATGATCAAATCAAAACCATTGATACAGTAGAGGATGTTTAAATCATTGAACTCCTATGACCGGTTGAGCTGGTTACCAATAGATTAATGTCATTCCTAGTTTCAGACTTTTCTTCTTCCCCTCCCCATCTTCCATCTCCACCTCGCCCCATTCCCCAGAGACTCATCTCAACATATCTACAAATGATGAAATTATAAGCTGAATTCTTCTTTAAATCCTGAAATGGATGTACAAAAGAAAATATAGAGCCACATGCCTCTTGCTTGCCTTAAAATAATTGCACAAATTTTATTTCCCTGGATGCAAACCTCCTTGATGAGTGCTTGGCCCTCATCTTCTTGCAAGTGATGCTCCATTGTTTGCTGCCACCGTTGGCTCGCCATCGAGGGATGCCAAAGACACCACCACCTCACCCTTGATGCCCGCACCACCCTCTATTTGAAACTACACCGTCCCTCTTCGCCCGCTTCGACACCATCTCCAACCTCACCCTCAAATGCAATGGCTGCTTAATAGAATCGGCGACAAGGCTCTCACCCATGTTTTCCTTGGCTGCCCCAACCTCAGTCCCTCAAGCTTCATGACTGATGCACCATCTCGGAGCAGGGAATGGCCACACTCATCAAACACTATTCAAAAAGTTTTGACATTTTTTACCACTCCAGCTACACACACAATCAGCTAGAACTAGTTGCCAATGTGCATCCACATCCCTTAAAATAAAATTGAATGATTAATATTTTTAATATTTAAAAAATAAAGAAGTACTGTAGCAAAACCCATTTTTTAATCTTATGACAAACAATCATTTATGCCACAGATTTTTGCTTTGCTATGAGATGTAAATCATGGTAATAATTGTTATTTTAAGATCTGTGGAAGTGTTGACTTTAAGCACACATTTTCTTGTATTCAGTATGTAAAATGTGACTAAAATTCAGAAGGTTCTAATTTGTGAGTCAAATTAATATTTCAGAGGGATATAATCTACATAAATAAGTGACGAGGAGCTAAACTTGCAATGTAATTAAGCAATAAAATGCAGCAAAAACTAGAACATGATGCCACTTAAGTGCCTAACAACTAGCTCAGTGTTCAAGGAGACTTGTAACTCTCAGACAGTAGGCTCACTAAGCTATAATTAATTGAAAAAGAAAATCAAACTCCATCCTCAAGCCAAAAGCCAAAACTTGTCTTATTCAGCATGAATCAACTGACCATGACTCAAAATTGTCTAAGCACCTATTACTTGATATGGCATTTTGTTATTCAACATGTTGATCAGCCAATTGCAGCTACCAAGAGACCAAGCATGGCATATCCTGCGTCCAAAATCATGTCCCAACCTTTTATGGAGTTAAAGCCTTCCAAGGATGGAGGCATGAAGAGTATTTTGTCTAATCCTTACGCACTTTTTGATAATCACAACTACTGCTAGAATTATATTCACTGCAATTAATGCCCTCTCCTTCATGATGCCACACTAGGCTGAGTTTTTGTTTCATTCACCAAATAGAAGACAAAATTTTCTCTGGCAACTTTTTGCATCCCAAGTATTCTCAAACTTTTCAACAATGCATGTCTTTTAATGCTAGCAAACAGTTTACTCAATAAGGATGCTCTTATTGTGGTTTCTTTCTAACTTTTTCTTAAAAGAGGCTTGTGGTAAAGCCACATGGGCGGTATTGTTTTAAAGACCATGATTAATGACAGTTAAAATGCTTTTTTACATTATACAAGAGCAGTCATAGAAAAGAACTTGTGAACAGCTGAAGTAGACCTGTCAAAACACTCTGTTCCATTTAAAAGGGACAAAACTCTGGTGCATTCACTAGTCCACTGGATAAAAGAGGCCAATCTTGAAATAAATTAACAGAGTTGTCATACACTACATCGTGTGCACCTGAAGATGGTACACTGAAATAGAATGGCCAGTTATGTTCAACAAACTACTAGGTACGGTCTTCCACAAGGTCCACTATACCAGATACCATAATGCACTGGTACCAAGCCGATACGGTTCAGTACGATGAGTATCATACCGAACCAATGACGTACTGGTCAGGTAAACTAAGAAGCTCCCACCCACACCTGCCACTGTACCAGGCCGAACCAAGCAACTTGATTCGGTATGGAATAGTTCAATACAGTTTGGTGTGCTGGTACAAGCAGTACAGGGTAAATTACCCTTCGTACCAAACCATTCTGGTTTCAGGCCGGCTCAACTTGATTCGGCTAACCTTGATCTTTTATTTTTGTAATAACTTGGAGAAGTGCTTTTTTTCTTTGTGTGCAAAGATAGGGAAATAAGGAAAGAAAATCAATACTATCTTACAATAAAATCTTCCGCTTCAAATATATGCTCCCACTTTCAACTCTTAACCATGGATGGCAGCAGCTGAGGGCAAGTGAAAAGCATTTGAATCTTTAACTAATATTCAAAATATGCAATCTCCATCATATTTGATCAATATATATGTATATGCAATACATGTCTATCATAAAGATATAGAGATATATGTAGGCATGTATTTACATTTGTATACATTTTGTGTGCATGTATGCATGTATATATGTATGTATATACACATATATGTAGAAATGTATCAATGCATGTGTGCAGTCATGCACATATCTATATGGATGATGTTTTCACGGTGGTTTGTTTAGTTAACTAAACCCCTCTGTAATAGGGAATGCACTTGCTTGTCTCTGAGAGCCAAGCAACACACCCTCCATAAAGTCTAGAAATTCTTCGGTGCAGGTGATGTGATTTTAGATCATTAAGGGCTTGTTTGGTAAAATCTGGCAGGATGGACCAGAGAGAGAAAGAGGGTGGAAAGAGAGGGAGGGAGCGGGAGTGGGAGAGAGCGAGAGGATGCGGGGCCCAATCACAGCAGGATAAGAAAAACACGTACCCCCCCCCCCTTCTCTTTTTTTCCCAACAAAAGAAAAAAAGGCTCTCCAGCTTATCCAGCCAGATTTTTTTCCAAACAGGCCCTAAAGCTGGATGTTGGCAGAACATAAATTTTAATAGTTCACTTGTGAAACCAGAATATTCAAAATGCTTAGGAGCATAAAAGCTCAACCATAAAATTGGACAACAGTAGTCTGTTTAGTACAAAGGTTTTCATTTTTTTAACTTTCCTTTTCCTTAATTATCATGTCCACATCAAGGTCTTTGAATGGAAAACAAAGTCTGTCAGAACCAAAGGATCATTTTGTTCGTGCCTTTTTTCTATACACACAAAAGTTGGATCAATAATCACATTAGGAAAAATGAGGATGAAGTTTGCAGCCCTTATTAAAAGATCAAACATGACAAGGATAACACATTTGGATTCTAATGCAAGCTTCAAAAGGATAAATTAGCCTTGGATGAGAGTATGAATGAATAGGGAGTCAATTTCTGTGAATGGATTAATTATCCCGTCCATCCACAATCTCTATTTAAAGTATATTTGAACATGTCCAACAAGGTTATGGAAACACAAAATTGATTCATAAATTTTGTGTTCCATAAAACATATACAATGGGCCTTCTAATACTTCATAAATTCACAAACTTCCTCAAATTAGTAATTTAAACAGAAGCCCGTGTGGGAGCAGCAACACTAAACAGTGCTATTAGAAAAGGCTTAGGAAGTTGAAGCACCCAAGAACCTTATTTGTAATCACTAATAAAATAGATATTCGGAAAAAAAATAAGTTATGCATTAGGAATATCATTTTAATTCAACTAAGCTGGGCTAGTTATATTGCAATGGCAACAAAGGATGTAGTCGCAAGGAAATCAAAATTGTCAAAACATAAGTGTGGGAGCGGATGTCAGGTTGCTGGTCAATTACTGCATCCTGGGAAAAGTTCTTGTTCTAAAGCAAAGAATTACTCAGAGTGCAATATCTGGAATGTCAGCAATTCTAAATTTCATCCTATCAACCATAGTCATGGAGGAGACAACATGGTTAAACCTAATGTCAAAGACCAGCAACAAGTTTACGTCACATTCGATTAAACATTAGATTAAAAAGATAACAAGTTCTATGGAAAGGTATGCCTAGATATAACCTAAATTTGTCTTGTTAGTTTCAAAGGCTTATTAATTAACATAAATTGCAAAAGCAACCATGTGCAATAAAATTTGCTTCCATTAAATTAGAAGGTACAGTCTACAAGTCCACATGCGACAGCTAAAGAAATGTGACTCACATATAAGAATTCATTGGGGATTTGCCATGTAAAACAATATGAAGACCACACTAAGCAAAGTGCCTATGCATGAGCAACAAGCAATCACTTAACCTAATGTCAATAAGTTACAATACAAGAGCATACACTGAACCAGTATGCAATGTTCTATGAAAAAGTGACACAAATAGCTAAGAAACAAAGAAGTGTTAGTCATGGGATTAAAATTGACCTCAAATCAATGAAAAAATTGTGGATACATTAATTTTTCATGATAAATTGTTGATGAAATAAATGAGGTTATGGTACATAGGACACTAGTGAAATTGAGATTTCCCATTTCAGAAGCTAAAGTTGCATTAGACTCAATTTGTGTGATCAAACTAAAAATGTAATCAGACTGCACAGTTGAGTGGCAAAGGATAGAGAAAGAAAGAATGCTTTAAATTCATTTATGTGAAAATCAAGTCACATGCCATATAAATGACTTGAAAAAAAAAGTATTTGATAATCCAGCAGATGGAACTGAAAACAAAGACTTCCAAGACCATGCAGGCAATATAGAGGACTATATTTATGAAAATTGAAGATGTTAAGTTAATCTTTGCAATACATGCCCACCAAGTGGCCACATATGGAGATTTAACCTCATGCATGTTGGGAAAAGTATGTCCTTGACTTCAAAAGGTGGCTTTAGAAGATAGCATCAAGCAAGCTTGTACTACAAGATGGGTTTCACTATAAGAGCAACAGCCTGATACATACAGGTTAAAGCAATTAGGTCATGAACACCATCCTTACTTGGTCATGCTTCTCCAAGTTTTTTAAATCAGATCAACCTGAGGATGTCAATTTAGCATGATGTTAAAGTGAATAATATGACATGCATGATTCTCGAAATACCGCACTTGTGAGATTTCAAAGCATCATATTTGACAAAAAAGAGCACATGTAGTCATACACCCAATAAGTCTGGGTGTCTTATTATGCCACCCATGAGGCCAACAAAGAGAAATTGTAGGCAAATGAATTGACAACTTTCTATGCCTCAGCTAAATTGAATATTTAGCTGCTTTTCCACAATGATGAGATGCAAAAACTATGCCAGAAGAGCACCACAAAGGACAAATTATATACCTCTTGGATGTGAAAGAGGACAAAAAAATACTAGTTTAAAACTACAATAGAAGAATACGACCCAATTTGGTTGTGAATTGCCCCACCCCACTCCAACCCCACCCCCCCCCCCCTCCCACCCAAGAAGAAAGAAAAGAAAAGAAAAGATAGCCCAATTGTTGTTTTACAACACCTCGGCATTGCATTACTAATCAATTTCACAAAAAGAAAAAAGAAAAGATAGAAAAGAACAGGATGAGTGAGGCACATAAGATTCAAAACAATCAATTACCAACAAAGGGACCGGCTTATAACGCAAGGAAAACACATGAGAGACTCCAAAAAAAGAACACATAAAAGCAAGCAAAGACATTCTCCCATAAGAGAATCATTACGTATTATAAGCAAACAGTTTGCTGAATAAATGAACCAATGTCAAAAGAATATCAATTTATCAAATCTATGTAGACCATACATTCAGTACAATTCAGAATTGCCACTGAGATAATGGTGTCGTAACCGATGAAGCACAAGGAGAAATAGAAATTTAAGCTTTAGATTTGACAAAATATAATTGTGACTAATAATAGCATTAACGTAACAAGATAAGGAATAAATGAATCAAGAAAATAATGGAATGCACACATGATTATTTAGCAATAATTATTTTTGTGATCAGCAGACAGTTTATAATCAAAGGAAAAAGGAAGTATCTGCCAGTCTTATACATCAACAACAGACTGCTTCTCAACCACCAAAGCCTTCCTCTTATTCTCATCCTGCCTTTCTAGTTCAGATCTAGCAATCCGATGTGCTGCTCGTTCATGCATTAGGGTTTCCTCTACTTCTGCCAGTCTTCTTCTTATTTCTTCATTATTAGAAGCCCACTCCTTCTTTTCAATCAGGAGAAGCCCCATATTATATTGGTAGTCATACAGCTGCTCAGAAAAATACTCAGTTGGATAACAATTGGAAACCAAGATAAAACAGAATTGGTAGATGTGAAATCAAAACCAAGCAAATACAGATCATACAGCTTCATACTAGTTGCACAAAATTACTTGACAATTAATGATCTAAGATAACAAATTAAAACTTAGATGAAGTGATCATAAGCAACAGAATTGCTGAAAGGATAAGCTAAGTTTTTTTAATGAAAGAGATCATAAACAATAAGCACCAAATGCAGTTGATAATTATCATATGACAGCAGAAGAGGAAACAAACTACCTAGGCTACAATATAAAGATGGACCAACTGACCAAGTGTATGTCCTCAACCTTAACAAACATCTGCTCAAGTACAGAACCAAAAAAGAAAACAATTTTGTATATAAATGGTATAGTAGCAGTATTTAAAAACAAACAGTAATTCTCCTCATCAGACATAATACATCCAAGCGCAGTCAAATGTACATGTACAACAGCCAAGATGCATACATGCTACATGTCACTTTGTCCAACACCAAATAGGAAAAACTGAAGGTTCATAGATGAAGGATTCCAATGTTAGAGGAAGGAAGAAGAACCGAGTTGTTAATATGTGAATATTAATGGTTAATACAGTTAACCAGTAGCATCGATGGTAATCTGCCATATTTCTCACCTATTCTTAACTAAGCGATACAAGAAAGAACATTGCCAAGACAGTAATTGATTCCCTGGAAACTCCCCTATGAACCAAGCCACATAACACATGAAGCCACAGGTTTAAGCACCAGCATTACCAGCATCCTTTCGATCAGCAACTCAGAAATCAATTCCTCCATATCATAAACAAACAAACCCATTAACAGCAAGCCCTATCCCTACTAGTTAAGATCATTATTTTAAACTACATAACCATTCACAACAATTCACAGCTAGATCTCAACATGAACTTCGTCAAATTATCCTCTGTGACTTGCTCAGTCTTCCCTTCTCCAGTCAATGTGAATTAGTTCCCCCATTCAACACATTACAATTATTTTAACCTTTTGCACATTTGATCTAGGAGTTCTTATATATCGAAGAAAAAAGTTTGGTCAGTTTAGATTGCCCTTAGACTGCTAAAAAGAGTATTTTGCAACAAAAAAAGGAGTATATTTTAACAATTAACAGTGATGGCGGAGTCCTAGAGTCATCAACAACGTCTGAAAGTGGATGAGAAGCTAACACATGTATAAGACACTGTCAACACTTGAATTAGTAATTCAATATTAAATTGTCAAATTTAATATCCTTCAAATGCATACTGCACTCTACATCTCCTTGTTTTCCTTGTCTTCCCTTGCTTCTCATTCTTTATTTCTTTCTTTTAATCTTCTATAATTTTAACTTTGAACTTCCTTTAAAGCTCCCTAGAAATTCCTAACAATCATTTCATGTTGATTTGACATAGAACCAAAATTTTAGCCTAAGTTCGTAACAATGCATGCATGTCTGGCACCAAAACGCATGACCAAATCCTACAATGCAAGGGTGGGAATATGTGAAACTTCAAAGAATCAGCAACATTTGCAAGAATCAAATGATGACATATAATAGCTAATATGGGCAAAGACATTGATGCATAAATAAAATGTATCATCGAAGGTGGAAGTACTAGCAAATTGACAACCATTCAAAACCTTCAATATAATGCTGTTATGCACAACTACATACACCCAAGAATCAACTAACAAAGAAAAAACTTCAGAGCTTAAAGGGCCGTGTCTCAAGACAGAGGATTCAAGTGACAGTCTGTATTGTGCCATGTCATGCACTAAGGACGTTTCATTGTAATAACCATAATTGGCAGCTGGATTGCAGTAGCCTATATAGCAGCATATCACAATAACACAATAAGATACTAGTTGATACAGTTCAGTGCCTTCACAAACCTAGCCTACACTGATAAATTATCCACTCATTTGCAAACATATTCCACTTTATTTACTTTATTTTTCAGCCAAAAAAAATAATCATTGTAAAATTTGCAAACATGTAGCTGATGACTTACAAGTTTTTGTTTAGGATTTTCTTATGCTATACTTCCTAGTATTTCTTCTTAAGTTATATTCCACTTTAAATTTTTAATCACCGATATGCCTCAAAAATCAAGAGAGAGCCCCATAACAAGCTGTGGTGTATTCCCTTTTCTCTAAGGATATTTGCAAATCAAAGAGAAATTTGAAGAAATGTCTTCTAGTAATATGAACTTGATCATACCAATAAAATAGGTCCCCTTATCCATCAACTAACCTTCGAAATCATATGGTAGGCCCTTGCCTTGCCTAAGTTGTATGGGTAAGAATTTAGCACCATTAAAAAATGTCAAGTTAAATATCAGTTGTAAAATATGCCCCGGTATACCTTTGACATTGTGCACACAGCCTGAAACCATCCTCATTGGACAAATCTCAGATAATGGGGATGACAATATTATGCTAGTTTTTGCATCAGTTAATGGTTATAAATTCTTTATATATCATAATGCTTCATTGACAGCAACATATTTGTTTAATTAAACTCTAGAAACTGCATGGAAAAATCAAAAATTCTATTTGAGTCTGCAAAACAAGTGTTCTTCCCACTATATGGCAATTAAAAGGAGAAATTATGCCTGAAGAATAAGTTCCCTAACATATTTTAGGGTGCCTTTGTCATTTCTTCCAAAAACTTTGCATATCTTTTCATGCATATATTTGCCAGGTGTCAACACCAGATTGTCATGGGCAGTCGAGCACAATATATGATGCTTTTTTGGTAAAGATAAGTGAAAACCTGTCCATGTGGGTGAATTGCTGATGGTTGTTCCTAAAACATGTATAAATAGCAATAAGAAGGGGTAGTTCCAGGCAAAGATCACTATATAATAATTGGACACTATATCAGTTTATAATTTGATATTTCTAAATTTTACTTATGTTATTGGATGCTCTTCATTGCCCATAATGTTGAATTGTTAACCATAGAGCAACCCAATCGATATTTCCTTGAGCAATATATCTCATATGCAGCACACACATATGACACCCCAAAATATGGCTCTACTCACTATCACATTAAATGTCTTTCCCTTTATTCCACCTATCTTACTAAGAATTTCAAACAATGAAAATGATCATCATAATATACTCCCAGCCACAAGATCTAAGGCAAGCCTTGTTTTCATTTCTTTTCCCACTAAAATTTCATGAGATATGTATCATATTAGTTTTATTCGATATTTTAGAAGCTTGCATTTGAAATTTTGCTTCCACAATGTCAATTTAGCAAACAACCCTCTTTGAAAGAAAAGCATTCAACCTATTCTACTCTCATCAGTCAAAGAGCTATAGCTTCGCAAATATCAACAAGTCAATAGTACCCAATACCCGTTCCAATCACATATTGATCAATTCGGAATCCCCACCATAAACTACAGTGTATCATAGATAGATAAAAAGAGATATAAAGAACATATAATTGGGTCATTCACTCATTGCTAACCTCTTTCTCCAGCTCTGAAATTCTTTCAGCAAACGCTTCACAATTCCTTCTTTGCAACACAGACTCGTCGAGAAAGCCAGCCTCTCTAAACGACCTCCAGACCTCCTCCTCGCCGCACTCCCCGGCCAATTCAGCACCTTTATCGTCCCCAAGAGATGCCTGAGGTGGCGGCAGCAGCGCCTCAGCCACCGCAATCCCCTTCCCCTTCCCCTTCACCCCACCAAGGATCATTCCGCTGTCGTCTCTAGGGTCTGATGGGATCGAGCCACTGCTCCTCCCTTCAATGGCCCTCGGCAGAAGGGACCACCCTTTCTTTCGTGGCCTATACATCACCAAATCCCTTCCTTGATTTCTATCAGAAAACGACCCTAAATTCGATCTAGGAGCCGTTTTAGGATGGGATTGGAACCCAGGAACAAACCTATAAACCCTGATATCAAGAAAAACGAAATTGAAGCGAGAGGCGGAGGAGCAAAAGGATCGGAGAGCAAAAATTTCTCTCTTCTAGCAACGCCAAGACAGGAAATTTGAGCGATTAGCCTAAAAACCCAATATGGAGCGCTGTGAGCGATATAGCCAATCGATCGGAGTAACTGAAAAAAAAATCGAAAGCGAACGGTAATGCACTCCGCATTTGGAACAAGCCAAGGGCAAGGCCGCCAGGGAAATGAGGACCGCCAGAAATGATGAGGACACGGGTTTTTTTTTTTCTCTCTCTCTCTCTCTCTAATCACACCCCGCTATTTAAAAATATTCGAAACCGTTCGTTCAGGAAAAACGTGGAAGTTTTTTATTGGCTGAATCATGGACGAGACCTCACAATCATCACCAATCCCTGACCGCCTCACCTTGAGGGAACATTGTGATGATTTTTAACCAGTGATTGGTTACAATATTTCAATAATTACTGGTGATACCATTGCTTATCTTCCTAATTCTTCTGTGCATCTGGCCCTGTGAGGAATTATCTTTCTTTGAACTAAGAAATACCATTTGACATGAAAATATGCCATGCTAATATGATGGCTGGTCTATTTGTAAGTATCACAATTTTAAATACTCATCAATGTTTTAATGATAAAATAAAATAATGGATCAACATATGCATCACCTTAAACTAATTGTTTATGTATAAATCAATGAATTGAGTGTTTATGTCTAAATGAATGCATGTCGATCGCTAAAATATTTATTGTTC
The DNA here is from genome assembly GCA_017589505.3 of Metroxylon sagu. Taxonomy (NCBI): domain Eukaryota; kingdom Viridiplantae; phylum Streptophyta; class Magnoliopsida; order Arecales; family Arecaceae; genus Metroxylon; species Metroxylon sagu. The sequence continues at coordinate 206,653 of JACVBY030000473.1, read as the reverse complement.
AGTATTAAAAATATATATTAAATATAATAAATACATATTATTATAAATAATATATATATAATTTGAATGTAGCTTTTTTTTATTCTTATATTTATATAAATTTTGAAGTTATCCTATTTTTTTTTACTTTTTTAATCTTTAAAATTCATGAACTATGTGGATTCATAGATGGAGAAAGTGATCAAATTTATGCTTAACTACATTTGAATGTAAAGTTTAGGATCTGATCACCTTCCTTATCATTGGATTTACACAGATCTCAAAGCCATTTCATCTTTTTTTATCTTTTTTATCTTTAGGATTCGTGAAATATGTGGATTTAAGAATAGGGAAGATGATCGAATTTAGACTTGACTACATTCGAATGTAACCAAATCTATCCCCTTCCTTCCTCCCCCTCTATATATATATATATATATATATATATTGCTAAATAACAAAACTACAAATATTTACCCACCCTAATATTGAAGTTCAAAAAGAGACAAGTGTGTTATCTTTTATGTATACATGTGTTGAATGAAAAAAAAGAGTATATACGCAGTGTAATTACTTGTGTGTGTTTCATTCACTCTGTTCTATGACTCATGCAATACACATTTAGCACTTAAAAGAAAAGGTTCAAAACATGATAGATATGAAGGAATGGTGTTTAATCGATGGAGTTGGCACAAATTTAACTCCTATAATAGCTAATCAAAACTAAAAATATAAATGATGAGTGATCACCCAACAAATCAAGCCAAACTACACTTTAAAAAGGCCTTTGGTTCATGACAATTAATATTACTAAAAATTTTATATTCTTAAAATTTTACACTTGATAACCAGATTCTTATGAATGGAAGATTATCGCGTTTGATTCATAATAACAAAATACGGTAATTGATTTACTTTTTTAAAAAAAATATTTAAATTTTGTTATAATTTTTTTTATCTTTTAAGTGGGCTTCTCTTTTTTTTTGTTAGAATATGAAATATTTAGATAAAATTAATTTTTTAAACTAATCTTAGAAATATTATATATTTAAATATTATAAATATTTAATATATTTTATAATATATTATAATATTATTCAATATCCTATTATATAATATATTAGTATATAATATATAAATATTTAGTAATATATTATATAATAATTTAATATACAAGAAGGTCATAAATATTAATAATTTAAAATTTAATATTTACATATTATTATATAAATATATAATAGTTTTTAAAATATTAAAAAATTATATTAATATTAAATTTAATAATATAAAATATTATATTATATATTTAATATTAAATATAAATATAATATTTAAATATTTAAATATTATTTAGTAAAATTAAATATATAATTAAATTAAGTATTACTAAATATTTATATAAAAGTCAAAAGCGGAATTTAAGATTATCAAACTTTGATAATCTCTTATATCCATATTTCAGATGAGAATTAAATTACCGTAATTTGTAATTATCTTAAATTATCGAGAATCAAATTTTACTGCTCGAATCATCAAGTTTAATTGCTAAATATGATAATTTACACGATAATCTCAGATTACCAAGATAGATTATCATAAATCAAATGGCCAGCGCTTTTCATCTTCAGGTAATTTCATGAAATTATAGGAATTTCACAAACAAAAAGGTGTTGAAATTCACTCATCAAATGGCCATATGGTGATCCTAGTTCTGTTGATTACCCTAGTTCTGCTGATTACCAATATGATCCTGTCTTAGATTGCAGATTTTGGAGAGCATGCGCAGCCTTATGGGCTTTTGCAACCACACAATGCCCTTTGGAAATTTTGAGCGTGGTTGCAGATCCGAGCAGTCAAAATGAGCCAGCCACTTGCGGAGCGGATCTAGTTAGCAGAGAAGCTCCAAGGACTGAAAATTTGGGCTCAAGAATTTACAGTTTAAACAAAGGAATTGGTGATACTGGTCATAGTATCACAGCAACCAAAGAAAAGCCTTTAGAGCTGAACTCAGTGCGAGCAGAATCATGCATGTTTTGAAGATTCATCCATGAGGCAAATGCATGTCCTGTGTTCCTCACAGGATGTTGATCTCTTGACGTAAATGGTGGTCTTGTTATTCCAGAAGGTGCAAGTTCGCTAAAGCACAAAAGAAGTGATAGTGAACTTAGTAGTGATGTCAGTTTTCAGTCCCATCCTAAAGGGAAGGTCCATGCGTGCAGCACTATTCCTAGTGGCAAGGTCCATGTGTGCCAATCAAGATGCACCAGATGTTTTGAAAAGAAGTGATATTAATTATAAAGATAAGGCAGAGGTGCCTCCTGAAGAAACCAACGACGATGGTAATGTTAAAGTTGGAGAAGGCCCAGGTACAACTAATAAAAATGCTAAACCCTGTGGGAACGCCTCAGTGATGGAATCAGTGGATGTTTGCAACCAACATCATAATGACGCTTCAAGATTAAATTCAATAGATTATGGTGAATCTTGTGAAAACGATCAGGATGACTTCTAATATTGCATCTTCTTCAACTACTAAAGCAGCTTTGCCCTGTGGCTACAATGCAAATTCAGAATATGGTGGCAAGGGTTCTGATCTCCAAAACATGGAAGATGCAAAGGTAAAAATTCAAAAAGCCAACAGATTGATGAACATTACATCATCATCTATCAACAGTAAAGCAGATGTAAACCATGTACCAGGTAAGGATTTTTTTTTTTTTTAATATCATCTTTTTAATTTCAAGGTCAAGGGTCATTCTAATGCTAAGCTTCTAAGGAGGAGATTCATTCAAATTAATTATTTCCATCAGCTGTATGTCTGTAACAGCAGTTTTTTGACATCGGTCATGGTCCAAGTTCGTTAATTGCCAGATTCTTTATTATTTTTGTGAACTTGTTCCATTCATTGTGATACAAGAGCTATAACTTTGCAAATTAGCAAATTATCAGCCCTATTCTTCCCACAATCATTTAGGTTCTTTTTGTGGTGCCTACAACTGCAAGGATGCCCTACTTGATTCCCTAAATAGGTCCTTTCATAGGTTATTTATTTGATTCGACGGAAAGAATTAAATTTATATACTTGCGGCTGTAGCCTGTTACATTGGATAACTAATAGACAGTCTTTTATTTGGTTGTTCTAAATGATGTACTGAGTTATTTAACTGAGTTAAGTAATTCACATACACGCTGAACCAAACTTCTTCAAAACTCCAGAGAATTTCATATCCTAAGCTCATGTCAATTCATGCATTAATTTTAGTTCCTGTCAAACTCGAGTGAGAATGGATTTAGAGATTATGTGAAATAATTTTCTGGAGTTGTATAGGTCTTGCAGGCTAATGGACAAAGTCGCCGTCAAAGTCGCCAAAGTTGATATTAGATCAACGCCAACCACATCAATTTGCACTCCTAGTTTTCAGGTCCACCCTGCACTCCAGTTCTCATAGCAGGTCCATCCTTACATGCCATCCAAAATATCAAAGTTGATATCCTGTACATCATGCCATCCAAAATATCAACACTTTATATCATGGCATTGCAGTTTTTTTTTTTTTTTTTTCATTTTTAAATCACATCAAGCAGGTCGGGTGTTCACTCTGAAACTTCTATCGAATTTAATGGCGAGTGCAAGTCTCTCTTTACATCCAGTGTTGGTTGAGGATCATGACATTACAAAGTTCTTTATAAGAAGCATTGCAGAGCATCTGGATACAAAGTTCTTTATAAGAAGCATTGCAGAGCATCTGGACAAATGTATAGACATGGTTGGAAGGAAAGATAAAAAATAACCAAAAAAGACTCTCCAAATGATAAATTTGATTGATTGACATGCTTCTTGACAATGAAGTTATTAATATTGAGTTGCCTTCATGCAGCAAAAGTATTTCTGTCATACCCTGGAATTTTACAGCAAATCCAAATCATCGGCTGGAAGCACCTGACCCAGCTGAAGGCTGACTCAGAGCACACAGCAGCATGTTTGATTACGAGATTCTGCAACTGGAAAATCATATATTGACGACATCTCTAAACATGCTGAAAAGAGGCAGCATCGTTCTTTTCATCTCTCCAACGTCTTATCCAGTCTCTTCTTTAAAATCAACTTAGTAATAACCTACACCTCTCAGCTCAGCTTGCTCTGATTGGCCACCATCACCATCTTTTCCAAGAAAGACAAGACGACCTGTTCATGAACTTAATTTTGTCAGAGTTCTACATAAACATCGTGCATGCAAAAGCCAACATATTAAACTCTAACTAGCACATTTATCTGTGCATCACTGAAATAAGATGGACCATATTTTCTTGCAAATGGTACTAGCTGTTAACCATTATTCATTGTTTCTGTCTAAATTTAGATGGAGCATGTATTTCCAAAATCAATTTTGTGGAAAATCTATGAACTAGACAAGAACATGATTACAATCCAAGCAGATTTCTAAAATATGCAAGGGGGGCATATAAACCACTGATTTACTCCTGATACACAGCTAGCACTGCACTTAAAAGAATTTAATTACTTCTGTTGATGCAATTACTACTCGTTTTTGAGAGATAAAGAGGTAAAAGATCCAACCCTAGATCACAAATAACCCATTCACTTGTGGTACCCTCCTTTGTACCTGGAGGTGATCCTTTTCAACTCAATGTATGTTGACCCTCCTTTATGTCCCAATCCTTTTACTCACCCATGTATAGTTCGGGCTAGGCTTATAAATGGGTCATACCAGCTAAGGCTTAGGTAGGGGATGGCCCAAATTTGACAGGATGTTTTAAATGACCAACCACCTAAACTAAAGAACCTAATGGACCAGCGAAATCATGCCTCAACCAACATAATGGATATTCAACCAGATTACCTGACCCAACCAAGGAAAATTAAGAATGATGTCCATAGTATTAAAGTAGGTTGGATGAAATAAAGAAGTGCAACTAAACTATTACATGATTGTAGTGCACCTACTAAGTTGAAAAAAAAATTTTATAGGATAGCCATAAGACCAGCTATGCTTTATGGTATGAAATGTTAGGCAGTTAAAAAATTTCATGCATACAAGATAAATATGGCTAAAATGACAAATGTTAAGATAAATATGTGATAATATGAGAAAAGATAAAATAAGAAATAAAATCATTCGTTAAAAGACGAAAGTAGCATTAATTGAGAACAAATTGAAAAAAGGATAACTTAGCTGATTTAAACATATGCAACATAAACTTAAAGATGCACCTGTGTAAATAAGTGATTTAATATATGCAGAAGGAAAAAGATAGAAATAGATCAAAAACTACATGGGAGAAAGTGATAAAGAAAAATTTAAAATCTTTATATCTTAAATAAAATATGATAAAATATGACTCAAAATCGAGCAAAATAAAGAAAAACGATTCATGTAGCCGACCCCAACTAGTTTGGGATTGAGGCTTTATTGTTATTGTTGTACCTAACTCAATCAAGCTTTTCTCCCTTCCTAGAGAAAGGGAAAGGGAAAGAAGGGTTTAGGACTGACAGGAGGGGAAGATAGAGAGGCTACAATAGATGCCTGGAGGTACAAGGATGATGCAAAAGTGGGAGGGTCGCACAAAAATGGGAATAAGGAAAAGAGTTTTAGGGCTGCAAAGGGAGCAGTCAAAGGGTGGGAGAGGGGAGAATAAGGGGGGCTAGGGTTAGGGCAAAGTAGTGGCCTCAAGCAGAGATGGCAAACATCAGGGAGGTGTGGAGGTGGTGAACTGGTGCCTTGTAGGAGGGGACTTGTTGGAGAATAAGGCTGCAAAAGTGGAGGCATGGGAGGCCAGTAGCCAGGAGAATAAGAAGGACTTGCCTAGTAGTTGTTGGTGCCAGCTGCCAAAAGGACATTGAAGGTGGATGTGATGGTTCCATGGTAAGGCAAAAGAGAATTTCAATGTTATTTGTAAAGCATTATTTGTATCAATATGCAGCATGCATGAGAGGTGCGTTTTGAGTTTCCCCCTCTTTTCGGTACACAAGGTATGATGTGTGTTATTAATTTGTAGTTTAGAATTTAATCATGGTTACAATCTGGCTTTCTTATTCATCCATGTTTTTTGTTTAGAAGTTCAAACTCCTGCATTGAAATGATGCAAGATATATAAGCATCAGGAAATATTGCATCAGATATCAGTTTTTCCTCTTTTTTTTTTTTTGAACTATTAGTGAGCTCTCTTGTGCCATCTATTAATTAGTAAATTGGAACAATAGGGAAAAAAATGACAATCTGAACATGATTATGCTGCATTATATATATTTACTAGAACTATTTAATCTTTAAGAGTTGAACAACACAAAAGGAGGTGCACATACCATCTCGGCGGATAGCAATTTCTCTTATGCGTCTTACAAGTCCAGTTATTGGATCACTGAACACTTTGGTTTCCAGGTTGCCTTCTAAATATAAAATAGATCTGCAATACAAAAGGACAAAAAAATAAATAAACAAGGGCATACCCACATTATTTGGAATACTCAATACCAAGTAAAAGAAGAGAAGGCAGCTTTGACACAAAAATTGTTTAAATGCATCTCATATCAAGCAACAAAATTTCAAGAAATTGAATCAAAGGAATGGGACATCATGTATCCAAACCACTGGGTTGCATTCAGGCATTGGATACAAGTTGTTGCACATATGGATGCATACCGATGGATGCAGCTCAGTCAAACTAAAATAACAATCATGCACTCAAAAGCATGTATAAGAATATTTAACGTATCCTATGAAATCATACAACTCTGACTAAGCTTAAAAGATTCAATTCTCTCCCTATACTCTTAAGAACCAACCTCATGTTTGGTTGCTTAAGCTATATAAAGAATGATTATGCTAAGCAAAAGCAAAGAGGTAGGCTTAAGAAAAAGAAGAAAAGGAAATCCAGATCATTTTAGAGTCAATTTAAAATAGATTTTAAAAGAACTAAAGAAAAGTTAGACAAAAGAAAAAGGATGGGCAGTTTCCAACTATAAGAGTTAATGGACAACCTCGCTGGCAATAGCATTTGTGATAACATCATACAGCAGAACTGAGCAACATAATTTGGATATACACAACTGTAACAATTAATTCCATCCAAGTAACCATAGCTTGCTGTCAAAAAAGAAACAGAAATAATTTTGCTACTTCCAATGAATACTGGAATCCAACAAAGCATTCTTATAATAATCAGATGCAGGGGTACATCATTTTATTAACTAGCTTGATCTGTTTTGATTGAGGACAAGCAATGTGGGCATGCTCCGCACCAACTATGAGCTTTTAAGATATAATGGAGAATATAAGTTAAGAAGTGCAGAGAATTACATCTGAAATCCCTCGACTACCAAAATAGTGGCACCTCCATCCACTGAATTACTCCCTCTTGTTTTTCTCTTACATGGTGCGACCATCCCCCATCTTCCTTGTTCTCTCTTGTACAGCACCATTATCTGCCATCCCCTTCTTATTCCTCTCTTTTCTTCATTGTTCCTTTCTTCGGATTGTGAGTTTGCAGGCCTTAGCATCCAGAGCTTTATCCAAAGGCTTCAACATATTCTTTTATGGCTGATCTTTGTCCGCTGGATGCGGATAGGCATGACCGCATCCTCCCTCACAACAGCATCATCTTAGTGACTTCCTCCCTTGTTTATTCTAATCCCTACACTATCTAATTAGGGTTTGACTTCTATTGCTGTTTTTCTCTATGTTGATTGTCACCCAATATTATTTCTTGCACCCTACATATTTACTGTATTAGATTAAAGCCCTTATACATATCTTTAGTGCTAGGATTACTAAAATCAATAAAAGTGATCTGTTTTCATTAATTTGAATCAGTTTTACACTTTATTTGAGTAATATCCAGTTCTCATTGATTAGTTTAAAATTGATTAGAGATAGAGAAGATTTTCTGCACTTGTTTAATAACTTTAATGTCGTTTACGATCTGATTTCTGTACATTAATTTTCTGCAATGCTGAATTGTGTATTAAAAAGACCTTTTGATCTCTTTAATGGCTCAAAAATACATCACAATATATCCCCTATGCATCAATTTTGGCATCAAAGCATTACATTAATTCCTCTGATCACATCAATTTGACATCAAAGCATTGCATCAATCTCTCTTATCACATCGATCCTTAAGCAAATATGTACGGATGGGTTGGAAGAAATAACAAATGACATTTTCTAGAGTGTGTAATTAATCCACGAGTCAAACTCCCTTTACCACCTGAAGGTGATTAACATTATTTTATATTTTTTATTCATTTTGTATAATATAATAATTGAGAATATACAGGTTGATTTGGGATATGCCAACATGATAGGTTTCCTCTCACCTTATCATGAAGAGAGGTATCATTAAGTGTACATAAGGGGGCAACATGGAATCCTATCAAAAGAGAGGAGCTATTTAACAATAGGCATTTGGGCAAGATGGAATCCTACCAAAAGAGAGGAGCTATTTAGCTATAGGCATTTATCTTGCACAATGTTATTGAGCATTATTTCAGAGTGCTAAAGGCTTAGTTTCCTGGTGCTCAAACAAATGCCTCTCTATTCAGTTTACATATATCCAGCATAACCGTGTTATACAGAAAAACAGAAAAAAAAAAAAACATTTTTGCAAATATATTACTAAATATAAATTAAATGATCAACAGTTGATTTGGATCATTTGTACCAGCAAACTATCAGAATGTTTTTCTTTTCAGTTAAAAATAATTGACAAAATTAGTCAAAATTAACAAAAACCTTCAACAACAACTTTAAGATAAATATCTAGCACACACTTAAATTAAATAAGTGCACATTAAGCATTATCACATTACTAAATATGATAAATACAGCGACATACTGATCAGATTAATTTTGTTTGAGAGTTAGTAGAAATTGCATCTCTATAAAATGAAATCAAATATTTATTGCAAAGACTTGTGATTTGGGTGCACACTTTATAGAATTGTAATTTAAAAAAAACTTAACCACAGAAAGGAAAACTTTTAAGGAAAAGTGTCAACAAAATGGGGTTGCAGACGACTGCCACTCACCCGGGCTTGACGTGCTTGAGTGCAAGGTTCCCAAGCCTCTCCGGGTACACACTGACCCGGTGCCACTGCACGGCGGACCGTTCGGCGTACTCTCTCGGATCCTCATTGTCGAGCGGCCGCCGGTTGTTCCGAATCCCTCCCGTCCCAAGGGAAAACAGCACCACCGCCCGCCCGCTCTTCAGCTGCTTCTGGACCGGCCTTTGCCCGACCTTCCCGACCAATATAGCCTTCAAAATCACCCAAAAGAAACCCCCCGATCAAGTAAACCCCGGAAAAATCCTAACTTTTGGCGATCAAAAGGGGCTGCGTTTGGGTTCGGATTTACCTTGTAGACCCCTGGGTCAAGGCCGTTCTCGAGGGGGCGCTGGAATGGGATGCGCTGCTGAGGGGTTGAGCCCGGAGAGGAGGACGGAGACTGAGGAGTGGATTGGTCGGTATCGGGCCGGAAATCGTCGGTGTCAGACTCGCCGCCGGGGAGGGGACTGGAGCAGAAGCGGGCGGAGGAAAGAAAGGGGCGGCGTAGGAGAGCGCCAGAGAGGAGACGTCTTGAGAGCGAGACGAAGGAGGAGGATGAGGCCATGGGAGGAGCTTTACCTTGGTCTGCTCGCTTCCTCAAACCCTCTTCGGAAAAACCTAGGGCGTTGGGTCGTTCGTAATTCGGGGAAAGGCTATGGTTGTTTGATACTCGTCTCAATAGCACTGACCTAACATATTTTCATAAAGCTTGAAACATTATCTAATCACAAAAAAACTAACAACATTATTTGATCCAAATTTTTATATCAATAATTTATATAAAAAATTTTGTAAAATTAAAATTATATTCATGTCAATATGCACTTATAATATGTTTCATATTGAAAATTAAGTAATAAAAATTTTAAAATAATTTTGCATAACTCGGCAATTATGATAAAATCAAACATGCAAATTTTCAAAAATATAATAATATTTTATTTAAATTATCAAATTCCATTTTTTTATGTATATAGCTAGATAAAATATTTTCATTATTTTAAAATGTTTTAACAAATTATAAATGATTTATTAAAATATTTTAACTATAATTAGAATAATTTATCTTAACTTATTGAAAAAAATAATAAAATCATGTCAAGACTAGGTTTATCGTACAATTTCACTGAACAAATAAAAAATAGTACCGTAGGTAATTAACTTCAAACTCAAGATCAAGGCCTACATAACTCTATAATGTACCTGTTACTAGACCTAGATTGATATGGGTTTAAGTGAACCCAGGAGAAAAGGGTATCTAGGGTCTAAATCTAATCTAATTATGACATAACAGGCTGAGAACTCTCCTCTATTTTACCATACTTTAGCCCTTCCAAACAAAAAAATAAGGCACAACCTGGCGGAAAGGTGCAGATAATTGGTGCAAGCAAGGAGTTTTCATTGGTGAACCATGGCCCTCACCTCCAACTATTGTCGGTCTTTGGTTTTTATCATGTGTTCGCTTGGGTGTTAAGCCTAATCGGCCTTCATGTAGGACCATGGATTTCCATTCGAACAAGAGAAGAAAAACTGCGCTTCATGGGGACCAATAGCTTTGGGCGATTAATCAATGAAATCATGGTCACATAAGGGTTGAAAGAGAGAGAAGATTGAAGGCTTACTAAAGCTCCTTGTTCGCTATATTGGAGGAAAATGACAATAACCTTGGTTGTTTTTTATTCTAATCTACCCTAAAAGTAGAGCACAACATTATCTCTTTAAAACCTTGAATAATGTCAGTCCTCAATGACATGTGAAAAATTGTTGATCATTAGAAGTTTAGAGCAAAAGGAGGAAGAAGATAGAATTTACTAGCCTTAATTTGATTGCTGGATTTGTTGATTGAGTAGAGGAAGACGATATTGCCTCTGCCTCCTGTCTCTTTTCCTCTTGCCCTACCTTTAAGACTTGGCTTTCTCCGATAAATACTTGAGAGGAGATATAACTAAGGGAAGGTTTAATAGAGGAGATGAAGCTTGTGTTAAGGCTCATCTCTTCGTTGTAGAGTTTGGAATGAAGACGACATTCATTTCCTCCCAGCAAACCTTCTCACTTCATTTTATTTTGTTTATTTTGATTCTTTTTTAAAAAAATTTGGCTTGATCCAAGTGGTCAAATGGACTGGCCTAGTTCAGTTGGCTTAGAAGAGGATTTGTGTGGATCTAAGAATGAAGAAGGTGATCGAATTTTATACTTGATTACATTTGAATGCAGTTAAATCTACCTTTATATATATGTGTGTGTGTGTGAAAGGATGCATAAGGCGAGGTTAGAAATCAAGGAATTACTTTTATTTCTTTTACAAGCCTTATGCAAAAATCATCGAGAACCATTAGAATTCGTAATTAAAGCAAAGTATTCATGCTGTTGCTTACTGGTTGAACACTTTTTCAACATAATCAAGCTATATTTTTTATGGAATCAGAGGTTATGTTAAAACTTCTAGGCATTATTGATACCAAAGCCACATTTACTAAGATCCAACTATTGCACAAGACTACACAATCAGATAAAAAGTATAAATTTATATATTTTTAAAATATATTATGATTTAGCATGCGAAGGTTCTCAATTCTCACTACTTTAGTTTGACTTGGAGATGAATGGTGAAGGTTATTTAGATATAATGCTTTAAATTTATAAAAATTAGCAATTAGAGTGCTTAGTCGAACTTCAAGTTGTTTAAATTATGAGTGCAATCGGGATGTTTTTGAACATGTACATACCAAAAAAAGGAATAGATCAAAGCATCAAAAGTTCAATGATCTTGTGCATATTCATTATAACTTGCATTTGAAGAACAAGTAAATTACTCTTGCTTCATATTTATTGTTTTTTGCTACTAAATTCTATTTTTTGTTTGATCATATAAATAGTACTAATTTTTAGTTCTTCATTATATTTCAAATATTATGGGTCTTACAATAAAAAGAAGAATTATGATCCCCTTGACTATAAAAAGATTAATAGTACTTATTTTTTTATATTTGATATTGAAGAAGAAAAAATTTCATGCTTTGACTACGATGAACTAGAGAGGATGCTTTATGATGAAACATCAATTTTAAGAGAGGAAAGATAGTGTCATCGCTTATAGGAAGATTTGTTAGAAATAATTGTTAAGTATGTATTATTTACTTTAATAAAAAAAATAGGCTAGCATAATATTTTATTTTTTATATTTTATAGATGATCGTGTAAATGATAGATGTGATGGAGGCTTAAGGAGTATAGATTTAAAAGCCTTTGGTATTAAAATGCTGGTTTAAAATTTGAATAGAAATAATTTGATTGATTGGCTAACCGAAGACCTATTAAATATGTGAATTATTGAAGAAAAAGATAAGAATATAGTTATCTAATATTTGTTGAACTTTTTCAAATATTATATATACTTTTTATATTAAATTAATTTAGATATATGTAACTTAGAATTTAGATGATGGTTTGGGTGTGTGAACTATCTTTCATGTTATGTTAGCTTTTAGGTGATAATATTTACTTTCATGCATTATTAATATTTATATCATGATATTGATTTTTATATTATTATTATTTTTTGGCATGTGCCATAGTTTATCCAAATATATGTTGGATTTATATGTTTAAGCTGCAACATGATATGCTTTTTTTTATTATTATTTTGTGCCATTTGTCTATAATATAAGGTGGAAATGGTTCTATTACCTCGTGTATTTTTTATATTATATTGTTATTATAGATTTATAGTACCAATAATTATTAAAATAATACTTCCAATTTTTAAATTTTAATAAATTTTGCATGATTTTAATATATTTAATATATTTACTATATAATTAATATATTTATTACATTATTGTGACATCATGAGCCAACTAAGGTTGGCCCAATGGTTAAACTATTGAACCATGGCCGTTCTCTTTTCGGGTTCGATGTATGTTTTGATTTTTAAAACGCTATTGTAAAAAATCAAATGAAAATATTTTATAAGGAAAGTGAGCTTTATAGAAATAAGCTTTATTGTCACCTTAGTTTCTCAATAAATAAATAATCTCTAAAGGACTTATTTAATGAACTTTCCAACAATGTCTTTTATTTATTTGATTTAAATTTATGATATTTATCCCTTAAAAAACTGAGTTTTTCATCATTGAGCAGAAAAGAAGTCATTCCATGATAACAAAATTTACTTCAAAAAAAAAAAGAAGAAAATCTAATACTAAGAGATGCTCATTATAAATGGGTGGTCTAGCTCCTTATCACTATGAATTTTGGAAAGTATTGGATGTATACTGCCTTACCTCCATATGGAGGTATTGTTTTCATGCTTCAGAAAATAGAGCAGCATTATTGTTTCTCTTAAGTTCATCCTTTCTAGGTGGTATTTGTTTTTGAAATTATACTATAATGCAATGGTAATATTACTTTATTATGACCTTTGGTTGTATATATCTAACCATCCTTACATAATATATTTCACAATCTGGTCACATGGTAAGAAACATATAAACAATCCATCTATATTAAAAAATAAAATTGTTTACATTCGATTATTCTTCGGTAGAAGTTTTTTATGTTAATAACTTTTTTTTATATTTATAAAATTTTTTATCTAGATGTTTATTATATGCATATAAAAAGCTCTATCATATAATGTAAAAGAACTTATTAACAGCTGCAACAAATCTTTCCTCCAAGGCAAAATCCGACAACAAGTTGAGCAAGATCTATTTTAGTTTTTTTATGGATCATGATGCTTGGCTTAATCCATATCATCCTGGTAGAAGTCTCCGTCACCACGCAACTAGACTCCAAAGTAGCTCTAGAAAGCATATGCACTTCATTTTCATAATCTTTAATTGAAATTTTACTTAAAAAAAAAAAAAAAAAGGTACCAAACTAAACCTCCTCTAATTCCCGTTGAAAAACCAAGAAGAAAAATATCTCAGAATTCCCAGTTGAAGCCCCTGCGAGCGTTACGAGCACTTGATAGAGGTCTATTGGGGGTCAAAGCTCAAAAGGCTCAAACCGAAGTCGCAGCGGTAAGAGGGAAAATCTACCAGGCTGCTCCCTTCTCCCGTCCCCCGCTCCTACCCTCCGAAGGTTCGCCTCTCTCCCTCTTCTTCTCTCTCCATCTGTATATTAAGCAATCGAATCTCGGCGGTTCGCATCGGTGCCGCGCGAGGGCGAGGGCAAGGGCCATGGCCGCAGAGAGCTCGAGATCGGGGCCGTCGGCCGACTCCTACATCGGGAGCCTCATCAGCCTGACCTCCAAGTGCGAAATCAGATACGAAGGCATCCTTTACAACATCAACACCGAGGAATCCAGCATTGGATTGCGTGATGGTAGCGACTCGCTCTCATCTTGCTTTGTTCTTTAGGTTTTTATGGGGTTTCTCGTGTTTTTCCCGGATGTCTTTAGTGTCAAGTTGGAATTTTGAGGTTTTTTTTTTTTTTTTTTTGGGGGGGGGGGGGGGGGGGGGTTTGGTTGCTATTTGAAGTGTGCTCAGTCGTGGGCTTTGCTAGTTTTGCTATGTCTTGGTCGTCTTGTTTTCACCTTATTTTTCTTTTACATCATCATCGTTTCAGTGTTTTCTACATTTGTTGTTTAATTTCTGTTCTTTTCTCTTATATTTTGTTCTCAGTTTTCTCCTCTTCATGGGTTTGTGGGATGGCGGTTCTTTATATGTCTGCAATCTTTTCTTCTATAGCTCAGTTCTCGATTCTACAGGGGTTTTTCTAGTTGTTCTAATGTACGTGTTTTTTTTTTTTTTTTTTAAGATTTTGATTGGTTAGACTTTTCTTTATGATGGAATTCTTATTATGTCATCCTTTTTCAAGAATATGATATAGTCCTTTCGAAGCTTCATGTGGCATGGAACTATGATGAGGTCTGCATGTAACTCAGCATGTACTTATGGATAACTTAGAGATGTGGATTTTCTTTTGTGGAAAGATTTGTATTTTGATGTTGGGCTATCATTGTTGAACTAGCAACAGCTCAAGATTGTGTTTTGATATATCGATATGTTTTGCTGTTTTGCAAATCAATGCATCATCTGGAAGCTCAATTTACAAAAAGATAGGGCACATCTTCTATTCAAGTTCAATCTCCATACCTCCATATGGCAATAACTTTTGTATTTGAAATGGTAGTAGAATTTTGGAGGCACCAAGGTTCTTTTTCTTCTTCTTTTTGAATATTTCATTATACTGTTGCCGGAGCAAGTCAAAGCACTCTGGTGTTGTTCTTGGCTAGGCCATTATCGATGCAAGCAATTCTGTTTTTGTGCCTTTTTGGGGTTAGTAGGGCCTAAGGGATGCAGAAGTGACACCTGGTTATGCACTTGTCTTCTTTCAAATTTGTTCTCTTCAAGGCTCTTCAAGTCCATGATACTCCATGAGATCCAACACTCATGTAATGATGAACTATTGCCAACAAATTAACTCTAGGCAAAAATTGGCATACTCAGTTTTGCTTCATTTGTTATTAACAAAATTTCTCTCTTTTTTCATGACTTTTTTTAAAACAGTGTGCAACAGTTATCGTTATAGGAATCACTTGCCCTTTTTAGGCATTGACTCATATTAGAACTGTTAATGCTACCATGTTTCCTTTTTTTGGTTACATGGCAGTATGTCTAACTTTAAAATATTGGATGAGAAAATTCTGTATATAAGATGTTGGTGCTCCCATCTCTTTTGTTGTATATACTCTATGGAGTCATTGAAAGTAGACCTGTCCAGGGTGAAACCTTATGTGCATTGAAAAAATAAAATATCCGTTTAAGAAATGGCAATGAAAAAGAAAAACTATAACCTTGCCTGAATATGCTTAACACAACATACTGGGAATAGAAAGGAAAGGATAAAAAGAACTAACTGGTTAAAATATTTGAGAAGTCGACCAACATATTTAAAAATGAAAAATAAAATGAATGAAGACTATAACTTTGTTCTTGGTCTTTAAAGCTTATAAATATCTTACAAAGAAAAATGACATGCAAGCAGTTATTGTCTCAATTTAACTGGTCTTTCTATTCTCTTTCTGAACTCACATTCACCTTTCAATATTGTATGTGATGCTTTAGTGGTTGACGAAAATAAAAAAAATGTTCCATATGTGGCAAGGCCCCTTTTACTGCTCAATCATACCAATTGATGTGACTTTGGTGGCCTTGTTACATTATTACCTTGTGGAATTTTTATATCAAGCTTCTCTTGCATGTGTTGACTGTTCAACATTGCAGAAGGATATCTTCACTTTATCTACCATGCATTTTGCTTTAAGTCTCTATTGTGTATCTTGCATTCACATATAGCCTCTTGCTCATTCTACATCTAGGTGGAATGATATTTTGACAATAGATGGACTGGGAAAAAGGCAAAATATTTGTTAACTTCTTTTTGAGAAGTAGGAAAAAGATTTTAATGAGAAGTGAACAAAGATAATCATGTAAGTGTCTATTGATTGATGACTAAGTTCTTGTTTATTTCTTTAGCAACTGCTCACCACTCATAACTGTTGGTTAATGGGTATGCTAAGGAAATGATTCTTCTAAACTTCTGGTGGAAAGGGGATGTTTACTTTCAGTTTTTGTCAAGAAATAAATGAGGCTGATGCAATGTTGCAAACAAATGAATGTGGGAACTTGTAGTGAAAAAAAAGTTATTGGTAGGAGTTGTTGATTACTTCTATTATGAAACATTGCTTATTTATATTTTTGGTAAATTAAAATTGTGTTCATCCTCAAAGAACATAATGGTTCTTTAATGTAATAATGCCAGTTGATAGGCATTAATTTGCTACTGGTGGTTATTGGGACTCTTTTATTGGAGATCAGTAAAGATATCATACTAAACCTGCTTAGTATCCACTTAGAAATGTTAGTTTTCTAGTTGTTGTAGTATCTTCCATTAAAAGAATATTATTACACTAAATTGAAAATTCTGAGATAAATTCATGCAATCAGTACTAACTGGTCTAAGTCCCAAGGCATTCTGCAGAGAAATGATTAAATTTGGTGTTTATGGCTAATAATTAGACTCAGGTCAGGCTTAGATTATGCTGAATTGCTGAGTTTGGTCAAGGAAATCTGGGCTTTGATCTAAGTTTATTTTTAGGCCCAAAATAGTTTTGGATTAGGTATAGCCCATCCTTAGTGTGACCAAGGGCCTGCTTGGGAGTCTGAATATGACGCAATTTCATGTAAAATACCTAAGTCTGCCTAATATTATCTTGATCCCTAACTGTAAAGTAATGAAACATAACTTATATGGCCCTCCTATGTTCCCCCCTTCCTCATCTCATCCTCTTTCTCTTCTATGCCTTCTCTCCTCTTCTCCTACTTGTGTTTCTCTCCACTCGCCTCCACTGCCATAGAAAGTGTCATGCCTCGTTTCTAAACTGATCTGCATTAACTCTGCAATCATGCTTTTGCCAGTTTCACGGCCCCCTACCTCCCGCCCCTTGATTGTCCTCTTTTGGGAGTAGGTCGGGTTTTGGGTGCAAGGGACGGAGATATGGGGAAGGGTGAATATGAGAGAGACCTAGGGGACGTCAAACAAATATAACTTCCTTGTTTGTGTTTAAAACATAAAAGGGGTAAAAATTCTAAACCTTTATTGATTTTTCTTTTTTTCCCCCTCTTTTTTTTTAAGCAATATGGTCGTACTTGTGCCACCACTAGAGTTTTAACCTCGGACCTCTCCCAAGTGCAAACCCTTTGGAAAGGGGTGCCAACCAGCTGAGCTTATAGCTGCTGGCCTTCTATTACTTTTTCTCTTCTTTCTGAATTAAAATATTAACAATCTTGCTTTATGATTTAGTGCATGTATAGATTACATGATTAAATGTTTCTAGAACACAATAAAATTCTTCATGATGATGCAAGTCTAATAACGTGTTGACAATTTATTTTTTGCTTATAAATATTTCTAAGTGCCAACCTGCTGTGCTAACCATTGTAGGCCCTCTACTGTTTTTTCTCTTCTTTCTGAAGTAAATATTAAAGATCTCTCTTTCTGATTTAATGAATGTATAAATTGCATGGAATAATGTTTATAGAACACAATAGGATTCTTCATGATGATGCAAGTGATGGAAGTCTTAAAACATATCAACAATTTATTTTTTGCTTATCAATGTTTCTAGAAGTTATATATGCAAAGTCTCTTTAAGCTAGGCATATCAATCATGAACCTTGTATTTATGCATGCCATGCCTTTATTACAAAAAGTATAGAAAAAATGCGGTATCATAGATTTCTCATGTTCTCACATCAAAAAACATAGTTGAAAGTTCAGTGGGTCCACACTACTAGGCTGCGTATTATCAAGCAAATTGCTTGGTTTTACCAGGTTAAGGAACAAATATGATGAATATTACACTACAGCTAAGGTTGGGATAGAAATCTCATAATTAATGGCAACTTAATTATATGGAAAGATGGATGCATTTCTTGGTTCCATTTTTTCTTAACAAATAACGACTTTTATACTCCTAGGCATACAATAAGAAGTGATGATGGCATTTAAACCTCAGCAAATACTTTCCATAAAACCAAGCAAAGAGATGCTGGCGAAACTATTTCTTTTCTTAGATGGTGCTTGAGAACATTGTTGTTAAGATTTGACAATCTGGATCAGGAAATAGGCCATTTGGATCTCATCCTATCACTGGGATCAGTCATAGTCATAAACACTAGATCAGTGCTTTGAATCATATGATACAACTTGATCATGTTATTTATATATGTAAACATGTGGAACTATTTCTATTGTTTAAATTATTTATTTATTGCTGACAACTCTTGAGCTTGTAAAATGAACAGGCTCTTAGAGTTTTTGACTTCTAAAAGGTAAATAAAAAGAAGTTTTGGAGTTCATTGATTTAAAAAATAGAGGCACAGTTTTGTATTTTTTACAACTGTTTATTAAAATTTGACTGGCATCCAGCATATGGATTGCACATGCTTGTTGAAAAAGAAGCCTTGTATAAGTGGGCTCCATCATATGCTTGACATTGATCTTGACTCTTCTTGGAAAGTTTATCTCAGAACTCTGAAATGGAATGCCTCGGAGTCCTGCAATGTATTGGACTCTTACAGAAGGCCCTGGAATCATTCTGGACTCAGGGCTCTCATCATATATCAGGGTTTATTATTTTAAAGATATTCTAACCAAAAGGATAATTGAATTGCTAGGAAATACATAAATATCTTGAATAATCAAACCTGATGTCTCTTTTGTTGGATATTCTATATTTGGGCCTTAGATGGTGGAAAGTAGATTTTTTTTTAAAATATTTATGACTTTTTATTCTGCATTCATCTACTTTACATGACTCATTTTTTTTCAGATGACATTTCTTTTATGTTTTTGAAAACAATTTAAAATTCACCTATGCTCCACGATCAGATTTATTTTATATACACCTATGATTTACAACTCACTGCTCATCTTTTGCTTGAGAATGAGCACACTGGCATTTCTAACTATCCATGTTTCAAATAAGCTTCTTCCACTCATGTCATTATCTCTTTTGGTCAACACGTGTAGGCTACATGATTTATAGCTGTCTACAACAACAATAATAACAGTCTTAATTCTAAATTAGTTGGAGTTAGCTACATAAATTCTTTTTCTCCATTCAGCTCAGTTTTAAGTCGTATTTTCTGTAAGATATAAAAATTTTAATCTTTTTTTGTTACTTCTTCCTATATAATTTTCAGTCTACTTCTATCTCTTTTTCTTTCTGCATGCATCATATTACTCCTTCATACAAGTGCATTTCTAAATTTATATTGCATATGTTCAAACCATTTAAGTCGTCATTTCCTTAATTTGTCTTTGATTGGTGCTACCTCCACCATTTTACAAATACCTTTCTTTTTTTATTCTATTTTTTCTTGTAATATTATACATCCTAACATTTAAGTCACATAAATTACTGGAATTGTTTATTTTATATCAGCTTTTCTAATCATAAATCATGTTTACAGTGTCATATTCTTGCAATGGAGAGTCATTTGTCTGGATTTATAAACAGATCTTTGACAATCACAAAGCTTGTTATCTGTCACCATTTTTTATAATATCACATTCGTCATAAGCACTCTATTGGTACCATATTTGCATGGTATTTCTATTATAGCCTGCTTTACCATTTCTAAATCATTTTGTGGCTGTTACTTCTTTTATCTCTAGGATTTTGTGTTTCTGAAATAACTTTTGCTGATTGTTGGTTCCTATTTTGTCTTGGTAGTGCGATCTTTTGGAACTGAAGGACGAAAGAAGGATGGTCCACAAATTCCTGCTAGTGACAAAATCTATGAGTACATACTCTTTCGTGGGAGTGATATCAAGGTAGACAATCACTTATGAGTTAGTTTATTGTTCAGATCTTAAGAATAAAATCAATCTGTGAGAACAATTATAGATCATTCATTAGAATTTGCAAACAATATGCTTGCACAATTTATCTTTGTTATGACCAAGGTAAGATGTACCATATTGAACTAGTTGGTTCGGTTTGAATCAAACCGAACTGAACCAAATCATCCGAAAATCAGTACATTTTGGCTTGTCAGTTCAGTATGGACCCTGAACTGGTCCAAACTGCCTGATTTGGTCTGATTCAGATCAGTTTGGTCCGATTTTGAGTGAAGTTTGTGTTGGGTATCATGTGAGTATGAGCTCGCATTCTCTCTCTTTTCTTCTATTTTCATTCAAAATCATTTAAGTAAATATCATCCTCTTTCTTCTTTTCTCTTTCATTTCCATTTACTTAAGATTTCTAATGAAAGCAAAGGAATACCTTGTATTTGAATTCAACAAAAATAACAAAAAAATCAAATTCCTTAAGTGCTTGTTTGGTTAGGGAAAAAATAAGGGCAGGAATCTTTTTCCCTCTTATTTTTCAACATTTGGTTGAAAAGTTGGAAGGATAGAGGTGGGGCCCACATATATTTTCTTCTTCATGGAAAAGCTTTTTCCATGAGGGAGGTGGTGTTTTAATTTTTCCGATCTTATGAGAAAACTTATTCGTACTTTGTTTTATTTCCTTTTCTATTATATTTATATTATATTATATACAAATTACTATAACATATATAATATAATATCATATAATATATTAAATTATATCATATATTATAATATATAAACTAATACTATATCATAATATTATATATAGAATATAATATAGTATAATATTATATTATATTATAGTATAATATAATATTATAATATAATATATTATAAATAAAATATTACTAATATAAAAAATTAATATTATTATATTGATATTATATTATAATAATATAATATATGATATTATCATCTAATCTAATCTAGTAATGTATTATATTATTAATTTCTATGTAATCTTTATTCTAAGGGCATTATAGTCAAATTGATATTTTTCTATGTAAAATTGCCCTGAACTAAACATAAGAAAATATTTTTGGAGCTATTTTTTTATACAAATTTTCTGTCAATCAAATGTGATAAAATTTATTTTTCCCTCAACTTTTCTTAGGAAAATGGATTTACGGAAAACTTTTCTCAGTAAAATACCAAACGAGTATTAAGAACAAAAAGTTAACTCTTTCTTTCAAGAACAAATTCAAAGAATTTTAAGAATTCGCTATTTAGCAACTATTAAGTTAGGATATTTTTACTACAGATAAAAATCCTAAAAACTTAATTTAAATTAAAAATGATAAAAAATAAAATATCAGAAAAAGTTATTTTACAATACAATTTATAAGGTTTTGGTGGATACTTAGTTAAACTTACATGGTTTTTAGACTTAGATAGGATCACAGTAACAACAAACCCCACACTGTGTTATGATAGGATCACAGTAATAATGAAACTCATACTGATCTATGCTAACTTGATTCGTAATTCATCAAAACAATAAATTAAACTTGCCATAAAGTCCTAAGGTTAAAATGCATTTCTTAGGGTAAGCTATGATGTGTCACTAGACCAAAGGGACTAATTTTTTGAATTTTTCTTTATTTGGTAAGGAAATTGACTTAGATTGTTTTCATTTAAGAAAGACCAACAAGCAGATGAGTGGAGTGCCCTTTTTTCGGGGTCTTTCTTATAGATAAAATGAAAAGCATAAGAAAGACCTCTAAACAAGGGCTCTCCACTCATCTGCTAGTTGGTCTTCATTACTTCTTTTTTTCTTTGATTTGTTATTTATTATTTATCATTCCATGTAGATGATTGAATTAAGGCAGCCTAGTGACATGTCATTGTCGGGACCCTAGGAAATATGTTTTAACTTTAAGATTTTATACAATAATAATAACAAAGCCTTAATCCTAAACTAGTTAGGGTCAGCTATATGATTCTTTTTCTCCATTCAACTCAGTTTTAATCTTAGAATTTTATGTCAAGTTTAATTTTATTATTTTAATGAGCTGTGGATCAAGTTGATAGATGTCAGTACGAGGTTCTGTGTTATTGTGATCTTATCTAAGTTTGAAAATCTTGTAAGTTTGATTAAATGTTTATCAAAGTCTTACAAATTATATTTTAAGATTTTTTTAAAAGTTTTTTTCTCATTATTTTTAAGTTAAATTGATTTTTTAATATTTTTATTTAGAGTGGAAGTATCCTAACTTAATATTTGCTAAAATAAAATTTTCTAAAATTCTTTGCATTTATTTTTGAGAGAGAGAGTTGATTTTTTATTTTTAAGGAATTTAATTTTTCTGATATTTTTGTTATATTTAAATGAGGGGTATTCTCTTATTTTCATGAAAAATTTTAAGTAAATAGACATTTACTTAAATAATTTTGAATAAAAATAAAGTAGAGGAACGAGGATGAGAGCTCACGGGGGCCTCTCAACCTCATAAATGACATGAAAAAAAATGCAAACTAATGAAAAAATATAAAAAAAGCAAAAAACACTTAATCGGTACTAGAACTGGACCAATTTGATTTGGTACCGAACCAAACCGGACCGGTTCACAGTTCATGCAACTTTGGTTATGCAGTGCCTAACTTCAATTAAATGCCCAATTACAAGTCAATTGATACTGCCAGGCTCAAGGTTTTAGGGAAATGCTGCGCCTGCTTCTACTATGTTTGTGGTTGATTGTGTGCATTTGCCTGGCCTATTGTCTGGTAGTTTTCTTGCTGTTATGTCCATCATTTCTTGCTTTTGTATATCATGCAACTGTTGCCTTTTCCCTATGAAATTAATTGTTAATTTTCTATTTTTAAAGACCCTTTTTGGTCTTTGCAACTCTTGTTTAAGCTTATTAGCTTTTCATGGCTATACCTCTTCATTGGAATGTCTCTGGCTCTCTCCTTGCTGAAACTATCATCTATTCTTTTATCGATGCAATTTTAAGAATCCTTGATATAACATATATCTGTTTGACTATCTAGTTGACTTGACACCTTCCGTCCATCTGTGAGTATATTGGAAGTATTCGTTTCTGGATTGATCATCCCAGTTTCCAGGCCTTTTCATTATCAAAAATATTAAAGCTTTTTAGTATTGATTAGCTATCAACATGTTCACCATCTACTTTTTTTTCTTTTTAATTATCTTCCACCTGCCTCATACTTGAAGCAATATGCATAAGACAGAAAGCATGAAGAAGTGATTTTGAATTCTCTCTTACATCATTCGTTGATTAAGTTACAGCTTACTACATAAATAGTCGCTTTTGCAATATGCCATTCTTCCAAGATATTGCTGAATCTCCATATCTGAGCTAATATATTTATGAAGAGCATGTAACTTACTGCACTTGAGGTGCAAGTTTTTGACGTGCTTTGTTGATGTTAGATATTGGCTAATTCTGTTGAATGTGAATCATGGCATCAGTAAGATGTATCACTTTTTAATGCATGACTGGTTAGTAAGAATCTGAAGCGGTATTGCATAATTACATTCGGATATTATCCATGATACGGGGTAGTTGTCATGTTTGTTTTCCCATATGTTGGCCATATGTTGAAGAATTGATGGTCTACATGATCTAGTAACTTGGCCAACTTTTTTTTCCTGATTTACTATTGTCTACTAATTATCAAAAAAAAAAAAAAAATCTAGCCTTCAGTTGGTCAAGTGGTGAACATCTGTTTGTGATGGTCCCTCATTATGAGGAATGCAACCTATCCACATCTCTGTCATGATGGTGTCTATCTGTGGGGATACTTAATCATCTATGTCTGTTTCTTTGCATAAACATGGTATATAGAATTCTTATAAAATATTTCTTATTCGATGTATTCTGGAGCTTCATACTCTTCTGGATGTTTGTTTTTCTGATCTTAATTATTCTCTTGCGTTGGTTTCAGGATTTACAGGTTAAGTCTTCACCAACTGTTCAGACTGCTCCCATGCACAGCGATCCTGCTATCATTCAGGTAATGCAAGATGACCTTGCAAAATAGAGCTTGAATTAATTTAATATTCTGTGACTCAGTAATATTGTCAATTTTGTGCAGTCACACTACCCTCATCCTGCAACTGCATCTACAACTACAAGCTCACCTTCTGTTGGAAGTGGAACTGCACCCGATCTTAGTTCCCATACAGCTCAATTGGGGCTTCCAAGATCAACTTTTCAAGGCAGCTTTCCTCAATACCAACCCGGGGGAAGCTTGGCATCATGGGGCTCCTCACCACCTTTGCCAAATGCAAATGGCTCTGGGCTTGCAATGCCAATGTATTGGCCAGGATATTATGCACCCTCAACTGGGCTTCCTCATTTGCAACAACCACCACCTTTGCTTCGTCCACCACCTGGATTGCCAATCCCTCCTTCCATGCAACAACAATTGCAATATTCTGGAATGAATGCATTGCTACCATCTGGATCTCCAAGTTTGCCAGAGTTTCCTTCTCCTTTATTGCCACCTGGTGGGAGTGCCCTTAGTTCAACATCATCTGTGTCACCATCAACATTGGCTCCTGCTTATGCCAGTGCATTAGCTCCTGAGGCATCAGCAAGTCTGATGCCAAGCAAGCCTCCTGTCACTTCCCATCCTCCAGCAACTCTTGGTACTAATTTGCCTTTTGTGCCGACTTCAACTTCTAGTCTCGAGTCCGTCCCTACTGTCTCGCAGAATATGCCATCCATCATTGGTAGCAGACCCAAGACTGTTCCCAGTCCCAATGTTACTCTTCAAACTATATCCCAGGCCATGCCCTCCATCATTGGCTCATCCAGTTCAAGCCAAGTTGAATCATCATTGCCATTGGTAACTCCAAGTCAGCTAATGCATCCTGGCCCTTCCATCCCTACTTCCTCTGAGCTATTGCAGATTAGCAATAATGATGTAGAGGTTAAACCACTAGATGCTAAGGTTAAACCATTATTACCTGAACCACCTGTGTTGACTGCATCTGAAAATAAGGAGCCCATATTGCCATTACCGAAATCAACTGAGCAAAAGGTATGCAATAAAATGCTTGTTGTCTATTCACTTCCATGTTATGGTTTTTTGAACTTGTTAACTCCACATATTTCATTTTGTTTCCACTCATACTCGATAAATTAATAGTTCTTTTATATCTTACCATGTTACTAATCATATTCTGATAATGTAGATATATTAGTCCTTTTAACAAGCATCCTCGCACATCTCAAGAATGTGAAATCTGAACAAGTTTTCCCCAAATGCAAACATCACTTGTGCTGAACCCAAGCCTTCATGTAGAAGGTGGAGGGTTGATGTTCAAGGTCACAAGAAACAGAGGCTGAATTGCTGAGATGAATCTTAATCTGATTCTTGTTGATGCCCTTAGAACTCAAGCCTTGTGAGAGATGAGCAATAATTGGCCAGATTGTGCTCCCATCTTGACACCAACTTGATTGTGATAGGAAATATGATGTTTGTAAGCGAGTGAACTTCCCATAAGCGACATATGACAACATTGCTTTTAAAAATCTGAGAAGGTTGGCAAAGCTGGCTCTTGAACCTGTATTAGATTGATTGATATGGCAAAAAAGAAGGCTGTTCTATGAAAGTTGAATATACAATTGACACAACATAGAATGTTGGTGTTCTAACAACTAGTTGCAGGCTAGCGGATATAATGATGAGTCAATATTTGCATGCTCATAGAACATTGATTTACTACTAGCTTATACCCATTGATGTAATAGTATAAAATTCACAATAAACTCGTAGATATAACTGTGTGGAATGATTAGTTTATACTTACATAGCATTAGGAGTTGAGAGGGGGGATAACTGTGATGTTATTTTCATGTATGCATGATAAGTATTACTGAAGGATACAATTTGAAATCATTTTGATAGGATCTTTATGTCCATGCGAGTGAATCTAGTGTGAATATATTTATTGATGGTTTTTAGTTGCTTCTATTAGAAAAGTGGAATGGTTTGGAAAAAAAAACTATTGGAAATTTGACTGTAATGTAGAAATGATAGAGGATATAATGACCACAAATACCTGTAATAAGAGTCAGTTAAATGGCTTGTAGGTTGGTTATTTTTCCTCTAAACTAAAGAGACATTGATATGCAAAGACTTTAAGGTGTTCATAGGAGAAAGTTTGATTGCATTTCATAGGTTAGCAATTGATTTTTCTGCTAAATAAAAAGTGAAAGAATTCAAGCCATATGATGCTTGAGAATAAATTTATCTTGGCCATTCTTCCCTGTTTTTAATTCCTTTCGGACCTTTGCTCTCTCTCCATCTTTCCTGTAAATCTAGTACCCTAATCAGGTTGCACAGTCACCAAGACAATTGCCTTGCAGCCCTGATAAATACTGCTGCCTTCACATACAAAGCCACTCATATAGTGGTTTTATTCATCTTTCCACATCACCATCTCAAATTTCAGATTGATTTTGCTTCTCTTTGTTTGTCAAATATCTATGCATGGATGTGCAAGACTTACTTTGAGAGGATCTTCCATGCATCCAAAGGAGTGATCCAAGGTTGGACAATCACCAAACTAGTAAATTTTGCTTGAATTTTTGCTTTCTTGCTGGAATTTGTTGGTCAATTTGTTATTTTTATTGCTTCAATGATTTAATCTGATCTCACCTTGCAATATACATTGCATTCATACAAGGTCAAATAAACTTACATCACCTCTATTTTTCTGATCGCTTATGCCCTAGTTGTAGTCTTATTTTCTTTCATATCAATGTGCCATGTTTTCCAATTTGGGCCACAATAGTTGTGCTTCTTGCATGCATGTCATTGCAGATTAGCATATAGCCTTTTTCTTTAGGTCTGTTCGTTCTATGCCAGGATAAGTCTTCCAAGGCTCCACTAGACATGGAAAGC
This sequence comes from Metroxylon sagu, assembly GCA_017589505.3. Lineage (NCBI taxonomy): Eukaryota > Viridiplantae > Streptophyta > Magnoliopsida > Arecales > Arecaceae > Metroxylon > Metroxylon sagu. The sequence continues at coordinate 179,319 of JACVBY030000473.1, read as the reverse complement.
CTTTGTAGCATGAGAATGTTTGTGATCTTTGGTGAAGGGATGCGAGAACATATTTAAGTCAAGAGTCAATGTAGTTTATTCTTTTTTTTTGTTCTTTATTTTTTATACTTTTCTTCCATGTTGAGTGTTAGATTAGTCTCTATTTGATTTAGAGTGTCTTATTTTTTCAGTACATTTTTTGTTCTTGGATGATGTATGATTGCTTCACTGGTGCTATGGTGGTGTCTACACGTGCCTAATCTATTGCATATTACCAATTACATGGCGACTAAAGTGACAGGCTGTGACTTGTAGCGTGGCAGGTCCATTGGAGTGAAGTAGTTGAGACATGTCTTAAAGACAGAAGGCTAATAAAAGGTCCTTATATGGTTTTCATTATATAAGCATTCTTAGGAATAAGGTTTTAGATCTAAGCGAGACATCTCATGAGATGCCAGGACGGGTTGCCATCGGGATTGGATCATCCTACCATTATCTTAACGTTCCAATTGACATGTCTTGGAACATCTCCTATCCCAAATGTTGGGATGAGGCGAGATGATGATGTGTCCCATTTTATGAAAAAATTAGGATGGCTCCATCCTATAGGATTTAAAACTTTGCTTAGGGATTCACTTAAAGTTGGCTGATTTGGCAATTGGAAAGAGTCCGCTTGCACTTTTCTCATTCTTGCTTTGATGAAATGCCCAACCATTGCCATTTTTTCTTTTTTCCCCCTTTAATCCATGTGCTTCTCTCTCTCTCTCTCTCTCTCTCTCTCTCTCTCTCTCTCTCTCTCTCTCTCTCTCGTCTCATTTGTCACTTCCTCAATTTCCAAATAATCATTCCTAGTTTAGCAAGCAACTAGGAAATGTTAACTACAAGGGTCCTAGGGCAGTAAGGGACAGAATTGACTGAATTTGGTCAAGATCATTGAGAAAAGGGATCTGCTGCTCTTTACTTTATCATCCTCCCACTCCTTGTAGCCTTCATTATCTAGTGTTGTTATTATCTAAAATAGAGTTGTGCATTGGCTAGATTGAGCTGGGTTCTGGTTGGATCACATGCATGGTCAAGGCACACTCCAGGACTGAGCTTGAGCCAACTTGAATTTGGGATAAACATATGAAACCTTAGACCAACTTGGTGAACTTGCATGCAGACCCGAACAAACCCAATTGGACTCAATATTTCACTTCATCTAAAGGGAGCTAGGATTAAGGGAAGGATTCCATAGAAATGAAGAAAATCATGGTGGTTCAATATGTTAATATTACAAGGGTTTGTGCGTGCTGATATTGTAGTTGGGTTGGTGGTTGTCACAAGTGAGGAGGTGGGGCAGCGTGAGAAAGGAATAAGGGTAGCAAGTTGTAAGGATAGAGATGGTGGCAAGGTTGTGAGGTCTGTTGTGGCAGCCCTTTTTTTTTTCTACAATCTCCATGGCTGATATTGTACCTGATGGAGGGCAACAGGGGCAGATGTTGTACCAGATGGAGGGATAGTTGGATTAGTGCTCAAGAATTGGGCCTATGGAGATTGTAGAAAGAAAGAGGGGTTTTGAGAGAGGAAGATATGATTTGGTGGGTGAAAACATTTGGGATAAGATCATATAGATATTTTAGTCAAGTAATATCGTATAATATAACATAATGGGTTGGACTAGGCCAATACAAATTTGAGCTAGCCCAAGCATAGCTTGAAAATCTATTGGGCTTCATTTTTGAAAAATCCTGAGTAGGCCTACCCAAAGTTGTGCTTGGGTGGGTTGGGCTGGTAGGCTGGGTTGGGCCTAATTTCCTTGGGTCTAATAAAGAGGCCACATTGTCCTAAAGCTTGTCCTTTCTTTAGAGCTGCACACACTTTCTAGTGACATATTTCATCAATCCAAAGACTATATTCCTTGTTCCTTTGTATCCTTTGTTCATCTTTCTTCTTACCTTTCACATTACTTTCTATATACTGCTTTGGTTTTTCAGATTTCACATCATTTAGCCCAAACCATCTACTGATTACTTGTACATTTGCCTTATAATTGTCTATTGATTACTTTTACATTTGCCTCATAGTTGTGTTGAATTAGGTCACCATTTTGGATTGCTATCTCATTTGTATCAGTGCTTTTAGTTCCTTTTTTTTAAATTTCTGTCTACCAATTATGCGATATTATATGCAGCATTTCTTATTTCAAAGCATGATTTAAGTTTCCTTGGTTAGAATTTTCAATGCATGAAATTTAGCTAAGGATGCGTTTGGTACACCGGATTAGAAGGGGATAGGATTTTTCTAATCCTTTCTCATGTTTGTTTTTCACGGGAATAGAACAAAATTTTGTTCCATAGGATGGCTAATGCCATTGAAGGATGAATTACTTATCCCATCAAAAGAGGTATTTTTATTGTTAGCTTGTTTGACTCTATTTTCTTTTTTTTACCCTTATCCTTAGCCATGGCTATTATTTTTTCTAAAGGTATAACCGTTCTATCTGATTTATTATTCTGTCCTCCATTAAACATGAGATAGGATAATTTTTATCATATTCTGTTGTTTATCTAATCCTGTCCTTCCTTTTATCTAATCCTATCTTGTACACTAAATGCAACCTAAATATTATTAAACTAAGTTTGACTATAGACTCAAGTTGTATGGATTTTTTTTTTTTTTATAATTTGGTACAGAATTTATTCTTTAAACTTGAAAACGTAACTTACAAACCCTCGGTTTGCAATTAGTTATAAAAGTAAGTATCTTTTAAGAAAGTGGATACAACAAAAATAAAACAATTAAGCTTAGATCATTAAAAGTAGAAAATAGAAAGTTTCTCATCTTAGAGGGCTTGTTAGATGCCTTATATGCGGTTGCCTAAGAAGGGACAAGGAGTGGGGAGCGGTGAGTGAGGCAGAAAATATTAGCCAGTGGATTTTTTGGATCATATGCTGGGATATATTTAGCATTTCTCAATCATCACAAATCATTGCGATTCTTGAAACAGAAATATTCAGGCTTGATCTTGAAAATGTGAAGAAAATACCTGAAATATGATGGGGATGCATAGGTATACCTGTTTTGGCATGGTCACAGATGAATCTTTGACCATTTTATCCATGCTTTGCAAGGAATCAGGACGATAATAGTTGAGGATTATGGTGCAATATTGATGAAGTTTGGTTCCATATAGTGATAAGAATGGAAAAATTTTAGGGACATGCGTCCAGTTTACCATTATACCTGACATATCATTTTAATTGTTAATTTTATGGGTTCGAGGAAAAAAATATGGATTTCTATATCAGAACAAGGGAAACAGGAGCATCATTTAGCCAAATTAGAATCATTTTAAATGGATCCTCCTTATCATTGGTATCTGGTTGGCTTGCTAGAAATTTTGGAAGTGGAATATCGATAAGTCAATTTCTGAAAATGGCTGTGCTGTCCAAGGAGACTAGTAGAATGAAAGTTTAAAACTATTACCTCGTAACTATGCTTTATTTTTGCTTTTAACTGAAATGCAAGACTAAAAGAACAGCCACTGCCCTGATTTACCATTATTATCGCTTGTGATACTGTTCAGAAGTATGGTTTTTATAATTGTTTGAAAAAAATGATTTATTTTTTTTGTTAAAGTATTTTCCTGTATGTTGGCCCCCTAAATTGTTAGGAGGGGAGGCTGGTTTAGTGAGGATGAACAAACTAAATTTATCATTGATTATTGTTTTTGAGATTTTACTGGCACACATTTGCTTGCTGTATGTCAGATTATATATATTCTTTTTTAAAGTGATATGGTTTTTTGATATATAAATTGTTTATCCAGCCAAATGCAGTGGCTTTGCAGACTTATCCCAGTAGCAGGGGGCGTGGAAGAGGAAGAGGAAATGGGGTATTGCGTTTCTATTTTATTTCATTTCTTCTAATTATTTGCAGTTACAACATGACAAAACTTCAGACTAGCTTTGTAAGGCATGAGATTTGCACCAATGATCATAGGAAATGTAAAAAACAGAAAACTCATCTCACATCAATTTTCCATCATAACATATGTTTTTAGTTTAGGTAAACCAAAATTTATGTAAAATTCAATTATAAATATTTTTTAAATAGTATTATGAATTTTTTCTTCTGCTACATGCACTGAACGTATATTGGTGTATCAATTATTTTCCATGCTGAACTAGTAGCAATGACCATCTTGAAGCCCTGTGCTTAAGATTTTGAATATCATACAATATTGCATTAGCTTTAAATATTTAATATATATTTTTCTTATGAGCTTATTATCGGAACTGGGGTCTACTTGTGGGTGTCGGATATACCTACCTTTCCTGAGTGGAGGTACATGTGGTATATTTTAACCATCCTTTCACAAAAATATTGGCACAGTATGACAAGCTTTAAATGCTCTTTAACATTTAATGAAGTTCTTACAAACTTCAGAGTTCACTTGGGATATCCTTCCTGATCCCATACTGTCACCATGCAGTAAATTAAGGAAATTGTTGTCCTGTTTTCTTCAGTGGCAAAATGGACTGTTAGTTTCATTCCTAATCTACCAGCTTTCCTTCATGATATTTTGTCAGATATTCTGGTAAGGTAAAACTTTGAATTATGGTGACGTTGGAAATCAACTATTAGAACTTACCATCAAGTGATTAGGAAAACCAGACTCTTTTTTTTTTTTTTTTTGATTTAATTCTCAACTTCATTAAGCATTCTTTGCCACATAAGGGCAAGGGAAAGGAGTAGGGCAAAGGAAAGGAGTTCTATGCTACATGAAGATAAGAACAGCAGAACTTGCAAACAGCCACTTTTTTTTTTTAATGCAAAGCCTATTTGATAATTCAATGTGTTTTCTAAAATTTGTTGCACAGCAATGTGCAAAACGTGTCTATCTTTAGAAGTTGTCTTTTTCAATAGCTAATTCTGTTGTAGGACTCTCCAACTGCTAGTGCAAAGGCACCTGCTTCCTAAGTGTTTCTATGATTCTTTTTGAGAGTCGCACTTCCATTCTTCAGTTCCTGAATCTGCTCCCATTTCAGAAATCTTAAGTTCTGATCATGTGAAAATATAGACCTTTGCTTTCTAAGTTTTTTATGAATTTTTGTTGGTGATTCTGGCAATTTTTTTTGTATAAGCAAAAAAATTGTTCTACAAGTTATTCATAATGCATTTCACCAATCTCATAAACAACTCAGATTATTTAGTTTATCATATTAGATTAACTTTGATATCAATTAGATTAGTGTGGCCTCAATATGTTTAGGCAACACAATGCACAAAGGAGATTTACATGGATGTGCACTTATTTAACATTTATGGAGGGCTTTTTTTGATGTCCGAGCTACCTGTTTGTGTTACCAATCTTATATGGATAAAGATATCTAGCATATTCCCACATGAAAACCATTTGGGGTTGCCCATTTTAAATGATATGGCATCATTCCAGTTGGATATGTTAACTCTAGTTTATTATTTATTAATGCAATATATGAACAAAAAATAAATTAATGTTTCACTGATTTGAGATCATGTTTATGGATTTAAATAATGAACCTTTCTAAACTGGATCCATAAAATTGGAATGCTTCTTCCCCCCATAAATCTTCTGAAAAGTCCATGCATACCAATAGTTTTTATAAACCCTTTTTTAAGTGCTGATCTGGCAGCACACGCTTAAGAGTTGTTTTCAAAATTCAGAAGGATCTTGAGAACTGCTGCTTCCACATGATCATGTAGGAAAGTGTGCATAAGAAGTGTCCATAGATGTTATTTTTCCAATTCTTATTAATATCCTTCATACTTGCTTTGCAAACCTTGAACATATGGAATTCCTTCGATAGTGTCTTTCTGTTTCATACTGCCTCTGATTGTCAAACTAAGCACTATAAATGAAAACAAGCTGCTGTTCTATCAATTGGCAGCCATCTTTATGGGCCTTCACCTATTTTAGGCTGCATCGGCTCAATTTCAATGTCCCTAAACTCTAATAAATCCTTATTTGGTATCTCAACCTTTTCTCTGGACCCTTTAATTTAAAATGTTTGAACTAATCCTACCAAAAATCAACAAGGCACCTGAAATATTTTGTAATCCTGAATTTTCTAAATCTATTTGTTAACAATTATAATTGGACAATGGGCTTTGCATTTGGTGATCTACATGGAAGGATACGCACATATTTCCTTAATAAATACATTGGTGGGCATGTTTCCTTTATAATTGCATCAGCATGCATTTGCTCTTCCATCCTTACATTGGCAGCTCAATCATCACATATATTCTTTTCAAGCGATCTTCTTCGTAGTGACATCAGCATGTACATATCCTTCCACGACAAAATATCTGACCATTACACAGGCACATGATTGCAGCCTCAAGCAGATTTGCACCCTTTATGTAGCTGCCCTATAGTTATGCAGTTACAGAATGTATCCGATTTTGATGTAGTTTACTTGTTTGATGAAATGGACCTTTGTCTCTGGTCTTGCAGCATCCACGCCCTGTCACCCAATTCACTGAAGACTTCGATTTCACAGTAATGAATGAAAAATTCAAGAAGGATGAAGTGTGGGGCCATCTTGGTAAAAGTAAAGCCCATATAAAGGACGGGGAAGGAGAAGATGAAGCTGATGATACTCTGGAGGATAATGATCCGGAGTCCCTAAAATTGGAGATAAAGGTACTACTATGAGTTGTTCTTCTAAAATAAACATCTCCTTTTGACCAGTTGTTTGAATATCAACATGTTCTTCTGAAACAAACATTACTTCTTTGCCGGTTGTTTAATTTCAACATGTTTGTCTGAAACAAGCATTACTGTTTTGCCAGTTAATTTTTTCTCCCTATCACAAGGACCCAATACTGACCAATATTTCCTTTCCTTAAGCCTGTTTACTGCAAGGATGATTTCTTTGATTCACTCTCTTCTGGCATGCTCGACCATGGTTCAAGAAATGGGAGAACTAGATTCTCTGAGCAGTTGAAAATAGACACAGAGGTGAGTCGAACACTTTCTTGGTCCTGACCTGTATACAACTTCTATAGGAATTTTGCTATACAAATATATTTTCCTATGCAGACATTTGGTGATTTTCCAAGGCGTCGGCCAAATCGAGGTGGCGCACGTGGCTTTCGTGGTGGGCGTTCAAGGGGTTCATACTATGGAAGAGGGCATGGCTACACTGGGAGGGGCCGAGGCCATACTGGCTCAAACTGGGCCTCTTGAGGTTGCTGCTGGCGCTAGAACATATGCCAGCTGGATCATGGTTAAGATAGGAAGTGACTGATGATGACAGGGCTTTCTTTTGGTGTAATTTTAGGGAGTGCTGTTTGCTTACCTGTGTGATTGCTTTATAAAATAAAGAGAAGCCCAGGAGATAACAAAGGGGAGTTTTCAGTTCAGTGAAAATAAATCCCAGATGTTATTTGGGTTTGTTAAAGCTCCTGCAATCGCGCAGGTGGCATGTTTGAAGCCTTGACTTCTTATATCTATGAATGTTTTAGGTTTAGATTTGTGCTGCTTTACTTTAGATTCCATTTTTCATTCTCTTGAAGATCTGGTCTGGGAGACTAGTGGTCACCAAATTGCTTGCTTTCAGTGCACAGCTCTGGAATGCTGTGGAAAAATGTCTGAATCTGAGAAAGGCTTACTAATGATATTTAAAAATGGCAGCAAATAATTTCCCTGTTCTTGTCGTGTTGATTGTGCTGAGGCTTATCTGGAAAGGTAAACCAGCCATTACCGTCCTCTATCACCAGGTGTCTCTGTTTTTGTATTCAAGAGGAAGGTCATTTCCTCAGCATGCTATTAAGCTGTTTCTTTCATTCTATATCAAGCCAATGGTATAACGCCTCAAGCTCACCCGCTAGTCCAATTAACTTCTAGCGAGCTGAAATTAAATGACCTAAAAACTCAAACGGAAGTTAATGGGTAGTAAGTAGACTTAAGTTATAAGTATATGTTTTTCCATCCAATATGTGATTAAACTTTGGGTATCACAGTTGATGAGGGTGGAAAAAAATGTTCTGGATGCATGACTACCATATTTACATAATGCTATTTGAATGATTGGGTGAGATGTAGCCATTGATTCAGCTAAAGGGCATAGCCAATTTTTGGATCATGAGATACTCTCACAACACTTTTTAAATATATTCTGATACAATATTACCGTATCTGGTATTGATTGGAGTGTGTGTGCTGCTTTGGATTTTTTATACTCTGAATGGAAGTATAACCCAATTATCTCTTGCTGTTGAGGGGGAATGGATGAAGAGATTTTTCTTTTGGGTTGTGGTTGTTGGAGAGTGGAAACTTCTCGGATGATTTTAACATGCCTGAATGGTGCCTGCGAGTTCAGTTGCTAAACGTTTGTACGGTCGCATAGTTGCTAGGATAAAGTAATAATGAAGCTCCTTAAGCATTTAAATAATATTTTCGTTTTTTTAAAATTTTATTAATTTCTAATTTCCATCAGTTGTTTCCTAATTGTTCGGATTTTCACCGCACATTTCTGCCTTTGACAATAGAGTTGGATTAATTTATTGATTGTATTTCTATTCTGCATGCTAAAGTAAAAGCTGGCGAGTTTCTTAGTTCTGTCAAGAAAATCCTGAAGCCGAGACCATGAAATGGAGTGTTTTTAATCAGCCAATTTGCTCTCTGATTCACTACCCCTCCGGATATATATATATATATATATATTCCATTAAAACTTTATGAGGCAAGTCTTACGCGTCTTTGTCAATTTTCTTTTATCTAGCAAATCATTTCAGAATTGACGTTACAACTGAAAATGTCACAACTATTTGTATTACAAATAGATGGCTCAGAAGAGTTTGTATTGCAGTATTTGTTCGTGTCAATGAATTGAGCAAGGTGATTCAACCTTCCTTCGATCATCTCAAGAAAACGTTTATAAAAACATTTTGTAGAATGCACAACCACATCTTGCTATTTCTTAGCTGGTGGTGACGAAGTTGCAACATCTTTGACCATACGCATGCCTCAAAGTTAATGTCTAAGCACAATCAAAATGATGCGGTGAATGCCTAAACACGGTCGAAATGGTGCCTAGAGCCACTCATAAGTAGGCGTGCCACTTTTAGCTTAACCTAACTCATGATTACTACATTCGTATGTATTTAAGTCCATATTTGATTGCCTTTTTTTATCTTTAGATCCGTATAGATTTCAAAAATGAGATGACTTTGAAATCTGCATAAATCAAAATATAGAAAGGATGATTTGATTTAAATTTGATGATATGTAAGGGTAGCCAAGTCCAACTCTCTCTCTATTTCTTGGATCCATGTAAATAAAATGACTTCGAAATCCATATAAATTCAAGAGTGAGAAAGATGACCAAATTTTGAATCTGTTTATATTCGAATATAGCCAACCTTTCATTTCTTTGTATATAACTTACTCTCAAAGTATTACATTTTTCGAACTATTACTCTCTTTAAAGTCCATGGTGCTCATAAATCTCAGACAGCAATGTCAAGATCAGTGTAGCCATTTGTTCAACTGCTTTGTTGATCATACGTTGCTCCAAATTACACCTCCCATCCTCTCTCTAATGAAAGTCGTGTCATTCTTGCTAAGTGCTGGAAACGAGCATCTCAATCCCTTCTCCATTTCCCAGACGTTATCGGGATTTCTTCCAGCATTGCTTCTGTGACTCGAAAGAACAGTATCTCGCAGAAGCGCACCACCTCGGTGGGAATTTCCTCGATCTACAGTTCACATCAGTGACAAACACACAAGGGAGAGTGATATAGGAGGCAAGGAACCTCATAGTTCGTGCATTAATAGGGCCATGTCAACACCCTTTTTTGAATACATATATAATACATCCTTCAAATCTATCGTAATTCCAAAACAAAGTGTAAGAAGCCAACATTGCTGAACCATAAACTTGTTAGCATAGATTTGCATTTTTTTGGATGAACGGAACGCCGAAGAGGGCATCAAAATTAGTGTAGTGCCAAAAGTAGATTTGTTGCGGGACCACGGACCGGCCAACTTTCATGGGTAGCATAGAAGAATATTTGCTACTAATGGTGCAATTCAAATTTTTAAAAATTTATTTGAAACATCTTGAATATTAAGTTTAATTTTTATTTTGTTATTTTGTTATTTATTGGATATCAAGATGGATATTTTGCATACTTTTTAGCATCATTTTATGTACATGTAATGATTACTACATGCTTCAAAAATGTGATAACAATGATCGAAATCCTCATTAACCTTTATAGCCTCTGCTCTTGGATGAGTCTCCTTTTCATCACCATCTTCACCGTCTATGTCTGTAGAGACTATATGATAATGGTTTTATTGCTGCCTCTTGATCTTTGTTGTTTATATTTTTGAAGTCTGAAATGGGTATTATTCTTATCCGAGCTTGATTTAAAATTATATATATTTTTTTCTTCTCACATCTTCTTCAGTCTCATAATGTTTTATATATTTATAGAAATAGAGAAATAGGTAGACTTGACTACTTTCGAATGCAATCTTTGGATCCACATAAATTCTGAAGCTACCTATCTTTTTTGTCTTTTTCATATTTGAGATACGTGAACTATATGGATCTAACGACACAGAAGGTGACTATATTTAGGCTTAGCTATATCCAAATAAAGCTAAATCTATCTTTCTCATCTCTCTTTATATATATATATATATATATATATATATATATATATATATATATATGTATATGTATATGTATGTATGTATACTTGGCTACTTTTGAATATAGCTAAGTTCAAAATTTGATCACTTTCCTCACTCTTAAATCCATACGGATACAGAAGCCATTTCATCTTTTTCTTTTAGGATCCATAAACTATGTGGATGCAAGATTGAAGGAGGTTATGCATTCTTTCCATCACAAATTCAAAGTCATTATAAGATGTCCCATAACAAACCCCACTAGATTAAGACCCAGAGCTATTCACGTACAAGAGATCCGTGACACGATTAGCCTTGAGGTTTTATGCATGTCCTCCACGTCTCTTATCTTGGCATGGTTGCTTGATGCGTGATTTTAGCAACCACGCCTACTATAAAATTTGTCACTGCCTACCAACGTTCACTCGTAGGCCAATAGAACACTAATAGCCCGAGAGAAACTCAGCGACCCGCAACCAAACCAACCCGGCCCTTTGATGAGATCAAGCCCAACGGCCCATTTCAGCAACAAGCCCACCTCGTTGCCGGTCCACGGCCCGATCAGTGGTACTACTTCAGCACTGCGGTTTCAAGGGCCTTTAGCCTCTCTGCGGCAGCGGTGTTTAGGCGCAGGCCCCATCGATTCCTAAATCTATTCCTCTCTCTTCCAGTCTTCCGTACTCCCTGCCTCGCTGCGCAATCGGGGAAAAATGGCGGCTGCTCCGGCGATCCGGTTTCCGATCGTGCCGGTGATTCGGCTGATGGGGTTCGCCGTTGCGGCTCTGGTCGTCACATGGGCGATGCATTTCCGGGGAGGAATGGCCCTCATCTCCGACAACAAGGATCTCATCTTTAATGTAAACCCTCTCCATCCCTCTCTGAATCTTTTTCTATTTACAGATTACCATCAGTTCCTCTGTTTTTTCCCTTTAATTGTTGCGACTCTCGATTGAGATTGAGAAGTTAATCTTGGTATCCATGAGACGAGATTGTTCTTATTTAATTGCGTTTGATTGGAATCTTGGATGGCAAGAAAGGAGCCATCTATCATACCCAACACAATCATGAATTGAAACTAAGTTCGCACTGCAAGAGAAGTTTTCGTTTGCTAAGTTGATTTTGCAAAGAGATATCCTCATTCTTATTACATGCAGTAGCATGCTATCTCTTATGGTTGTTGCGTGTAGCCAGGGTTTGGTATTGTGTGTTAGAGATACTGCAAGTGCAATCTGCCAATTTGGACAATTTAATAGCATGGACTTTTCTCTATTTGCATCTTTCCTAGTTCCTACAAGAGGTTATGGAATTTAGTGCAATATGTTATTCAATATTCGGGTGACTATAGTGGGCATGATTGATGCATGAGTAGATTATTGGCTAATTTTGGATTGTTGTATGATAATCGAACTGTATGAGATGGCCTGGGGCACTTTGGGTGTAGCACCTTATTTTTAGTGAAATTTTATTAGAATTAAGGATGATATTTAAATGAGCTGGTGGCATTGGCTGCACAATTCTCCTCGGTTGTCGTATGAGTGCTATCGATGTCTATTCCAAGCTGGGAGGGGAAACGATTGAGAGGTAATGTTAGGTTATCTGATACTTATTAATACCAAGCTTAGACAATGACATGGAAAGATTTAATACATTCTAGTGAAAGTTGGGGAAAGATTGGCTACAGTGTCCTGTGGGAGCAATGAATCATAGCCTTTTTGAGTTGAAAGATGTGCAAAGGTTAGCTAGGGTTAGGGTGTCTCCTTGTACTGCATGTTGCAATGGTGTTTTGTTGGAGTGCAAGAAAATGCCATTGGTTAACAAAACAAATCTTGCAACAGAAGATTTGATTTGCCTCTTAAAATACAAGGACTTTGATATTAATTGTCCGCAATACTGCATATGCTACATGGCAACAGACAAGACCAAAAAAAAACTGTAGAAATTGGTGATTGCTACAATCTTCAATATACAACAATAATAACAAAGCCTTAATCCCAAACTAGTTAGAGTAATATTTGGAGTACCTATGATGTATTCATTGTTTGTTTATCATTGTATGAGCATGTGCATGTAAGAGTTTGCATGTATGCTGATATGCGCTTCCTACTTGTGGCAACAATGATTGTGCTCTGTGCCGCTTTACCTGTGCATGTTGGGTTGATGACCCGGTGGAGGTTGGTTTGGATCTTTTGCATATAATCAGATTTGCCAGCACACTAGCAGGAGGTTGGATTACACATTCCTCCTCCAAGGCATGTGTCACCTCCTATGCACATGACTATCACTAACCAGTCCCTGACATTATTCTCTAGATTTACTTGCTCTTCAGTAACATGTCTTGTAGGTATAGCAACACATAATGCTTTCTATGCACCTTTTCTTGGCTGTTTGCTTGTCAATTTTCCTGATAATGATGGGTCTTTTTGCAAGCACTTTCTACATGACATACAGAATAACTACAGCTTGCAAATCAAATGCATATCAATGTCGTCATAAGCTAGAGGAAAAATTGATTTGCAACCATTCAGCTGTATATCTGTATAAACAAGAATTACAATAGTATTTTTCTTGTCTAATTAGACATAAGATTTTTGAGTTGGCATCTTTGTTGTAGATTGTTCAAATCTTTTTTTTTTAAATTTTTTATGGACCAAGTAAATTTATCCATCATTTGGTTGCTAACTTCTATGTTAATTGTTTTTTGAACCTCTTAGTTTATACAACTTGCACTATGTTTGTTTTTATACCTGCATAAATTGATTTATATGGAGCAAAGCATGCTTGATTTTATGTTTTCTATTAGATAAACTCATAAAATGTTCTATTATTGATGCTAATGTTAATGGAAGAAATTGGCTTGTCGCATCTTTGTAGGTTCATCCTGTGCTAATGGTGATTGGATTCATTCTTTTGAATGGTGAAGGTAAAAGAATTTGTCTCTGAACCATCTTTTAACTTAATGTAAGGTTCACAAAGATATCTTGATCATATTAACACATGATTGTTCTTCACATATGTTGATTGTAGATTGATTTACTAAATTCTCTGCCAAAATATACAAACGCCATTCTCCTAAGCATTTGAATTTTATTGTCATGTCCTAAATAATTGTCTTACTCATTTCTTGTTTAAGTTATTCAATTTTAATGCTAAGAATTTGATGCCATGTAATGTTTAGAACCTAATATTTCTTTATTAAATACTATAATGATCGGTTTAAGCAAAAAATGGCAATGCCACCTTAAGAATTATGAATTATATATGTATGGCACTGTTTTCTGATGAGGTTAGCGTTATTGTCCGGCAACCTGTCTGGCTCAGAGCTTTCATATTATATGTCTAAGTCTTGATGAATTCTGTTTCACCCACTTGTACCTTAGGTTTGATATAAAATAGATAATTGTCAGTTAAATGTGCAGTGGGCTGAACATCTTTTCCTGTTGATTGGCCTTTTTCAGTGGTGGTTTGAAAGATCCTTGTAACAACATTCGTGACTTGCTGAATTAAAAGCTTGTTTACTTTATAAACTAGGAGGTGGAGCAAAAGACAAGCGTCTTTTCTGGGAAAAATAACAAATCATAGGGCAAACTTCAAATTATCTGAGTGGATAGAATGTGTCAGAAATTTTTACAAAATCATCCGGGTTAACTTAGATGTGACACAAACTATTTGATTTGCTGCTTAAAAAAATAAAAAGCCTCATATCCAGCAATCTAAGTTGTTATGCTCCCTTCATTTGGTTCTTTTTAAATTTTTTCCCAGTTTCTACCTGTGTCAGTCAATAGATATAGATATACTAGGATTGCACAACTCTTAATGGCAACCTAATTTTGAGAAAATATCCAATGCATTTGCTCATGGTCTCATCCAACTTTTATTAAATAAATCTAGTTTTGGTAAGCACCATTGGAAAAAAGTGTTGTAACCAAATAATCTAACACTGTTGGATCCTGACACTAGAGAGAGTTAAAGACTGGCAACCTTTCTCTATGTGGACTCTCGAATTGGTTTTATTCAGATTACAATTACTACAGAGAAGAAAAGTAGGAGGATGATATGGTTGGGAGATGGTGAAATCTTATTATTATTGTTTTTGCTATCATCATGATCATTATTATCACCATTATCATTATTTGTTATTGTTGTTAAATAAGTACTAAAACTTCTCTTGTTGTTTATTGTTTCTGCCATCATCATGTTCGTTATTATCACCATTATCATTATATGTTATTGCTGTTAAAAAAGCACTAAAACTTCTCTTGTTGTTTTGATTCACTGAGTTGATGGTTACATTTTGTGATCCGCACACCATAAATTTGTGGGAAGCAAGGATAATGAAAGAAATAAATACCACGCATATTTTGTGCATGCACACTAAACATATTTATGCACTATTGCATGCTTTATTTTATCATGATTGAACTCAAGTTTTAAGCATATGATCCTTTTTGTTTTGCCCTGAAAGAGTAAGATCTTTTATTTATAGTCTTGTAGGAGAAATTGTTGGTTTAAGTAAATGAAGCAGAACCTGAACTTTTCCTCTTTGGTGTTGGAAAATTCGTAAAAGCTAGAGGATACCACTGCACTTCTTTTTACTAATATTCTAGGAGACACCAAATCAAATAAAATGGAACACATCCAGTCATTTGAATGTCTTTGTGGTGCTATATGTTGATTTTTGGTCTCATCTTGTTCTTCATTCTTCATTAATGACTGGCATGGGGGTGACTGCAGCTATATTAGCGTACAAGACAATTTCAGGAACCAAAAATTTCAAAAAGGCGGTGCATCTTACAATACAGTTCTTTGCTTTATGTTTGGCTTTAGTTGGCGTATGGGCAGCTTTAAAATTCCATAATGACAAGGGAATTGACAACTTTTATAGCCTGCACTCTTGGTTGGGCCTGGCATGTCTCTTACTCTTTGGCATTCAGGTGCTTTTGGAGTTCTTTTCCATTAACATCGAATCATTTTTATGTTTGAAGGTTTTTTTTTTAAAAAAAAATAATCTAAATGATGGTAATTATCATCTTCATGCAGTGGGGGGCTGGATTTTTGACCTTCTGGTATCCTGGTGGCTCAAGACATAGTAGAGCATTTTTGCTTCCTTGGCATGTATTTTTTGGGGCATACATATATGCCCTTGCTGTTGCTACTGCTGCTACTGGCCTCCTAGAGAAGGCTACGTTTCTTCAAAGCAACAGCGTAATATCACGCTACTCAAATGAGGCTTTTTTAATCAACTCCTTAGGTATACTGCTTGTACTTCTTGGTGGATTTGTTATTCTTGCCGTCAGTACTCCTGGAGCTGTCAAAAGTGATGCATATAAAGGTATGTCGGAGTAGGGAAAGATCCAGTGATCTAATCCATTGGCTGATAATTTATTCTCTGGAAATTGTATTTGTGCACTATGACGTGAACTTGTTCCTGTAAAGATGATAGATGCTTATATTTTTCCATCTAGCAATCTATATTTCCTTTTGTTCCACTGGCACTAACAAGCAATTCAATGTTCGGACAATTAGATGGGATTTCTGCGGGAAACTCATCTTAGCTTCATCTCCACCTTGGCATTTCTGCACCTGTTCTTCATGTTTTCCCTTCAGATGAACCCATTGTTCGTGCTATGTATCATGATATTTGTTGCCTCAGGTACAACATTTCACGGCAGTAAATTTCTTAGATTTATGTTCCTAGAATGAGTCAAAACTTTACTGTTATTTTACATGCTTGGACATAGGTGTAAGAATCTTTACTTTTTGTGTGGTGCTGATTGTATACTAATGCAAAATATTCTGTCATGGCATGGAGGGAATTGAGAAAAATAAATATGTATTGGGGATGATAACTGTTTGAACATCTTTGACTCCCCCACAATCTCTTAGTGACCCTGTTTATATTATTAAATGTTTTCAAATAAATTGCTGCCTGCATCTTACTTCATGTTTTGTAATTGCTTTGATACTGAACAGATAGTTTATCTCATCAAATTCCATATTTATTCTTACCCAATTGATACCACATATAGCAAGCAGCTTTTTTCCTTCATGATGAAGTGAGTAATGTTGTGCTGTTTTATTGACAGTGTGATAGGAGTAAATTATGTCTTTACAGTAGAATAAAGAAAATGCTTGGAAAATGAAAGTTTAGGGAGAGGCTATTAAGGATAAAATAATTCAAATTTTATTCAGGAGATCCTAAATTTTCTTTCATTTCCATTATGATTTTGAGAGAAAATAATTAAAAGCAAATGCATTTGGTTAGCTCAATGATATATCAATTACTTTCTCAAACCTTAATGAGCAAAAGAAAATTGAAGTTCTTTTCTTCCAATAAATTGTTTTTTCTTTCACTTATCACCAACCAACCAAAGCATAGGTTAACTTCAATAAGGGAAGGTTTTTATATGTGGTCAATTACAACCTTGACCGCAGTGCTTTTAAACTTCTAGCACTTGCGCCTATTTTAGGGTTGAGAGGCTTGTCTATAAATTCAATAAAACAGATAATCTTGACGAATATCCATAATCATGTGGTGATGGAAAAGATAGTGATTTGCAGTTCTGAGTATCTTGCCTTGATCATGATCAAGTAGCTGTTCTGGTTGTTAAAGATTCATTAATCCTTCAACCTCCTCTGCTCATCTGTTAAGGGGAATATATTTTGCGAGTCATTCTGTGGTACTCTGTTCAATGCTAGAAACATAACAGCAAATCTGTTTTAGTAGGCCGTGTCTTCATGTATTGTTTCGTTGTTGACTGCTCTTATGCTGCATTTTTTTTTTTTTCCCGAGTCTGATACTCTCGGTGTGCATGCAGATTTCAGATTTTGTGCAAAACATGTTCTCTATTGCGGTATTGCATAAGGCCTAACTCGTATTTTTTTTGGTGATAGAAATATATGTTTAGCCCAATGCAGTGATTATATTGTACTGCAGATTATTCTTAATTCCAATCAAGCTTGAACAAGACTGCTGTTCGCATGTCCATGCGTCTTTACCTACAATAGTCTTGCCGCAATCACTTTCTTCTTAACTTGAAAACTCCAGTAGACTACATTTTTTTAATAAATTATGAAAGTTTCTGTACTTTCTACTATTTATATTTTTTTCCCTTAATGTCGACACAGAGACTTAGCATGCGTAATGGAATTCGTCACCTACGAGCAAGTACAATCAAATTTGCAGTCTGCTGTCTCGTGTTGCTAAAGCAAGAAAAATGCTTGTTCCACCCTGGTATGGGTCATGTGTCATTTTCTATCTCCCACCTCTCTATTAATTGGCATCATGAATAAGATGTATTGCATATGTGGCCCAAGCAAAGAGAAACGTGTCATCTTATAATAACATGGTGGCATGTGTTAAGTCACTATCGAGAGACTATTTTCGTAGCACAGTCACTCTCGGAAAACTGATTTACGAAAGGATTTGAAATCTGGAAACGTGAAATGATTATTAATAAAATATTTTGACACGGGATATACCAAACATGACCACGAGATTCATATATTATGGGAAATACGTGGAAATGTATAGGAATCATGCGAAATTTTAAATGTACTCTAACTAGTTTCTGAAATTTGAGCGGGTAGCTGGGGAAAAAAATAACTTCAATTTTAAACTCTTCTTTTCCTGGTACTTGCATCTCCCTACCCTTTCCTTTACGTTTCAAATCATCTTGCATTTGGATCTTTTAAGTGATGGGTGGTAATCAGTGAGAAGGGATGTGTGTCTCTGCCCTCCTTGTCACATCTCTTTCTTCAAAGTCTCTGTCAAGAGCCTGGTTCCTGGGTGTTTCCTTTCTTTTCCAGTTTAGATTTTATACTGAACTACATCCATTTCCCTAGAAACTCCAATCTAAGTGGGGAATGAGTGTTCTGTCTAACTATGATCTTTGCTACCCAACCAGCTTATTGGTAGAATATGTTCCACGAGTGAAGAAACAGGGCAGAAGAATGAAAAACTAGGGAGAGACTTGGAATCTAGTTATCGCAGCCTCAATGTTTTATGATATTGCTAATCACCTTGTGAGAGAGAGAATTCTCAGAAGTCACACTATTGACCTACATCATAGATTTCTCATGTTTATAGTGATCAAGGGTCAAAATAGTGCCTTGCACCACGCCTGGTCTTTCATCGTTGTTTAGGCAGCTATCTTTACCTGAGAAAAAAGATAATGGGGAAGGTAAATTGCACGCTCCATAATTGCTAAAGTCTGATCCCAATAGTTCTTCAAGCGTTGTGTAAAGAGGCGTGGCAATGATTGATTTATGTCATTAAAAAACTAAGTGACAATATACGTAATATTTTGAACAAAGGAACTAGTATATAAACCCCCCTAAATAACTCTTTCATTCAAATGATAAAACTCTGGGATAATATATCCTTGTCTAGTCTTTAGGAGGCTGAGATGATGCGTGGGAGCGGCCTAATGATTTAATTTCAGCTTCAGATTCACTTGTCTCGCTGGTGCTGTGACTTAATAATGCAGGCCGAGCTCAAGACTACCTTCCATAATTCATTCAATTTGATCTCCGCTTAGTTTTGCCAACTGAAAACATCCACTTTTACTTGCTGATGAAATGGTCATTTGTTGTCCCGGAGCACTTTGTTACTGTTTTAATCTTGAACCAGGCTTTTGTCCAATAACGAGAGAGAGAGAGAGAGAGAGTTGCGTATAAGCACCTCAAACTACAGCGGTACTATTCTTTGATTCATTATGACAACCATTCAATCTCTTAACTATTATTTCTTTGATGTACCATGACTGGAAGATAAATCATCTGTATTTGATGGTATCGTCTGACAAATTATTAAGGTCACACCCTTCCAACTTTTTTCTCGCATTGATTTGATATCCCCCAATAATAGAGTCCAAATTCAGAAGCAACCTGTCACCGAATCACAGATATTTAGCAGTGATCCTGAAAGTGATGCTTGTTAGCCTGTGCGCTCAAATTCAGCAGGCTAGACTTGACAAGAAATATGCCAACCAACAAACCTTGAGTTTTCTTACTTGGGATAGAATGCTCACACCTTAGGATGTGGGACTACTAGGTATGTGATGCTCGTTTTCCAAGAAGAAGCGACTGTTATTCGTTTAAATTTACATAATTGAATTTCAAGGAATATTTCCTTTTTCAAGTCACAAGTATAGAGTCCTAAACTGTGCAAGCTTTTCAATGGATAAAGGGATTCAGCTAACTCAAAATCCATCAGAAAATGATGAACCCATTCATCATTATGGATCTGAAGAAAAACTAATAAAACTCTTTTAGATGGATTAGATTGAACCTAACTGAACCATTCTTACATGATATAGGAATATATGGTCTAATCCAGCCCAATTTATTTCTGATTACATGCATTCGTCCTGGGTCTGTTCAGTGTTTCTCAGATTGCTGTGCTTTTATGTCCATGAGAACTCAGCAACATGTGTCTACACTTCAATGTGAGAGGAAATACTCCACAAAAGTTTACAAGTAAATTGGCTCGGGGCCCATGCGCACCCAAGTTGTCCAATGACTAACAGGCTTTGCAGTATTCCTACTTAAAGTTTGAGGGCCGACATGCATGGTTGCTGCAGAGCCACACCCTGTAACCGAGACACAGAGGATTCCACCTTAGTGTCCAAGCAAGGAGAGGCAAAAGCTTATGGATCGTAAAAGCCGAATTCATTGCAACAAGACTATGAAGAGAGAGTGTGGTGGAGCATCCAGACAGCCTCACGGATTTTCTGGGGATATTAAAGCTGGGAGTTCCAGAATCTCAGCGGAAAGAACACTTGTGACATTGAGACATTGGTCTGATCTCTGTCTCACGGGCAAGGTGGTAGATTGGCGGCACTCCACTAACGTTTTGTGGGGGCAACTGCCATACGGCACTTCTCTTTTAGATGCACCTCTGGTGCTTTGGTCTTCTTGCGTCAAAAGTTTGGGATGGCATGCCCCAGTGTGCTTAGGATGGGGTAGCTGGATCCAACACAAAGGTACATTGAATAGTTCTCCCATATTGTAACAGCATCCAGGTCCTACCATTTTGATTTTTGAGTACTTTAAGATATGTATTGGCAGCTAGCTGAAGATTTTCTTAGAGAACTTCTTTCTGGCCTTGTAAAAAGAACAAGAATTCACAAACTGATTTATGAGCTACAGAATAAATCCTTATTATTATTGTCAAAAGTTACTTAAGAATAAATTCATACCTGCCAGTGATCATTACTCTTGAAAATAATGTATGTTTCTTTGGAAGAGAAAATAATGTATGTTTCTTTGGGGGAAAAAGACCTTTTCCCTTGTTGTTCCTGATGGAATCCCCAGTGTTACAACGAGGCAGAGCATATTCCTTTCATATGAAACTTATTCTTTTAAGAACAAGAGATTCCTAAAATCAGCATATATACCAGAATTTTATTGATTATGCTTATTATAGTCTGCATTCAACCCCCTAGATTGGTTACCTTTATGTGAAAGAAGAATCTCACTTACATCCTCATTTACTTAAATAAAATTCATTATTGTTAACCCATTTTTTTCATGGCTTATCCTCAGCTATAATGCCAGAAGTTTGAGCTAACCACCAAGTTACTTGCTCATCTTCATTCCACTGGGCATATACAATATTATAGGATATACAGCTAAAAGCAATCTAGACACATTTGGTGGCACATATCCTAACTCAATTAGTCTTCATTTCTCCAAGAAAATCTTTCCTAGAATACCTTCTAGGGTTTAGTGTAGCTGATTTAGTTTAATTGACATTAAAAAAAAAAAAAAAAAACTAATATCATTTTTGTCATAATACTACTGAATGCAAAATATGTTCAGCTCTACTGACTCTTTCATTAGTTGATATATATGACCTCAGTGGCCTGTCAAGTGGGTAAAAAGAGGGTTTCAGTTATATGTTCCATTTGATGTGTAGTCTTCGGTCCCATGCTTACCTTTATCCTCTGCTGAAGAGGTACCATGTTGGATCCTGGACAGCAGTAATCTTGAAGAAAAGAAAATATCAATAATAATACAAGAGAAGATCCGGACATGGATCAGAGTCCAACTGATTCATTGAATGCTTATCTAAACAAACCAGATTCAGATGTAATCCTGCATGAAACCATGTCGAACTCAACTCGTCTAAATCCTTAACTTGATGCCTCTATCCGCTTCATTTTGTGTCATCCTATTGTGAGAGACCAAGCAAGGACTAGAGAGAAGTGGTCATTCCCCATGCTTGGATGACTTGGATATTTAGAGGCGAGGTCAAAAGGCCGGAAGCCGACGCCAGAAGGTAAGGTTGAAAACGTAAGGTCGGGGGGCACGTGATATATGGGCACCTCTCCTTTTCTCCATTCCTCCTCCTGTTTTCTCCTTTGAACTGCCTCTCTTTTGTCCTCTTGCCTCTGCTTGGATCCTTGGAGTTTTAGTGGGCCAATGGATTGCTGTCGGTTTGTGCGTACCCAAAGTTCGAAATGGATCCGATAAGTTCAAGTTCATATTTGGGATCGGATAGGATCCAGCTGGATATGGACCCGACCCGGATAAGTCTAATGTTTTTTTTTTTTTTTTAATCTGGACAGCACTCTATCCTTCATGTCCTAGTGCATGATTTCAATCTCTTGCACAGTGGAAACTTTGGAGTCCGAACGACGAAGATGATAAATTTTGGGATTTGAATTTAAAGCATGATGAAAATGAATATTCTTAGGTGTGTTTTTAAAAAACAACTGTCCATATAAATAATGTCAAGACTTGTAAGCCATTACATTTTCACTCTCTTACTGCTCGATAGGATAAAATTTGGGTATGGTTCTATGAGTGCAATTCATATGGTTCTTTAGTTGATGAGCCATATATATATATATATATATATATATATATATATATATATATATATATCATCATTTCATTAAAAAATAGAAGATGTGTTATTCTTTTAAGTAAGATAATGTTACATACGTTGCTTATTAAGTGAAAAACAATAAAAATTGTGCCTAAGTTTTGTCCTGATCAATAAGTATGATGGCATACTCTACTGTAAGGGTCCAAATCTTTGGTCAAGGATTCTAATGTGATTTGACTCAAACCTAGCCTATCTTCGTATCTATGATTGAGATCAAGATTTAACACCTCACTTTGGGAGGCTACATAATTCCAACTCCATGATATCCATATTCGATCCATTCATTTGGGTATTTGGTGAATGCAGATTGGATGCGGACCAAACTGACTATTGACAAAATTTGAGTTGCCAAAAATTTGTTTGGAGGGCACAGTTTAGGCCCACTGTAGAGTGGAGAATTTATTTCCATTGCACGCATGTTAGTTGATTAGCACCCCTCGCTAAAAAGAGGAGAGAGAGATTCATAGGGTTCAGGGTTTGAACGCTGTGGTAAGGAAACCTAGTGTATTTCTTGAAGAATAAATGATTGAATTTTTGATATTCATATTTAGCCTGATGCCACAAGCAAGCTATATGTGCATTTAAAAGTGCTTATATTCCACAGATGAATCTTTGAAGGTTGTTCTACATTCACTTGCTAGGATAACCTCTGTTCTAAAAAGTTCTTGGACTCTCATTGGAACTTTTGTAACCTTCTTTCCTCCTTGCTTACCTCATTGAATTCCTTGTAACTTTACTTCATCTAATAAAATTTGTGGGAACCTCTCTTTCCTCACTTTCCATCAGGAAAAGAAACTTGAAGGTTGTTTGTAGCACTCCAATCTACAAGAAAAGGGAAATCTTGCTGCATGATAAACTTGATCATAATTTCTATTCAGAGTCCAATTTAATTTAGATTGAATTCAATTCGAACCTGACCCTATATACTTCGGCATACATGATTTAGGTTGAGATTTAACCCATTCATGTGCAAGAGTCAAAAATTCCAACTACAAGAGATCTATACAGACCTGGTGGGTCTGAATATTTGGCATACCTTCAGCTAAAGTCAAGTTAGATATGGGTTGGATGTGGTCTTGGATCTGACACACTGGCATCCTTTTTTCGGTCTTGGATGTGACCTTGATGCATTTTATGGAGCTAGACTGGGTCGACTGGGGCCAAGCTTTCAATTCAAAATTCAGTCGGGGTTTTGATTATGCATTTCTATGAGATCCAAGTAAAGCTGGATTAGAGTCAATAACTATTATATCAGTTGGTTGAAAGGCTTCTACTTAGAGGAGAACTATAATTCATATCTTGGGTATTGTTTAGAAGGAGGAGAAAAGAAGAGTTGCACCTAAGTCTACTTGACCCATTTGCAACTCTGAGAGATTAAGCAGTCCCAGACTAAACAAAGTCAAGCTCAGGTAAAGTGTTCCCACCAGCATCTGTCCCTCTACAGACTCTCCACAATCTCTGAGTTTTGACTGATCCCTAACTCACCCAGACAGTGACACTAGGGAGTCAAGCATGGACTAAGATACAGCCACAATATGGTGTAACAGGTACTTTGACTTAAAAACCACTGCAGCTACATTATATTGTAACAAGTACTTTGACTTAAATAAAAACCACTGCGAATTTTGCAGTTTCCATCAAATTAGTTCTATGCCTACACACACAAATGCATGAAAGTATAGGCACACCGAGCCTAGTTTGATTGATATTGGTTCTGTGCCTAAAACAAAGATGAAGCTCTGCTCAATTATATCCCATTCGAGCTTGATAAGGCTGATCATAAAAGGTTCCTACAATAATAACAACAACAATAAAGTTTTAATTTCAAACTTGTTGACGTTGCTATATGAATTGGTTTTTTTCATTCTGCTCAATTTATCATGAGAGGTTCATGAAGGGTTTTTTTTTTAAAAAAGGTGCTCTGGAATGCAGGATTTAGTCCTAATGCATATAATGCTGGTCCACCAAGTTGTAGGGCCTTGATGTTGCTGCCTTGGTCGCATTCACAAATGACGTGTGAGTGCATATGCTGAAATGGACTTGTGGGAGAGCAGCACATGTTCTTTGTCAATGGTCAACTATCTCTTTTAGCCACTACAATCGTTGCTATATTAGCTGAACTATAGCTCATGCACAAAAGATGCTGACCTCAATTGTTTACGGACTTGAAATCCTCCGTCTTTGTTTGGATTTAAAGTGAATATGACATGTAATTTAATCAGCTGCTGTGCTGCTTGACCTTTTTGAAATATACATGTTCCAAAGCATGCCACTTAGTTGACTGCACCATTATGTTCTCTGTCACAATGAAAGAGTGGAAAGAAAAATCTTACAGATCTTTGACAATGATGGATGGAAGGAAGGGTAATCCCATATACCATAGATGTCAGTCTGGATTGAGGTGCCATCAAAGTGCTTTTTAGTTGCATGGTCACAATCGGAACCATGTTGGTAGATAAAGTATGTTGCCATGCATGTGCATGGTCATTGTCGGTGCTATCTAAGGTGATTGATCTTCATTGGGTGGTCCTGCTTGAACATCATCATTTTTCTTTGAGCACATGATGTGGAGGATGGAGAAAATGTAGGTGAAAAGGTGAATGATGTGAGATGGTAGCTTGATATGTCAAGAAGGACAATCTCTTTGGGAATCTAATGCCTCAGGAAAAAGTAAGAATTTTTGAGAATCTCAAGCCAAGTGCAGGTGTGTTTGTTTGCTGAGAATTGAATACTGGACAACTAGAGTGAAATTAGTCTGGACACACATTAATGATTGCCTTACAATTGCTTTGGTCATAGCCGAGATTGCAACGCTTATTTTAGAAGCTAAAATTAGATGTAAGTTTAGAAGTAGATGTATATGCATCATATAATTTTAGAATTAAGATATAAAAAATACAATTGCTGTGCTTCCATGAGCGAGGAGTTTATTTACATGCAACCAAACACACCAAATTGACTAAAGCGATTCTTCATCTAATTTCTAGTCAAAATAACTTTGAGATAGTAACATGGAGCCAAAATTTTTGAAGTTCCCTTATGAACGATATTGAAAAGTTTTTTTTATTTCTCTAAAGCTGGCCTCTTCAAGAAAAGTTTAAGTTCTATAATATATAATAAAAATGATACGATGAAGCGAGACTTACATTATTTACATGACAGAAATAGTTTCATATTCAATCAAAATTTATATACCATATAAATTTATTATTTGATTCAATTTAACATTTTTGGATTGATTATCTTTTACTTGTACAATAGCTTAGTAACATGTTAACTGGTTCTCTCAAAAAAATTATAGTATAACTTGACCTTTCAATTCAACCATTTGCACCCTTGCATACAGAAGTAAAACTTCCTTTGACTATTATCCTTGGTGACTATGATTTCTCTTCTCCATCCCTCTGGATCTGAAACCAAGAAGTTCAAACAATGATGCACTGAAAAAAGGGGTGCCAACAAGTAGACCTAGGATTTCTTGGCTGCTCTACTATGATCTAACATAAATTCTTTCAGAGCTACTGCCCACTAGGTTCACTTGCTAGATACAAAGGAGTGCATTTTGAAAGCATATTTAATCTGTTGGAATGTCTAGAAGATCACACAGCAGTTGTATGAAGAAGAAAAGGCAATGGAATTACTTGTCCTTGTCTGCTTTCTTTTGATCAGTTCAAGCTCCTGCACATGGCCCCTGGTAAATTCCATTGGAAGTATTCAACAGTGCATAGAAATGAATGGAACCAATTTGAGTTTTACCGCATGACATGTAGACAGAGCTTCCAATGCAAACAAATTGTCACATGTTAGAGCTCAAAAATATGTCACAAAAAAAAAACAAAAAAGGAATTCAACACTGATCAAGGAGTTTGACTAATTTTTCTAAGAGAGGGCCCAGCTCTAATAAAGTTGTGGGCCAGCTCCTACAAGTGCACCAATCTCCCACTGGTACAAAGGAAAGCTGGTGGAAACACCAAAGTCGCCCCAGCATGTGGGAGTGGCAGTAGAAGGTAACAATGATTGAAGGGATTATCTCCATGAAAGCACTCTTTCTGTGAGATTTGTTGAGACAAGCAAGTCCATCTTTTTCTTAACCCCACGCTTGCCTACTGATCCTCCGTCAATAAAGATACTTAAATTGGCTTGTGGAAGAAATTAAGCTTCATATCAATAAGAGAGACACTTCCAAATGGGATGTGAATCACCCATGAGAGCTTGCCACCACAGCAGAGAAGAAAGGTCTGTCGTGGAGCAACACTGCAACAGATGCTGCCCGAGGATTAAAAATGCCACCACGAAAGTATGGTTAAAAAATTTAGGGCCTGTTTGGAGCAGAGGGAGTCAAAATTTTATGGTAATTTTTTATTTTTAAAAATAAAAAATTAATATCTCTCCTTCTATTTACCTTATATTCCCAAAGTCAAGTACAAAAGAGATTCTTAGAAATAATTTGTTATACTTTAAACATTAAAATTTTATATGCTTATTAATTTAGCTATAAATTTGTATAAGAATATTCAGTCCGAAGAGTCCCTTAGGGTATGTTTGGTTTTAGAAAATAGTCTTATTTTTTATTTTTATTTTCATAGAAAATAAAAAATACTTATGAAAATATATTTGATAAATAAAAATAAAAATAATTTTTACCTTAGACAGAAAAATAATTTACTCATATTTTTTTTGTGCATTAGAAAATAACTTTGGTATTTATTACATATGTTCTTTTTGTAACGCTCCGAGTCCACCCGCTGGTCTAATTAACTCCGTTAGCAAGCCAAAATCACATGGCCCAAAGACTAAATTAGGGGTATCACAATCCTCCCTTCTTATAATACTCTCAAGCTGGGTCGTTGGTGCTGCAAGAGTAGCTCCACGCTACCACCATCCCATAAGTAGCCCTTTCCTCATGCCTCCTCATACCCATCAACTTTTACACACTCGAATCGGCTCTGATACCATTTATAACGCTTCAAGCCTATCTGCTGCTACCAATTAACTTCCACTCGAGTTTTTGGGCCACGTAGTTTCGGCCTCCTAACGAAATCAATTGGATCAGTATATGGATTTGGAGTGTTACACTTTTACATTATAATTTTTCTGAATAAGTTGCTAATATTCGTTCATCCTCCCATAATACCCTTTACACTACCAATCATATTTTACATACTAATTATATACTATCTCTCGATAATTAAAGCTCAATTTTTTTTTACCAAACTATATTTTCAGTTATACTTTCGATATATACATAATCATATATAAATTTTATTTTTTAAGATAAAAATAAATTTTTATAGTTGCTAATTAAATAATGGTACCATATCTCTTGATAAAACACATATTATGTTATAAGAAAAAAAATTATTTCAATTATATAATTTTTCATAAATGTTGTATTTTTACCTTCTTCCTGAAATGTATTAAGAGTAAAAGGTGGATAAAAGGAAGAATCAAAGAGTATTAATGGAAGAAAAAATCATGATTGTGTAAGGATATTTAGATATTTAAGGAAAATAAAGAAAAATATTTTACTTAATTCATGAAAAATCAATTTAGACATCTTTCAGATGGTTAAGTATTACCCCCAATTTGATAAGTAAATGATAACTTTGAATTATAACTTTTTTTTTTGATTTTTTTTTATCGGAGCAACAGAATATGGGTAAGTTGATCAATAGGAAAGTTGACCAACTTTTCTATAAAATTTTTTCATCAAAAAATGAAGCCTAAAAGAAAGAAGAAAGCAGAAAACAAATAGGAGTTGGTAGTATTTTCTTTAATTTTTTTGCGTGCCTTTTTAAAAGATATCGTTTATAATGAAAATAATTTTTTTTTTAACTTACCAAATGCATTTTTATGGTTTGAAAATAGAAAATAAAAACTATTTTTAGAAAATAAAAATAGAAAGTAAAAACAAAAAATATTCTTAAAAATTAAGCAAAGCGTTAATCATTTGGTTTAGATACTTGCTATAAGATTGGTTATGTTGCATCTTACACATTTTATATGACAAAGTCATGCATATTATGCAAGCCACACATACCGTGGTCTCCCACTAGCTAGTATACTTGTTCTACTACTTTCAAAGGTAATACATGCAAAGCACAAGCACATATATATTCGAATGGATTGTAAGAAAGTGTCATGTGCATTACATAGGCAATGGAGCAAATCTAGCAATCAGCATGAAATAATGGAATTATAATAGGGTTTAGCTATCATGTTTTTTAATATTTTTTTGAAAACAGAGCTTAAATTCAAACTCTTCAATGCCACCATACAATGCCCTTATGCCTTCATATAATATCCTTATGTCCTTAGAGTTGCTGTTATTTACAACACCACCCTATAAAAGGACAAAAGCGTCATAAAATTTGCCATTATAATATTAATTTTCTTTGCAAACTAGAAAACTTTGTATTGTGCTCTAATGAAAAAACAAAAGAAAATTTAGAAAAATGTCAATATCATAAACTAGCCAGTCTATTTATTTTGTAAGTGTTGACACATCATTCAAAATATCAAGAGTATTGATGTTCATTAATGAGACACAAAGACTCCATATGGGATAGGTGTTGACCCTTATTACTAAGAAACAACTACCTTAAATAGCTAATGGTGAATAGCTACTATCAGTTTCATCAAGCAGGATAAACTTCTCATATAATTTATCTAATATAGCATGATAATCTTACCTCAGATCATGCCAAACTACTCAAATGCTGCATAGGCCTAACTCAATATTGATGATAGTTTGCAACCTTCATACACTAGATAAATTGAAAATTGCTCATATTTTTGGATGTAATTGACTCTCTTCACACCCCTATTTATTAGCTAGGGCTAAACAAGTAACAAATTTACACATTCCATAAAATTTAACCCTATCGAATATATAAGATTTATCTAAATTTTATAATTTTCAAAATGGATTTGCAAAACATAAAATAATAAGGATAAATATTTACAGCGACAATTAAATTCCATTAAAATAATTATATAGTTAAAGTCATATGTAAACTTTTAGTTATATAAGTTTAAATTAAGTAAAAGAGGTCACTCTGGATTCTAACTCTTTGAAACTCAGCCAAAAATCTTATCTATGTTATATTATAAATTTGTAGGACTAGTAATTTAACAACTATCTGAAAAAAAAAAAAAAATCAAGATTGGCATGTAGACAAGCAACAATTTAAAACACTTATGCGAAGCAAACTTTTTATACAACTCTTAAAAGGTTTTTTTAGAAAAAATTTCAAAATATTTATAATTACATACTTTCCAAGTCTTGTGATTATTTTCATCATTAGTTTTCAAACAAGTTATTCAAATCATCATAATATTCAATTTTTCATCATAAAATATGTAACAATTCTATAAATTCATCTTTTCAAGATTATATCATTTTTACTTATAAAATGTATATTTAACATAATATTATAATTGAATTAAGTTACAAGTTTCTAATAAATTTCTTTTATAATAATAAAAGCAAGGCGTAGCAAATCTTAGGATAATAGAGTTACCTACGGATGAGCAAAGAGTCCTTTGATAAGAATGAATCCACAAAATCTAAAACAAATATAATCAAATTATTAGCCTCTCTCTCAAAATTTTTTAATAGGACCTTTACAATTATATTTTAGATGAATTAGATTGTGAGACTCTCTTAGAGAAAAAGTTTATTGGATAAAGAGTAGCAATCCCAGATCCACTTATACCTTTGAATGGTAAAACCTAGATCTTGGTTGATGCTTTTAAGACTAGACTAGACCATCATTAATGAAACCTAACTCTTTTTTACTAAGAAATTGGGGAGTGATCCCTTAGCTTCAATTAAGAAAAATATTTACAAGGGTAGAAGAGTTTACAAGGAAGAAGTGTTAGGAGAGGATGAAAAATTTTAGATTCTTGTGGGCCACATTAGCCCTCCCTTCTATTAAACATCCCTAAGATTCAAAGGTATACAAGAATTTATAAGAGATAGCTTGAATGGAAAAAGACTTAGAAGTAAAGATTTTTGAGTTTTTCTTTCTCTAGATGTACCGTTAGGACAAGTTGATCTCAAGACAATCTCCATGATAAAGGAATGGAAGTCTTCCTCCAAGATGACCATATATTGGTGAACATTCTTCGGTAGAGAAGGGATATAAATGTGAATTAGGAGAGAAGACCACATACTTTGAGCTAGCAGGCAAAAAACAAGGTGTGAAATGGTTTCATATGTGACTCCATATATTGGCCATCCCATGCTAATAGGCTATCCTTTCTTAGCAAGCCTTTCATCCATTTTAAAGAAGATCCTAAAAAAGCTAGCCAAGAAAATATTTTAATTTAGTCATCACATCTTTTGAGAGAATTTTATAAAGACTATTTAGCAGACTAATGAGTCTAAAGTCTTTGACACAAAGCATACCACCATTCTTAGGAATAAGAGCATCGAAAGCATAGTTGAGTCGTTGGAGGTCAAGAGAGCTGACTTAGAAGTTGTTAAAGATTAGGGCTAGATCAGACTTAAGAAAATTCAATAATTTTGGAAGAAGTTCAGAGACAAACCATCAAGTTTTGACGCTTTGGAGCCACCTAAAGTAAATACAACATCCTATAAGGGGAGGAAGAGCCAAAGGCGTACCTTTAAAGATTTTAATCCAATTAGTGATTGGGTCCTGATAATCAAACTAAGCCATTACTGCATTTAGCTTTCAGTTGAACCTAATTAGTGAATTTAACCCAATTTTTATTAATTAAGTCTTAATTGATATTGAAGGTGTAATAAATTAGACTAACTAATCAAATCTATTTAGTGATTTTAATCCGATGTGCAACAAAGTGAGTCAAATGATCAAATTAGGGTACTGAATTAAACTCCATACCCAAATCACACATCCTAATTGATAATTTTTTTTATAATCCAAATATGAAATTTTTAGATTGGTGGTTAAGTCAACCTATTCTGCGGGTGATGTGCCCTTCATTATATGGCTTGTTAATATTTTAGGATGATGACTAAAATCATCTTAAATAGTACAATGGCAGAAGAGGAGGTTAGCAAGCTCCTTGATGATGGGGGAGAAACTAGCCAATGACCCATTCATATCGACTTGAGCCACTTGTCAGACCAGAGTTGAGTCAACGGGGGGGAATTGAAGATCGTCGCATTCAGTTGACATAGGCAGCATTGAAGATATAATACAGGGCAATGAGACTGGCTCGTACTCAAGGGGACCTCGGACCCAAGCAGCGGGGAAGCAACCTCGAGTATGGCCACCAAGGTCTTCAAGGAGAGGGCATCTCTTCTAGTGCTGGAGCCAGAGCCATCGCCAGCTAGGCTCGTAACTTGGGATTCTGACTTAAGAGTCGGAGTCATCGGTATAGATGGGGCTGGTTGAGTGTCCAATATTGTGAGGACTACCAGCAAATTAGTCCCATTTTGCATCCCAAGTAGGGAAGAGATAACGTCCACCTCAGTGATCTCGACCTTGACGACGTACAAAACATCCCTTCTTAGGGTGACATTCATGGATAAAGGGATGTCATCTATAGACACACGGTAGATAGTAATGTCAAATTTAAAGAAGTTCTGTTCCGACAAAACCTTCGAAGAGATTCAAGTGAAGAGGCCGAAGCTGGCAACCAACCTTCGGACTAAATCAACCTCTCATAGGGTTGCTGGAACGTTAAGAAGATAAAGGGAAGCCTTACACTATATAGCAGGTGAGGGTTCCCCCTTGTCTAATCAGCCACGACTTGATGGAATAAGAGTACTTCTTCTCTCACTTGACTCCTCCTCGAAAAGTTAGAATCAGGCTAACCTTGGATGGGAAAAAGATGAGGAAGGACGCCGGGCCTAGAGACAGGGATACCACCTGATGTTCTAATGATCGCTTGGGTAATTACGACTAAGGATCTGCTTCACCTGGAACAAGTGCGGAAGCCCGTAATAACTGCACATAGGAAAGAGATTGGCAATCTCCTTGGCCGATTTCTGTGAACTTGAAACAAAGGATGCCATTCCTGTATTGCTTCCAGAGATGACCTTAGGTCACTGCAGTGGTAATAAGGACTAATATTAGAAGGTGGATGGGGATTAGGGGGCTGAGGAACAGGCTTAAAAAGATCAGGCAAAGGAGATGGAGATGGGCGGGCTACATTAACTCTTTTTCTCTAGAGGCCGCCATTAATAAGAGGATTGGGGTAGGGGGAGGAGTAAAGGCTCCAGGAGGGGCGACACTCCTTTGAATCTTCACTCCAAAAAGACAACATGGTCTTGATCAATTGGGGTTCTAGCTTTTTGTCAAAAATCCCGAAGAAGGACGATCGGTCGTTTCCTATATGACCTCTACCATGACGCGCAGGGGAGGGGGCATTGGAGATGAGGGAATTCAGCCGACCATCATTTCCGAACGTGGAATCTTTCTCGAAGAGCTTAACGCAATAATGCACGAACTTAAGGTCAAAAGCCAAAGAGCAACAAATCTGCGTGCCCAAAGGCATAATATTTGCACCAGTCACAACCAAGGAACACGACAGAATGGGGCATTTCAAAAGTTTTTGAGAGGGACTGTGAAAAAAATTTTTGCCACTCAATCCTAAGTTTAGAAATCTATTCTATACAATAAGAAAGCTTTAGTAATTAACCCAAATGGAGACTTTTTTTTTTTTTTTTTTTTATTACGAAGAAAGACTGTTATCGTAATCTCAAATCTCGCAATCGTTAAGTGATAAGGAGACAAACAACAAAAATCGTGTCAGCAGCGAGAGAGAGGATTGGGCACCGGGAGAATCATCACAGAGACACAGAGAGTGACAGAGAGAGAGGGAAGGAAGGGAGGGGAAGCAGAGGAGACAGAGTAGTGGTTGGCGGTTGTACAGGGATCGGGTGACAAGAGGTCCTGAATCCGGCGGAGATTGATGAGGTCCGATAAGGGAAACAGAGTGAAAGAAAAGCAAGAGAGATATGATGAAGGCGGCAACAGATAGGGAGAAAAAAGGGAGGAGGAGATGGGCGTAGTAATTCCAGCGGCTAAGGGAAAAAGGGAAAAATATAAAAAGAACGGAAGGAAGGGAGGCTAAGTAATAGGGAGGTGAATTTTGAATTTGGAGGGTATAGGGGGCGGTGGCGGTAGGAACGAAGCGCGTTTCACTCTCTGACCGAACTCCAACCTTGAGAACGTTCAATTAACCGTTTCCGTGATTCTCCGTGTGTATAAATAGCCGTCACGAAGGAAGTTGGATGGCTGCTGTTGTACTGCTTATTTTACTGGAGATAAATAAATAAATAAATAAACCACCCCATCTATAAAACAAACCATAAGTTTCCTTGAGCTCAATTACTCGTATCCGAGACAGAGCAAAGCAGTGCAAGCTCACTACTACTCCATCGCCGAATTCTCTACCGCATGCCCCTGCCCCACCGCCAATAGCACTACCATCACCACCCAATCCGACGCCGGCGGCGCCGGCGGCAGAGTAAAACAAGCTAGCAGGAGCGATGATCACGTGGCAGGACCTGTACACGGTGCTGACGGCGGTGGTGCCGCTGTACGTCGCGATGATCCTGGCCTACGGGTCGGTGCGGTGGTGGCGGATCTTCTCCCCGGACCAGTGCTCCGGCATCAACCGCTTCGTCGCCATCTTCGCTGTCCCCCTCCTCTCCTTCCACTTCATCTCCACCAACGACCCCTACACCATGAACTTCCGCTTCATCGCCGCCGACACCCTCCAGAAGGTGATCCTCCTCGCCGCCCTCGCCGCCTGGACCCGCCTCTCCTCCCGCGGCTCCCTCGACTGGGCCATCACCGTCTTCTCCCTCGCCACCCTCCCCAACACCCTTGTCATGGGAATTCCCCTCCTCATCGCCATGTACGGCACCTTCTCCGGCTCCCTTATGGTCCAGATCGTCGTTCTCCAGTGCATCATCTGGTACACCCTCCTCCTCTTTCTCTTCGAGTATCGCGCCGCCCGCCTCCTCATCGCCGACCAGTTCCCCGACACCGCCGCCTCCATCGTTTCCGTCCGCGTCGACTCCGACGTCGTCTCCCTCGACGGCGGCCGCGACCTCGTCCAGGCCGACGCCGAGTTCGGCGGCGACGGCAAGATCCACGTCACCGTCCGGCGCTCCAACGCCTCCCGCCGCTCGATCTCCGTGGCCGTGACCCCGCGCCCCTCCAACCTGACCGGCGCCGAGATCTACTCCCTGAGCTCCTCCCGGAGTCCTACTCCCAGGGGATCGAACTTTAACCACTCCGACATTGTCGGCGGCGTCCCGCGCCCCCTCCGCCACTCCAACTGCGGCCCCGCCGACCTCTACTCCCTCCACTCCTCCCGTGGCCCCACCCCCCGCCCCTCCAACTTCGACGACGGCGGCGCCGCCATCGGATCCCCCCGCTTCGGGCATTACCCCGCTTCCAACCCGGAGATCTCCTCCGCCTCCACCGCCGTGACAAAGAAAACCAACGCCACCAATCCGACCCCGCCGGCGGCCACTGCAGGGACGCAGCAGCAGCAGAACAGGGTGGCGCACCACGACACGAAGGAGCTCCATATGTTCGTGTGGGGCACGAGCGTGTCGCCGGTGTCGGAGGTCGGCGGGCTGCACATGCTCGGCGAAGTGGACCTCGCCGGCCGGCTGGACAACGGAGGCGCCAAGGAGATTCGCATGCTCGTTCCCGCCGATCTCCCCCAAAACGGCGGAACCAAAGGTGTTTTTTTGGAGTCTTGAATCATCTATATATTTATCTAGATTTCGTTGTCAGTTTTATTTCAAATTAAAATTTTAAAAGGAGTGGCGATACCGGGAGGTGAGAATCACGGAGGTGGAGGAGAGGATTTTGACTTCGGAGAAGGGAAGGGATTAGAAGAGGACTTGGAGGAGAAAGACGAAGAAAAGGCGCCGGAAGGGTCAGCGAAGCTGGGGTCGATCTCGACGGCGGAGCTCCCCCCGAAGGCCGGCGGTGGGTCGTCTGATGGAACGAAGCGCACACAGATGCCGCCGGCGGGGGTCATGACGCGTCTGATCCTTACCATGGTGTGGCGCAAGCTGATCCGCAACCCCAACACCTACTCCAGCCTCATCGGCCTCATCTGGTCCCTCGTCGCATTCCGGTCCGTCTCTTTTGTTTCTTTTTATTTTAAACCTCCTGCCGTATTTTAGCTGATTAATTATTTATTTATTTAATTAACGAATTATTTCTTCCGATTTATTATGCTGCCATGAGTACCAGGTGGCAGATATCGATGCCGAAAATAATAGAGAAGTCGATCTCCATACTATCTGACGCCGGGCTGGGAATGGCTATGTTCAGCTTAGGTGGGTTATGGTGCTGTATTATTATTATTATTTTATCTTTTTGCGTAAACGCGCTGTATTTTTCTTTAAATTCAGAAACCGAGAGTTTACGGTGATGGTATGCTTCTTCTTTCTTCTCTTGGCGATGATGATGGTAGTAATGTTGTCGGCCCATCCAACTCCAAGGGAGCGGGTCCATTGGTGTCTGGGTTGCTATTAGATGGAATGACGGGTGCTGTTGTATGGTTCTTGTGGCAGGTTTGTTCATGGCGCTGCAGCCGAAGGTCATCGCGTGCGGGAATTCGGTGGCGACGTTTGCGATGGGCGTCCGATTCCTCACCGGCCCGGCGGTCATGGCCGTCGCCTCCATCGCCGTCGGCCTTCGCGGCGTCCTCCTCCACGTGGCCATCGTGCAGGTACTTTTCGACGCTGCCCTCTGTAGTCGAATGGACCAACGACACGTACCATATACGTGTCGGGTTCCCGTCGGTCAAGGTGCGGTCGACGGCGTTGCCGGCGCGATCTCTTGCACGTGGCCGATGAATGGAAGAGCCGCACGGAACTCATTTGTGCTTGGGTTTTTGTTATTCGCAGGCGGCCCTCCCGCAAGGCATCGTTCCCTTCGTGTTTGCTAAGGAGTATGACGTCCATCCCGCCATTCTAAGCACCGCGTCAGTATATTGGAAAAGCTTGAAAAAAATATTTTGTTTTATTATTGATTTTATCGATATTTATTTTGTTGATCCTTTGCTCCGCAGAGTTATTTTTGGAATGCTGATAGCTCTTCCGATCACGTTGATCTACTACATAGTCCTGGGATTATGACTCCGTTTAACGCGAGGCCATGGAGTCATCACATTGTACAGATACGTAGAGAGAGAAGAAACCCGTGACGTGTCGTTCACCAGCGGAATGTGGGTCTCACGGCGGCCGAAGTCAGGAGGACGTCGTGAGGAGGGCGAATTTTCCAGCTAAGAGAGAGGACGAATTTTTCGTCCTGTGAAAGAGAAAATTTTTCGTTCAGTGTTCCGACACTCCAGGATTACTTCTCTCTTCTTCCCCTCCCTCCTCCTTTTCTTTCCAAGAACTTGTTTACTTTTCTTTGTATTTCCACTGCAGTCAAAAAGAGGGTCTTTCACATGTAGTGAAAGGTTTTGTTTGGCATCAAACAAAAACACAATAGCCGTCCTTAATAAAAAAAAAAAAAGGAAAAAAAATACGGAATATTCGTTCTCTCTCCCTCGACTGTACTTTTTTTAGGAGGAGAAGCAGTGGAGAATCCGAGCTTCCGGTCGTCACAGTACTCTTGCAATAAAGTCGTTCTTCCAAGACTTTTTCAACAGGGACATTGATCGGACGGTCACTGTTATATCACTGTTGAATGGTGGTACACGCTAAATTGGACCATTTCCCTTGTCCTCTATACATAGTTTCCGGATTTGATCAGAACCCGACCGAGGGTCTTATCTTAGAAGCCTCTTCAGGGCCCACTAGATCGTGACACGTGGAATCTAACAGTGGGCCCCGAAGATTAAAGCAGGAGGTCAATGATTGGATGCCGGTAACACTAATCATCAAGCTTAGGCGGTCCCCTACCCCTCGCACAGCCAGTGGGAACAAAATTAAGCCCATGTGATCAGTATTAGGGTCCACGGTGCTAAGGTGCATCGATGCCGGTTCGCCATTACGGTGAAGGCATTGCGTGGACTAAGGTGGACCTCAGGGTTCAGGCAAGCGGTCGCGATCGTACGGTCGGTGATGAATCGTTGTCCTTGCTGGTCCTCAAATTAGGACGTTACATTACTGCTGGTGCGTTGCGTGCCCCAATTCGGGAGATGCTCACCTCCTCTAAGTATTGATTTCGGCTAAGATAAGGAATTTAATGCGATTATGATTGTTGGAGAGACCCAGCAGCAGGCTTACGGGAAGTCATGCATGGAAAAGTAGGCCTTTTTAACTGCTTTGCCATCATCTTTCCATGAGTCTCATAATTTTTCTTTTCGGCTGGCAGGCTGCTTCAGAAATCTCTCTCATTGACGTAATGTGTTGGCAAGGACATTGAAACGGGAAAATTTTTATTAATTTTTTTAAAAATAAAATTATCAGACATAAGTAACAACAGAATCTGCTGTTGTTTCGTTCCATTTCAATGCTTAAAGGGAGTATCTCAAAATATTCTTATGGAAATAATGGTGGAACAGTTTTATCTCAATACTTGTAACAATAATCTATCCCATTATCTCACGAAACATCTTGGTAGTATCTAAAATTCTAAATAATAAGATCAAGCCTTTCGTCAAGCTATAGTTTCCATCCAATCGAAGATTAAAAGATCTCATCCATAAATCTAGCACATTCAGATCTGACAAAATTTATCGTTTTTTACAATAATATTTGCAAATTAATTGGGCTAGAGCTCACCAGTTGCATCCTTGAGATCCAAATTATTGGGAAGCTTTTTTTTTTTTTTAAGTAGCAAATTGCCCCCCCCCATACACACACATATATAGAAAGAGAGAAAGTGCTAGACTTAGTTACACTCACATGTAGGCAAGCTCAAATCCAGTTATCATTTTCACTTCTGGATCAACACTGATTATGTATCCCAAAGATAAAAAAAGTATGATAGCTTTAACATCCGTATGGGTTCAAAGATAAAAAAAAAAT
This sequence comes from Metroxylon sagu, assembly GCA_017589505.3. Classification (NCBI taxonomy): domain Eukaryota; kingdom Viridiplantae; phylum Streptophyta; class Magnoliopsida; order Arecales; family Arecaceae; genus Metroxylon; species Metroxylon sagu. The sequence goes on along the minus strand of JACVBY030000473.1, from coordinate 140,820 downwards.
AATTTAAGGCTTGGCTAGATGTAAGTGTAGCTAAGTCCAACTCTCTCTCTTTCTCTATCTCTCTCTCTATATATATATATATTACTTTTTTTATGTTGCTTTTAGCTATACGTAGATGATGCTATAAATAAAGAAAAATCTAAGAATATAAAGGAGTGGAATAAGGGTTGAACAAGCTTTTAAATAGATGGGATTAAAGCTTGATTTTTGATAAAAATAACCTAATTGAATTCTATACGCATGTCAAACATGTATCATTGAGCAATATATGCATCTATACCCACTCAAGTAGCAAAATGCTCAGATATAACATTTAGGGACCTCCACAAATAAAGCTGAGATTCGTAAAGCAAGAATTCAGATCTTTGCCAATATGTCTGATACCTCAAAAGCCTAGAAATGTATTCGCCCACTAAAATCCACTTACCAAGATTCTATCAACAAATTGGAAGTAATTGAATAGATGATAGGATCAACTCGCAGCATATGCTCCACTTTACGAGTTTAATATTATACTGTCCATTTGGTGAGATCAACTGGTGCAATAAAACACTAAACGCTGCTAAAGAACCAAAGCTACTAGAATTTGATGAAATCAATGAACAACTTTTAAACTCGTTTCAAGAAATAAAGAGAATCGTAACTCACAAAACAGTAGACCAAGGACCAGAAAACAAGCATACTTCCAAGGGCCATGTAGGTCATGCGTGTGGTTCACTTGACTCAATCTTGTCTCCATCCACGCCTCCACTCTCACCCCACAAACTTCAAAGCATTCAAGGCTTCCAACTCGAGAAAGAATAGCAAAGAGAACGTGGCATCGGACATCGCCTGCTCACGTCCCATGCCGTGCTTTCTCCTCCACGAGAGATCGCCAGTCACAGCCGTCCGATCATCCTCGTACGGTCCCTGATCGTGGGTCCCCCCCCAACGGAGGCAAGTACACGTGGGGCCCTCGAATAGGCCAAGGCTTGGGGGAACGTGAGGGGGACATGCATGCAACATTCTTCTATGTCGGCACAAATTATAGAGCATTCAGCCACAGTGCTTCGGCCCCTCCTTTTGCTCTTCTTTTCGGGCCGTTTTTGGGGAGCAATGGCGTTCACCAATTGCATGCTGGCCTCAGGTTCCCTTTAAATATAATGGAAGTACGTTCGCAGCCCTAGCGTAGGCGTTGGAGAGCATAAAATAATCGCCGGGATATATGGTGTTGTGTCTCCTTGGGGCCACGTATATTTCTAATCCCCATTTCTTTGGCTTTGATTCTGTCACTGCTGTAGGATCGGAGGGGAACACACGCCATGGAGGATCATGGAATCAAGGGATTTGCTTGAGCCTTGAGATGTCACCTATTGGCAGGTCGAGCGTCGTTGAAGAGGAGCAATCATAGGATTAAAGAAGCCTACGTTGGTGCTCAAGTTTCTAACTATGGTTTTCCTTTTGTTATTTCAATTAATTTAACGTGTCCTCACTCTAATAATCCCATGCTGTGCATGTGAAACTCCTTGGAATACGTGCAGCTTTGAGTAGATTATTGCGTTTAATCAGTCTTCAAATGGATAACGAGGCTTTGTTTTTATCTAACCACCCTATGTTATATATTGAAGACCCAGAGGTTACCATGCTAAAAGATAATTTTAGGGTCTTCTTTCATTATAAAGCCTTGCTTGCAGGGTAATTGTTATATCCCTGGCCTCCGGCAATTGAGGGACAATTAGATTTTTCCGCCAATCAAGGGTATATCATGATGCTTGGAAAGTATTCCACCAATTATTCTCTCGTTCCTTCTAAATAGTTAATGCTTCTCAGTGGTAGCACGCCTGTCATATGGAGAAATGAATTTTAACTGAATCCTCTACACATATATCATGGTTTCTTTGGAGGTCAACTAAAGGAAACAATTGGAATAAATTTCAATGATATTGAATATTACTGATTTAGAAAGATCAGTAACCTTGGTGTGGATCATTCTGAATATTATAAAGAGATTGAAAAAGATTTAAGAGCAAGATCTATAACATCAAGAAGCTGGATCGCATGCCAAATATTCGGAGGTCCTAACTTGCTAGTTGAGCACCCAATTGAGGTTTAGGATGAGCAAGATTCTGTCATTCAAGTTTTGAAATGAATCGGCTAGGTCAAAAATTTCCTTTCTAGAAATGATTTTGATCAAAGCTTTTCTCTCTCTCAAAGAAAAAGAAGAATTAGTTAAATTGGCTGAGAGGCAACATCAAACACAGAAGTTGAGATATATTACATATAGGATTCAGCTTTTCATGATAATTTTCATTAAATATACCTATTCAGGATAGCTATAAGCTTCTTTTTAACTAGAAGCAAAATATAATCTAAATTATGTAAGGATAAACCTTACTAATATAAATGAAAACTTTGTATCTCAGTTTTATGATTCATTAATGAAAGAAAAGCTCTTGCTTTTCTTTCTTTATTAAGTTATTTCTTTTATCTTTTTTTAGTTTTTTTAAAATGATTCAGTTCGAGCAAGTTAGAAGAATTTCCTCTTCCTTTCCGATTAGATCAACTATTGTCATATAATAAAAAAACTTCTATTTGCTACATGACGGTTTTAAGAACCTCAAAAAGGTGATTCTTAGAGGTGATTCTTAGAGTTAATCTTTTAATACAACAGGATATGTTCATTGATAGCATGGTTAACACCTGAAAAGATAATTATCAAATGAAGATGTAGTTAAGACAAGGAAAATTGCATCAGTTTTAGCATGATAAATGAGCAAAATTGGTGAAATTAACAGCACCCCTCCCCGTTTCTGAAAACAACAATCTAATCTTGAGTATTACTTAGAGTTTTAACTTTAGAAAAGCTTTGAATTGAGAAGAAAATATTGAGGAGAGGTAATGCAAAGGGAATATTTAGTTACCTAGGCCAAATCTTTTCAAATCCATAAATACTAGAAGTTCCAAGAGTACAACCACCAGATAAGCAAAACAATTTTTTTTCTAGCTGGGAAGAAAATCTCAAAACTAATAAAGGGGGCTTACATGATGAAGAGAGGCATGCACGCAAGCATGATGCAAAATAGCTTTGTTCAATTTTCTTAAATTTTGATGGGGAGGCCTGTATGATGTACTAATCTAGTTAAAATGAATTAAAACATAAAAGGTTTTAGAGATCTGGTGAGCTCTACAGAACCGCACAGTGCCTATCCAAATGTTCTATTGAACTGAAACATAATATTTTTATAACAAAGCATTTACTTTTTAACTAAAACAACATTGTTGTTGAGTCCATAGCTGCACACTTTGTTAAATCCAGGCAACTCACTGGTCAATACTAATATTAAGTCAATTTACAATGCAGTTTTGTCAAATACAAAGCAAGAATGGGTATAGAGCTGATTCATGAACTTGCTAACTGTCCACATCCTTCTAATTCTCTTATCCTGCACCGGTTATCCTATGGTTCTTTTTGACCAGTTCAAACCATTTCATCAACATATCATGAATCCCATTCCAAAGAAATTCTTAGCTTGCCACTAACATTTAGACACTGCCATATAAATCTTTACGCAATAGGTGTTGTAGTAGTTACTACTCTCATAACTGCTGTAAAGTTATTACGTGACAAAGTCATGGCATCTGATCCACATAAATGGGAGGAAAATTTAGACCCCGCCTGGGAACAGGAAAATAATGCCTAAGAAATATATTCTTAAAAAGTGTATGCTTAGAAAATATGTTCTTGGGAAGTAGATTTATGAAAAAATGGCTTTGGCACGTTTGATTGGACATGAAAAAAAGGCTTGGAAAATACACTTTCCCAAATGTTTTGCATTTGATTAGCCACAAATTTTCCTAAGAAACGAGTAGAAAATGCCATATATATATATATATATATAAGATGCAAATTTGGTAGGTTTAAACTAGGCAAATTCAATTATTAAGTATAAAAAATACTCTAATATTACTTTCATATTATATTATATTATATTATTATTGGTTAAAATATAATATAACATAATTAGAATATTATAATATCATATTATAATTTAATTATAATATAATATGTGAAAAATCTTGTATAAAAAATCTTATTTTATTTTGTTTTCGGGATCATGGATAATTTTGAAAGTAATTTTTTTTGCCAACTTTTCAAGAGAAAGTAGCTCTCTTCATGCCTGACATGGTAACCACTTTCTATTTTGATAGAAAAAATAACTCTCTGTAGAAAATCCTTCCTCTTTTAACCTTTTTGAAATAGAGATGATAATTTTAACCCATGAAGTAGGAATTCATTCCACTTTATCTCATTTAGAACGGGGATTCCTCATCTTTTATAAAGATATGATGGAGATGGAGATTAATTTTATCTCTACCAGTAGGGTGAAGCAAAGATGAGATTAAATATATTCTCATTACGTTAGTCTTATATTTAAGTTTAAGTATTATATTATCCTTATATATCTGAATGATATTTAATTTATAGTTTAATTTAAACTTTTAATTATTTTAGTTACAAGTATAAATTTAATACATAGATATTAAATTCATTGATATACTTGATGAAATTTTTTTTTTTCAGATATATTATTAATTTTATATTTTTATTAAAAATTTATATATGTTGTTAAGTATCGTGCGGGTAGGATCAAAATAAGGATATGACTTCTAGCTCTGAGGGAGCGTCTTGGAGCTCAGTAACATATTTGGGGACTTAGTCTACTGTTGTCAATTGCTTAAAGACTCGTGTTAAGACGTCTTCTAGATCCAACTTCTCATCCAATGATTCATTTTTTTGGTAAAAGGGATGGAGATTTATCTTTTTCAATGGATGAAGATTGGGATTAAAAAGAATCTTCATTCATGAGGTTAATAGGAATGGGCATAGAGATAAGAATCTCGGCTCTACCTCAATCGAACGCGTTGCCAACCTTGTTTTGAAACCTCAATTGGCATCACGGCCGACGCTGTCCTAATCAAACAAGGAAGCAATTTCAATTTTATTCAGGACACTCAACGAATCAAACTGTCATTTTCATTTTGCCAAAGCATTCCATACGCTGAATCAGTCAGCTGATTTCCATGCAAATCTGGGCGGGCAGCAAGGATTTCAAAGTTTTCCATGTGGCTCTCCTATTCCCTCTTAGTTATCTTGGTTGCTACAGGCTGAGAGGACCAGAAACATTATTCACCGTTTCTCCTAATGCGAGTTCTCTGTTTTCAACTTAAATTAAAAATAAAAAATAAGAAAAGTGTTTTTTTTTTTCTCTTTTTTATTTTTGGGAAATTTCTGATTCTGATGTCCATTTTGGTCCTAGCAAATGAAACCTTGGGCATGAGACAGGCGGGCATTGTGGGAATGGGGACCGCCATGCTCCTTGCGGAAGCGAAAGTCTCCACCCTTCCTTCCACGGTAGATGGACAGGAGTTCGGAGACACAGGAAAAGCAGCAGCCAATGAGAAAAAAGAAGCCAACTTCTTCCGAAGGCCAATCAGGTGAACGTCGGAGCGCCGACGGGTACGTTCCCCTTTTCACATGGGCTGTTCCCCAAAGCCGGAGCACTCGCAATTAAGGCCCTAACTGTAAACCATAAAGCTCACCCACGGCCAAACTCGATAAGGACTGGAAAATTGGAGGGCAAGTAAAAGTTTCTAGAGGGCATGAAAAGCACTCCATATCTTTTATACGAAAAGCTTTCAGAAACTGAAGTAAAGCTACCAAAAACTGTTACCAAAGTTCAGCGTGAGAGTTGATTCGTGATACGGCTGTACATTTCCTACGATGAGCCATCAACAGAGTATGCAGGCTTGCTAAAAAAAAAAACTTAGTTCATAATAATAGCATTTATAACCACATTTCGATCAGACTCTTTGGTCCGTGACTCGTGCCCCCTCCTTTACGGAAAGTCCTATCCAAGTTCTGAAAATATTAGATGTGTATTTGTCACGCCCCAAGATTCAGTGGCCCAGGGATGACAGTCCGTCGCATGCCAGACATACAAGGCATTCAGTATAATATTATTATAACAAGAAGGGATAATAACTATATGTCATACAAAATTTAAATTCTCCATAATATCAGTTATGTACTGTTGGGCAACAAACCAAAATTTCAAAATAAATCCAAATGGGGTTACGTATAATAAAATATAAACTACATCATGAAGCTCCCAATTACCCCTATTGTTGCCCCTGATAATTTTGTAGCTCTCAAAAAAAAATTATAAGATTTAATAAGCTTACGCTCAGTAAGTAAGCCTACTGTAACATAATATAGCCAATTCAGAATTTTACCGAGTCAAATACATGTCATGCTTCCAAATTTAAAAATATTTCATCATATTATAGAATTATGCAAATCTCATGTTTTAATAAATTGGAAGCAAATATTATGTAATAATATTTCAAAATACCATTTCAATTCCAAATCACTATAAATCTCATTTTGTACTAATGTCCCACGTCTACGTAACAAAAATCTCAAAGATGTGTATGCCCCCAGTGGAGGAAGGGTGTCGGAGTTATTTAGCATATAATGTCATATCCTGTCACAGCACATCTCAAGGATGTGTGTTCTCCACATATTCCTCATATGGAGGTGGGTCCTGAAGTCACGTAACATATAATGTGGACCGTGATAACATATAATAACACAATCACAAATAACATTTGTATGCATTATTGTAAACATATATCAATTTACTTTTCACATTTTACCAAATTTGGTAATTTCACATAATCATGTCCATAATAAATTACAAGTATAAAATACCAATTTAATTTATAAAAATTAGCAATAATCAAGTCAAATAATTATTTGCATAAATGTGGTACCACGAATATCATTTTTCAAATAATACTTTAAATCAATTTCTTTATTTCAATAATGACATAATTTAATAATGATTTATGAAAATCATTATAACTGGCTTACTTATCTCACAACGTTAATCCCAAGGTGTAAATCAACTGTATGGACCTCTGGGTACCTACAACATAATTTTTTAGATTTTTAAATTTAAAATTTAGGATGTCAAACTTACTCCTACACTTAGCCCAATCTAATCTTGGGCCCAAATTTGGGCTTGAATATCTCCAAATATAGAAGCCCAAATGGAAAAATAAAAATTTTTCGACAAACTAGGATCAGAGCTGATCCAAGCCCTATTTTTCTTTTATTGGGCCCGACCCATTTTGGGGCCCAAGAATTGAGCCCAATCGGGCTCACTAAACTGCGCCGAACCCAGCCCAGTCCCCTTCTTTTCCTTTTTTCCACCTCTGGTTCACCTGAACCAGGGGAGGAATAAAATGGCCCGCGGCCTGGGGCCGCCGCCAGCCCTTTCCGAGGGTCGACCCACGGCGCCGTCGGCCCGGCCGGCACCGAAGATTGGACCGGGCGCGGCCGCGCGCGGCCCTCCTCTTCCCTTCCCTCTTTTCTCTTCTTTTTTTCTTCTTCTTCTTCATCGTGCCTACAAGACGGGCCATCGGCCGGCCGGTTGACCCCACCGGGACGCCACCCGGCACCGATGGGGGCCGCCGGCCGAGCTCCCGGCCCCGCGAGCTTGCCGGGCATGCCGCTGGGCCCGAACCAACGGGGGAGCCGATTCGGCCCCCACGACAGGGAAGGGCCATTCGGCCCTCTCCCTTGCCTCGCCCCCCTGCCGGCAGCACGGCCGGCCACCACCGGCCGTCGGCCGACCTCGCCGGACGCCGCCCGGCGGCCGGCGGGGGCCACCGCCCACATCCCGGCCCGGCGAGTCGGCGGGCACGCCGCCGGCCCGAACCGAGTCACTGTGGGAGGGCCATCCGGCGGCCCTCCCCTATTTCCTCCTTGCCGGCAGCACGACCGGCCACCTCTGGCAGGTCGGACCCCACCGGACGCCGCCCCAGTGCCGATAGGGGCTATCGGCCGAGACATCGGGCCCGGCGAGCCGGCGGGCACGCCGCCGGGACCGAACTAAGTGCGGGAGCCGGTTCGGCTCCCGTGATAGGGGAGGGCCCTCCCGCGGCCTTCTCCCTCTCTCTCTACCGCTCTCACTCTCTCTCTACTCTCCTCATCGGTGAGGGGGTTATCTGACGGCGGCGAGGGCGGCGAGGACGAGCAGAGGCAACAATGGCGACGGGTCAGAGAGGCAAAAACAAAGGGTAAAGGAGATGGAGGGGACTGGCACAGTCCCCTCCTCTCCCTTTTTCCTCAGCGAGGAGAGGGCTGAGCCCTCCCCTGCGCCCACATGTGCGCGCGTGAGTGCGCACGCGCTGGCATGCATGCAACGCGCTGGCATGCATGCAACGCGCGGCGTGCCGCGCACCGACGTCGCGTGATATATTTTAACATTTTACGTGGGGGGGTTACATCCTCCCCTCCTTATAAAAATTTTCGGCCTCGAAATTAATGCATATCACGAATAAAACTTTGGAGACCCAAATTGAAAATTACAAGCTTTATTTATCTTTCTAATCAAAGTACAACAGTAGATACTCTTTTGTACATATATATACAAATATCTACTCAGATACAAATAGATGAGGATATTTCTTCTTCATCTCCTCTTCAAGTTCCCACGTAGCCTCCCGTTCAGAATGATTACTCCACTGAACTTTAACATAGGGAATGCTACGCCGTCTCAAAACTTGATCTTTGTGGTCCACAATACGTATAGGATGCTCTACATATGTTAAATCCTTCTTCAACAATATGGGCTTCGCTTCTATCATATGGCTGGGGTCAGGAATATACTTCCTCAACATAGAGACATGAAATACATTATGTACCCCAGAGAGTGCAGGAGGTAATGCCAGGCTATAAGTCATTTCTCCCACTCTGCTCAAGATCTCAAACGGCCCAATGTATCGTGGACTCAATTTTCCTTTAAGCCCAAACCTCATCACATCTTTGGTTGGTGATACCCTTAGGAAGACATGGTCCCCAACCTAAAATTCCAGCTCCCTTCTTCTTACATCAGCATAGCTCTTCTGTTGGCTCTGAGCTACTCGAAGTCTTTCCTTAATCAGCTGCACTTTTTCTACTATTTGCTGAATTAGCTCAGAGCCCAATAATTTTCTTTCCCCCATATCATTCCAACACAAGGGAGATCTGCATTTCCTACCATACAGAGCTTCAAATGGAGCAATTTTGATACTGGCTTGGTAATTGTTATTGTAAGCAAACTCCACCAATGGTAGGTGGTTGTCCCAAGCACCACCCAAGTCCATCACATAAGCTCGTAACATGTCCTCTAAGATCTATATGGTCCTCTCAGACTGTCCATCTATCTGGGGTGGAAAGCTGTGCTGAAATTCAGTTTGATCCCCAGAGCCCTAGGAAGACTCTTCCAAAACTGGGACACAAACCTGGTATCCCGATCTGACACAATCAACTCGGGGACACCATGAAGCCTTACGATCTGCTCAATGTACATGGTGGCCAATCTCTCACTAGAGACCCTAACTCTGAACGGTAGGAAATGGGCTGACTTGGTCAATCTATCAACAATGACCCAGGCAGCATCATTGCTTTTGGAAGTTTTGGGCAAACTAGTCACAAAATCCATAGTGATCTTTTCCCATTTCCACTGGGGAATCATCAGAGACTAAAGAGGTCCTGCAGGCCTTTGATGTTCGACCTTCACTTGTTGGCACACTAAGCACTTAGCTACATATTGAGCAATTTCTCTTTTCATCCCTTTCCACCAAAAATTTTTCCGTAGGTCTCTGTACATTTTGGTGCCTCTTGGGTGAACAGTATAGGGAGAGTAATGAGCCTCTCTCAAAATTTTGGTCCTTAGATCCTCTACATTTGGCACGCAGAGCCTACTATTAAATCTTAGAGATCCATCCTCCATTATTTTGAATTCATTCTAAACCCCTGACTGCATAGCTTCTTTAATCTTTTGCAGTTCCAAATCTTCTTTATGTGAAAACTTAATCCTGTCAATTAGGGTTGGCTGAAGTACAAGTATTGCAAGAAGTTCATAGGACCGCTGTACTCACAAACCAACCTTCAACTTTTCAAAATCTATGTGAATATGAGGTTGAGAAGTAATTATGGAAGCTAGCTCTGAAGAGGACTTCCTGCTTAAGGCATCAGCTACCACATTGGCCTTCCCTGGGTGATAATACAGATTCAGGTCATAATCCTTTAGTAGCTCTAGCCACCTCTTCTGCCTCAAGTTTAGCTCCTTCTGGATAAAAATATATTTCAGACTTTGATGGTTTGTATACACATCACGGGTCTCCCCATATAGATAATGCCACCAAATTTTTAGAGCAAATATCACAGCGGCCAACTCTAGGTCATGAGTAGGATAGTTCTGCTCATAAGGCTTCAACTGCTTGGAGGCATAGGCTATCACCTTCCCTTTCTGCATTAGAACACCTCCCAATCCCTCTCGAAAGGTGTTAGTGAATAAAGTATATCCTCCAGATGTAGATGGAAGGGTAAGGATAGGGGCTGACACCAGGCGCTGCTTGAGCTCCTGGAAACTTCTCTCACACTCCTCTGACCAAACAAACTTTGCTCGCTTTTGGGTTAAGCGAGTCAGAGCAAAGCAATGCAAGAGAAGCCTTCCACAAATCTGGATAATAACCAGCTAGCGCCAAGAAGCTTCTGACTTCTGAAACATTGGAAGGCCGGCACCAGTTCACGACAGCCTTAATCTTCTTAGGGTCTACAGATATACCGTCTTTGGATATGATATGACCCAGGAAGGATATTTGGCTCATCCAGAAGTCATATTTCTGCAGCTTGGCATAAAGTTTCTTCTCCCGAAGAGTCTGCAGAACAATCCTTAAGTGGTCTTCATGCTCCAAATGACTTTTAGAATATATCAAGATATCATCAATGAAGACCACTATAAACTGATTTAGATATGATTTAAAAATCATGTGCATCAAGTCCATGAATGCTGCCAGGGCATTAGTCAATCCAAACGGCATCACCAAGAACTCATAATGGCCATACCTGGTTCTGAATGCAGTCTTAGAAACATCCTCAGCTTTAATCTTAAGCTGATGGTACCCTGATCGAAGATCAATCTTTGAGAATATCTTGGCTCTTTGCAGTTGATCAAATAAATCATCAATCCTCGGCAAAGGGTACTTGTTCCGCACTATTACCTTATTAATTTCTCGGTAATCAATGTAGAGCCGAACACTGTCATCCTTCTTTTTAACAAACAATACTAGAGCACCCCAGGGAGAGACACTGGGTCTGATAAATCCCCGATCCAGAAGCTCCTACAACTGACATTTTAGCTCATTTAGCTCAGCTGGGGCCATGCGATAAGGAGCCTTGGATATAGGTTCAGTGCTAGGGGCTAAATCAACAGTGAACTCGACTTCTCGATTCGAGGGTAATTCAGTCAATTCCTCCAAAAAGATATTAGGGAAGTCCCGAGCCACTGGAATATGCTCCAACTTGTGTTCTTTCTGCTGAAAGTCTCTGACCACAACAAGAAACCCCTGACCACCCTTTCTTAGATATTTCCTAGCTTGCAGAGCTGAGACTAATACTAAAGCCAGGTGTTTCTGACTCCCAATAAAACTGAATTCAGAAAGATTAGGAATTTTAAAGATCACCCTTTTCCTGAAACAGTCTATAGAAGCATGATAGGAGGCCAACCAGTCCATCCCCAAGATTACATCAAAGAACTTCAGTGGGAGGACTATCAAATCAGCATTCAACCTCCTATCTTCCATGTCAATTAGGCAGGATTTACATACTGAGTCTACCATCATAACATCTCCATTTGGGAATGCAATATGCAACTCTTGCTCTAGAGGAATGGGTGTCAATGATGCATTCTTGGCAAAATAACTATCAGATACAAATGAATGTGTGGCACCCGAATCAATTAAAGTTTGAGCATAAGTGTTGCCTACTTTAAACATACCTGTCATAAAGATTAACTTAACTTAAATGTCATACAGTTTCATATGTTTTTTTCTCTATCAACTATCATAATCTATGCATTACACCAGATATGAATGCAATAATTTTTAAAGAAATATATATTAAGTTAACAGGCATACCTGTCACCACAGTATTAGAGGCAGCAGCGTCCTGCTGAGTGAGGGTAAAGACCCTTCCTTGGGTCCTGAGCTACTGCTGGCTCTTTCCTTGATCTGAAGGAGGCTGCTGGTCCTTCCGGAGGGGACAGGTGACCATCTTGTGATCCATCTTGCTACATATAAAGTAAGCACCAGTCAGCCTACGGCACTGTTTGCCTGGATGGGCCTTCCCGCAATGAGGACAGTGGGTCTCCTTATCCTTTTGCCCTGAGAGAGCCTGAAAGAAACCCTCCTCTTCTTAGCCTACCCTGAGAATTGACCAGAAGAAGGTCTTGCCCTTTTCATCTGCTGCTCCCTCACCTACTGAATAGCAATCATGTCCCTCTCAATCACCAGAGCCTTGCTCACCACTTCACTGTAAGTGGGGAGCTCAAAAGCATTGACTGCCTGCCTCAGCCTGGGCTGCAGTCCCTCAGTGAACTTAGTGATCTTGGCTCTCTCAGTGATCACAAAATCAAGAGCAAATCGGGCCAATCATCTAAATTCAGCTTCATACTGGGCCACGGAGAGGTTCCTCTGCTCCAATCTCATAAACTCTGACTCCATCTGTCTCTGTACACTCCTGGGGAAGTACTGGTCATAAAAAGCCTCCTTAAACTGTCCCCAAGAGATGGCCCGACCTCCCAATCGCTACTCCAACAGTAGCCACCAATCATAAGCTTCCCCCTGAAAGAGGTAGGTGGCAAATCTAATCCGCTCCTCCTCCTGGCTGCCAAGGGTCGTAAAGGCCTTCTCTATCTCTCTTATCCACCTCTCCGCATCAAGTGGGTTGGTGGATCCAGTGAAGGGAGGAGGGGCCAGGCTCTTAAACTTTGAGAAGCTACGACCCCCTCCCTGCCAGGGCTGAGATGGAGCGAGCTGAGCAGACTGTTCGGGCTGGACCGGCTAGATCTGAGGAGTAGGAGGGGCAGACGAAGTCTGAGGAATGGTAGAGCTAGATAGAGTAGGCAGTATCTACTGAATCTGCTACTGCATAGCCTGTACTGCCTAAGTCACTCCCAAAAAGGCTCCGAGCAACTTGGCCTGCAGCTGCTGTGGGTCGTTGCCAGCCGGGGCAATGGAACCCGTATCTGCTGAGGCTTCTTGGCCTCCCTGCTGGTCAGGGTCACCAGCCTAAGAGTCCCCATCATGTCGCTGACTACTAGTGCGACGAGGCATTATGAAATCCTGCCAAGGTTAGGATCCAATCAATATCATTATAAACCTCCAAATCTCAAGCATTTTTAAACTACTTGAATTTTCCCTAGAGTTATTATCCTCCTAATGTCCTATCAATATTTGGCCTAGAGTTAATCATGTGTTTGTCCCTAATATCAAACCTTGCTCTGATACCACTACAAGCTGTCACGCCCCAAGATCCAGAGGTGGTGGCCTAGGGGTGACAGCCCACCGCATGCCAGGCATGCAAGGCATCCAGTACAGTATTATTACAACAAGGAGGGATAATAACTACATGTCATACAAAATTTAAATTCTCCATAATATCAGTTATGTACTGTTGGGCAACAAACCAAAATTTCAAAATAAATCCAAATGGGGTTACATATAACAAAATATAAACTATTCCCAATTACCCCTGTTGTTGCCTCTGATAATTTTGTGGCTCTGAAAAAAATATTGTAATATTTAATGAGCTTACGCTCAGTAAGTAAGCCTACTGTAACATAATATAACCAATTCAGAATTTTACCGAGTCAAATACATGTCATGCTTCCAAATTTAAAAATATTTCATCATATTATAGAATTATACAAATCTCATGTTTAAATAAATTGGAAACAAATATTATGTAATAATATTTCAAAATACCATTTCAATTCCAAATCACTGTAAATCTCATTTTGTACTAATGTCCCACGTCCACGTAACAAAACATCTCAAAGATGTAACCTCCCTGTATGCCCCTAGTGGAGGAAGGGTGCCGGAGTTATTTAGCATATAATGTCATATCCTGTCACAGCACATCCCAAGGATGTGTGTTCTCCACATATTCCTTCTATGGAGGTGGGTCCTGAAGTCACGTAACATATAATATGGACCGTGATGATATATAATAACACAATCACAAATAACATTTATATGCATTATTGTAAACATATATCAATTTACTTTTCATATTTTACTAAATTTGGTAATTTCACATAATCATGTCCATAATCAATTGCAAGTATAAAATGCCAATTTAATTTATAAAAATTAGCAATAATCAAGTCAAATAATTATTTGCATAAATGTGGTACCATGAATATCATTTTTCAAATAATACTTTAAATCAATTTCATTATTTCAATAATGACATAATTTAATAATGATTTATGAAAATCATTATAACTGGCTTACTTATCTCACAACGCTAATCCCAAGGTGTAAATCAGCTGTATGGACCTCTGGGTACCTACAACATAATTTTTTAGATTTTTAAATTTTAAATTTAGGATGTCAAACTAACTCCTGCACTTAGCTCAATCTAATCTTGGGCCCAACTTTGGGCTTGAATATCTTCAAATATAGAAGCCCAAATGGGGAAATAAAAATTTTTCGACAAACTAGGATCAGAGCTGATCTAAGCCTTAATTTTCTTTTATTGGGCCCGGTCCATTTTGGGGCCCAAGAATTGAGCCCAATCAGGCTCACTAGATTGGGCCGAACCCGGCCCAGTCCCCTTCTTTTCCCTTTTTCCACCCCTGGTTCACCTGAACCAGGGGAGGAATAAAATGGTCGGCAGCCCTGGGCCGCCGTCGGCCCTTCCCGAGGGTCGACCGGCCACCACTGGCCGGTCGGACCCCGTCAGATGCTGCCCCGGTGCCGACGGGGGCCACCGCCCACATCTCGGGCCCAGCGAGCCGGCAGGCACACCACCGGGCCCGAAGCGAACACCAGGGGAGGGCCATCCAGCGGCCCTCCCCCATTTTCTCATTGCCAGCGGCACGGCCGGCCACCTCTGGTCGGTCGAACCCCACTGGACGCCGCCCCAGCACCGATGGGGGCTGCCGGTCGGGACATCGGGCCCGGCGAGCCAGCGTGCACGCTGCCGGGCCCGAACCAAGTGTGAGAGCCGGTTCGGCTCCCGCGACAGGGGAGGGCCCTCCTGCAGCCCTCTCCCTCTCTCTCTACCGCTCTCACTCTCTCTCTCCACGCTCCTCGCCGGTGAGGGGGTTACCTGATGGCGGCGATGGTGGCGGGGACGAGCAGAGGCGATAACGGCGATGGGTCGGAGAGGCAGAAACGAAGGGTAAAGGAGACGGAGGGGACTGGCAGAGTCCCTCCTCTCCCTTTTTTCTCAGTGAGGGGAGGGCTGAGCCCTCCCCTGCGCCCACGTGCGCGTGCGTGGGTGCGCGCGGGCTAGCGTGCATGCAGCGCGCCATATGCCGCGCGCCCACGCCGCGTTATATATTTTAACATTTTACGTGAGGGGGTTTATAGTATTATTTCATATTACATGTGTGAGAGATGTGAGTATATTTTGTACATAAAAAAAGAAAAAAACAAAGCCATCATACAATTCGTAGATAATATGATCTTCAATAAACAATACAAATTTTGCGTATTGCAAGCAGGAAGGCCATGGTTTTTTTTTTTTTTTTTGAAAGGGGGTTTGTGATAAGCTAGATATATTATACGGGTGAGCCAAATCAAATCCAACTTAACTTAACCAACCTCACCTATTTATATAATGAAATAAATAAATAATTCACATTCATATTTTATATAGATTACTAAATTACTTATATAGTTATATCTCTAACTTTGTTAAGTCATATATAAGTGTATTGCTAAAATTTATGAATAATTAAGATATCAATTCAAAAAATTATTAAATCAACAAAAATATTCTGAACCTTTTTCCTATATTAAAACTTCTATTTAATCCAATTAAATTCAATTGAAATGGCACCATCAATGCAGCTAACCTAATCCAATCCATATTTAGTCCAAGATAAAATTAAGTTGGCCAACTAAGTAAATCACAATATATTCAATTGCTGACGAGTGACAGGCAACGTAAGAGCCTTGAGCACATTCCAATGAATGAATGAATCATCCGATAAGCAGCAGGAAGGGTTGAACGAGGGCGAGCAAAGCGATGACTTTCTTGATTCTTTTATTATTTAGTGCATACAAAATGAGGCCTTCTTCGTCTGAAAAAAAAACCTCGTTTCGCTTCGAATCTGAAGAGTCCTGAGATCGCTGCTACTTATCTCTAAAAGTCAGTCAACTCTCTAAAGGGGCTTTATAGTCTCAGAAGGCCACCTTCCAACTACGAGACATAAAGCTCATCTGATTGTTGTGACAGTTTTAGGATCACTTGGACTGTTTGGCAGTTCTAGCATCAAATGAAGGTCAAGAAAACCAAGGCCCAAAAGGCCTAACCCAAGAAAGGTTGTCATCATTTGGAGATACAAAAGCTTATTATTTTCAAGGACCACCAAAGTCCTAACATGTATGTATGTATATATGCATGTATATTGCTAGCAATTTTATGGTGCAAATAGGTAGAAAAAAAGCTTGTCTAGTTATCACAATTTTTTGCTTAGCAGCCAAAGACTTTGGATTTAACTCTTGGATGTTGAATTTTCAGAAATCTAGAGTAACTATAATATGGATGGGTCTTCGTCTCTTTTTATCGAACTACAATGTAGGGATAGTGATTTAAAATATATTAAATTTGAATGTGATGATCTCAATCAAGTATGGTGGTTATGTGTGAGTGAAAATAGAAATAAAAATCAAGGGAGTTTATATTGCCAACCCTATGTTTTATGATAGTCCACTTCTTTTATTTGCGATAGCTTTATGATACAATTGAGGGACGCAGGGAATTTGCAGTTATTTTAGCGAGCATTCCAGTTGATATGTTTGACGAATACTTCCTACGTTAGTGTTGCCACATTGCATTTGTGAACTAGACGTGGGCGCCCACACATCCCCTGGCAGTAAAAGCAAAACGCAATGGACTTGAGCATTGATTCGAGATAAGTAGCTGAAATTTTATGACAAAATCTCTGGTTTCTTGATAACCTCCTGATATTTCTCAAGATTCTATAGAAACAACTAAAAACCAAGGAAGATATGACATGTCTACCTGTGCACAATAAATCCTTCTTATCTTAAAATCATTATTGTAATATGGGAAGGGGAAACACCTTTTTCAACTTCTAACTTCCCACGTTCTTCTATTTAAGTCCTGATGCGAGCTCGTATGCAATAATGTACAATGCCAAATCAATAAATAAAGAGAGAGAGAGAGAGATTTGGGGGGAGGGGAAGGATGACCAGCTTCAAGCTTGTGAAATAGTTGATGGTAGAGCGACCACAAGCTCCCTGGCCGGCGGCCAGAATACGGCCAAACCCAAAATGCCTACTAATGATTGCGGTAAGGGCAAATTATATGTTAGTTTTGATTGTTTGGGGGTGATGTTATAAATAATGATAACTTTAAAAACATATGGATATCCTATAAAGATATAATGGCATTATACAATGACGTTGAATGATTAAAAATGAAGCTCTATTTCTAAAAAATAATGATGAAAAGGTATGATAACTAAACCCCATATGTTAAAACATGTATAATGATGATGATAATGATGATGATGATGATGATGATGATAAGAATAGATTGAGGTGCAATATTATGACAACACGGTAAAAAAACTGTAATATGCTCTCTGTGCCTACAAACAACATGATTTTTCAATCTTAACTTCAAGATGAGAACCTCACAATATGAATCGGAACCAAGTCCTAATATATTTTTAGCAAATATAATTTTGGTCTTCAAATTTTCATTCAAAATTTATATTGATAAACTTTAAATTATCACAATTTAGTTTTCCATATTTTAAGAACATTACATATATTACATGGATCATTTAAGATTAATAAAGTAGCTGACATGTTGCCCTTGATGTTCCGTTATAAACTAATATGTCATTCTAACATGTTAACTATTCTATCAATTTTAACTAATCTTATGTAATAAAATATCATAAATATAATATTTTTAAAATATAAAAAATTAAATTATAATAATTAAAAATTTAAAGTTGAATTTGAAGTGAAAGTTTGAAGACAAAGGTATATTTTCGTTTATATTTTTTATAACATGCCTCCCTCGTCACCGACACAGGCAATTATGGAGTGTGAAGCTCAATGTAACGTCATGCTCAATTCAATATGATAAAATAGAAAGAAAAAAAAAAAAAGAAATTAAATCGGACCGGGCAGACTCACATTTTAGGACCAAATCAAAGATTGAAAAACCTATCTCTGTGCTCTGTGGGCGAATGCAACTTGGATTCTCAAACTGAACAAGGATCTGGATGGTGATGAGTATGAGTCACTTGATAAATCTACAGACTACCATAGTTGCTAGCGGGCATGGCCCAACTCGTCAATGAGTGCGTGCAAGCTGCTCTCGTCCCAGGGAAGTCTCTAGTCCCGGCCTTAACGATATTACCGTGACGGACGCACGCACAAATCTGTGCTAAAATTGCTGTTAAGGATAACTCTTCCTCTGCTGCACCCTCAGCTCATCGGAACTCAGCTACTGAGGTAATGTGGCAACCTCATCTGTTACTCAGGTGGCAACTACGGTCTTTCAATTCTTGTTCTTGTTTCGTATTGGACGCCTCCATGTATCTGCTTTATGGATCAGTCGATAACAGTGGAATTTTGATCTTCCCTGGAACTACCGTCTGGAGTAACTCGGGCAAGCATATCTCTGCTTGTCCTACTCCACTTGGAGATCGGAGGGAGAGATTGTGTCACGGCGCTCCTCGGGCACCAGTCGAGTCGAGTGATTGTGAGTGACCTTAATGCCCAATTCCGGTTGCCTCCCTCAAGCTTCTACTTTTAATGGCTTCCGGGCGTGGAAACTTTCTTGTCACCCAAGAACCCAATGCATGCTTTCCCCACGCGCAGAAGGTTGCGATCGACTGCTATTTGTCCTAGATGTAGAGTTGAGGACGAAGACATAAAAGTTTCAACGGTTCACAAGAGTCCATTCCGTTGTGAGTTCCTTGAGACATAGACATCGAAGGCCTGTGCCGCAAGAACTTTTCAGATTGGGCTGATTTGCATTCCCTTCTTCAGCATTTTAACATCTGGAATTCATGTAATGAAAGCAATTTTCCAATGGCGCAGTCTTCCTCCGGTCTTATAGCCAGGCAAGCCATTAATCTTGCTCACCATTAGTTCACTTCTTCCAACTCTGTTTCAAGTTCTTGTGACCGGAGAAATGGCGCGTCGCGAGAGCCCTCATGTTATATTTGCTCCTCTTGGTCTCCCCCTTCCATTGGACTGGTTAAGATAACGCTTTGATGCCATTGTCAAAGACCAGAACTCAAAGGTGGGCACTGACTTCATCATTTGAGATGGTTGGATACGTGGTGCATCACAGGGTACAGATACTATAATCAGGATCATGCTAAGCTTCACTCTGCAGCCAGCAAATTGATGAGCAGAGGCTTTAACAATTAAATATTTAAATTTTTCTTAAAATTTCTCCAAAATTATGCATTAAAGGCGGTATCAAATTTTTCTTTAAATTTCTCATATAGATGGTATCGAATTTTAGCCAAATTCTTATATTTATATCCGAATAATTTTAACATGTTTTCTATTATCAAATTCTATTCCTCATATGATTTTATACATAGTTGAACACTTAAATTAAGGTTAAAGATTGTGGTTTATATATTCTCCTAATTTATTATAAAAATTAGATTTTAAAGATTTTAATTAAAAAATATTTTATAAGAATTTTTTCATTGATGAAAGGTTTTTTAATTCAGATTATTTGTTTTATATGTTTAATTTCTAAATTCAATTTCTGCCGATATGACTTATCTTTCAATGTTCATGCTATTTCAGTATATTCTTCATGTCACAACCATGGTAGCACAAACAAATTTTACCATCAACATGCTATGGCACCTTCAATGTAAAGTCTCTTCATGCAACAAAAGTGTGGATAGAAGGAGATTCAATGATTATGATCAGGTTCATCCAGTAGGTGTTACCAGCAACTACTTGCTCTCATCCTCGTAGGGGCTTGAGTTTTTTTTTTTTCACATGAATTAGTAGGGGGTCATTAGGTTTAGAAACCCTATGGCTATATTTGGTCGGTAATTTTTTTTAGCAAAGTATTTTAAAATGCCTAAAAATGTGGCGTTGGAATCCTAGATACCTGTGCCCCAAGAATTCAATGGGTAGGTATATGACATTCTATTGTTAGAAAATCTTAATCCCACCTTCCCCTTAAATTATCTCAATTTTCATGCACATTCATTTTTGTGAGACAAAAGTATCTTTTTTTTATAGCGAATTTTCGATCAATTTTGCTTTGATCGATAGGATATATAAAGGAATAATTTTATAATGTTATCCCTGATTCCGAAGCATGCATCAAACATAACCTTAATACATTCCTAAGCACCCATATCCATAGGTACAAGCCAAATACATTTTTTTTCCACTTCATGGTCATCCTATCTCCAAATATCTAATTCATGAGAAAATGATGCCATATGGACATTTAGATCCATCTAACCAAACACTACCTCCAGTAGGAATCCAATATCTCAACTGGCCTAAAAGTTTTAGCAGTCACCGATCAGGGAGGATATATTTTCCAGAGACTAATATAACTCCTGGCACTTGCACTTAGGAAAAAAAAAAAAAAAATCTTTCATTTACAAAATTCATCACCAAGATTAATAGGAGTTTCCATCTATAGAGACAAAAAGAGTTCATCGATCTTCTGCTCCTCACATGCGGCACGGGCATGGCTAACAGGCAGCGGAGGAGGGATGGTGGCGAGGATGGAAAGGGAAGCCCGACGGCAACCTGGTGGTGGTGGTGGCGGCGGAGGCAGCGAAGGCGCGGGGAGTCGAAGTAAGGCGCTCGCAGCGAGGGCACATAGTGAGGGCGGAGGCAGGCATGGGCTGGCGAGTGTGAGGGGAGAGGATGGTCGGCGGAGCCACCCGCAAGGCCCGCAGCTCCTCCACCTCACGCTGGAGACGGCGGTTCTCCTCTGTCAACGAGCCGAAGCACCGCTTCAGGTACTCACACTCCATCTCCGTCTGCTTCAGCTTCGTCCTGCGTCACGAAGCAGAATAAAGAATAGATATCTTGTAATTTTTCATGTTCCTTCAAACCATGCAGTATACTTTCATATACTTTGTTGTTCAGGTGTTCAGAGAAAAACCATCAAAATCCTAAAATTATGGAACTGGAATTTTGAGGAGAAAATGTACATCCAGTGGAGGAGCCGAATTTCTTTTGTTGGGATCGAATTATACTTATGTCATAATGTAAGTATAAAAAAGTTTAAGAAAGAAATGAAAAAAAAAAACCCAAAAAAAGCTTCTAATATCTTTATTGACATGTATTTAGAAAAAAATATATAATGGTTGGTATCAGCATATTCATATTCATAATAAAATATAACAAAAAAAAAAAGATAAATATCAGACTTTATTGTATCATTTCTATTATACAAAAAAAAAAAAAAAAAAAAAACTTCAGTCTCAGTACCATCGCCTTCGCCCATGTGTTCATCTCAAGACATTTTGAGGAGAACATGAAAACTCCCTGCTTAAATTAAGGACAAGAACCTACGTTGACCAGTACATGAATGTTACTGGAGTTGATGAGTTCTGCCAACCTATCAGGTTGCACTTCTCTCATTTCTGAGAGGTAAAGAAACATGAAATTCCAGAAGTTCTTGGGCTCTACGGGCAATATCTTTTCAATTTTTGAGCTACTAAAGTACTAAAGCATCTCAACTCTTGACATCCATGAAAGCACCCAGGCACTGCCTTAAAAAACAGAGGGAAAAGATTTTTGTGTTTCATTTTTTAATTAATCTTTTTTTTTTAGGCTAAAATCTTATTCTGTTAATAGTTAAATTAACCTCTATGGTTGGAAAATCTAAAATGATCCGGGTGACCAAAGGCCAACTTACACTAGGGCTGGTAATTAATTGATTCAAACCACTCTCAAGCAGCTCATATTCAGCCAAAGCTTATTTGATTATGGCTTCATTGCATTATTTGATATATATATATATATATATATATATATGCATGAATAGCTTCATTGCATTATTTGATATATACATGCATGTGTTAGAGTACGGTTGTTCACAAATTGAAGATTTAACATGCAATAAGTCATTTTTGAGATTAAGTACCACTTCATCCAAACTCAATTCAAGCTTGGTTTATGAATATCCAACCATCTGAAATAAGCTTACGTTCAACTTAGCTCCAAATTAAGCTCGATCAGGCTTGATCAACTAGAAAATGAGTCCAAGTATGTGTTGAATAAATAAACTTAACTGTAATTTAATATTGTGTAGAGTGCTCATAAGTCACTTATATTTATATTAAGTGCACACGGAGTCTAAAAGCTAAAATAAATATAAGTATTAAAATAAGTGTAAGTGAGAGACTAAGAGTTAAAATAAATGTAAGAAGTGTCATGGAGTGGATATTCTAAAGGTAAATCTCAGATTCAACTCATAACCTTTAGAAAAAAGTGTGACAAAGTTTAAGCCCAGAAGGTAAATTTGGCTACATTTGAATGTAACCAAATCTATATCTATTCATTTCTCCTACCTTTAGATTCACACGGTTCATGAATCTCAAAGATGGAAAGATGGGATGGTCCCGAAATCTGTGTAGATCAAAAGATGGGAAAGATGATCGAATTTTGAACTTAGTTACATTTAAATATAACTAAGTTTACCTCTCTTTTTCTCTTTCTCTCTCTCTCTCTCTTATACATACCGTCCTTTCTACCCTTAAATCCACATGAATTATAGATTGTAAAGATAGAAAAGATAGTTCTATATGGATTTAATGATAAAAAGGATGGCTAAATCTAAGACTTGCTACGCATGAGTGTAGCCAAATTTAGCTTTCACACACACACACACACACACATATATAATCTTTTGAAGTATGGAGACTTATATGAACGAATAAAGCTTGCTATCTAATATCCTTTTTCTTGTTCTATCTCCTTGTCCACTTATAACTTGTGTCGTGTTTTATTGCCCATCGCTTTTCCTTGGAATTGTCCACTTATAATTTGTGTCATGTTTTATTGCCTTTATTGCCCATCGCTTTTCCTTACAACCCAATCAGACTTGATCAGACTTCAGCTCAATCACAGCCCTAGTTACCACAAAATGCAAATGGTGGACCTAGCTAGACATGGTGCCTTGCGTGGAACTAACATGGACTACAAGCCACGTTAGAAACAAACATGAAAGAAATGATGCATTGCATGAGCAAAACCATGACCCAAAGTTGAGGGCTTACGCCCACTTGTCATCCTAAACCATGCCTTCTTATATTTCGATGACCTTTACATGTTATCCACATTAACTTCTGAACAATTTCTCATCTCTTTGAACTCAAACCATATAGCGCTCCTACAACAAACCAAAATAATAATGTCATTTGAGTCATGATGGTGTCCGGCTAGTTCATGGGAACTCAGACACACTTTCTCCGTTTTAGAAGGCTCATGCCAAAGCGTCTCAACCAGGAGTCAGAGAACTACTACTTTGCACCATCAGGCCCATGCTAAAGCAAGCTAAATGTCAAGCATTATTTCATTGTCTTAACCGTATCAAGCTAATCTCTTGCAAGGCTCACCAACTTGTTCTTAATAAAAGGTGGGCACTATGTGAATTATAAGAAGACCAAAACTTAATCACAATTCACATCACATCTCTACTATTCTAAACAGAGCAGCCTACTTGACAGAAATATTTGCTTGTGGCCACTATATTCTTTTAATTGGACTTCCAGAGTTGAGTTGGCTTTATATAGCTGGGATTTTAAAACTTGTTGCTAAAAGGAAAAAAAAAAAGAAAGTTTTTCTATTCATTTTCTCTTTTCTTTCTTTCTTTTTTTTTTCTTTTTCTTTTTTTTCCTTTCCTGCATATCATACGCCACCTGGCTATCCTGCGTCACTCCTTTTTTTTTTTCTTTCTTTTTTTGCGTCACCAGAGCACCAAAATAAAATTCAGCTATTATGTTAACCCAATATTATCACAAACTAAATTCTCATGCCAGTGATGATGGATTTTTGGCATATATAAAGAAAAGGAAGCACAAGATTTTACCATGAAAATTATACTAGGAAGCAATTCCATCTTCACATATTTATTTTAGAGTAAGAATATCTAATTGACTTTCTTCGACAAAATTGCCGACGTACGTGCCGACAAAAATATGAAAAAAAAGAAAAAAAGAAAAATCTATTCCACAAAGCATTGTCACTTGAAAAGTCAGCGGGTGACAGGAACAAAACATGCATATAATAATATTGTTTGACCGGAGTCACAGAGGCCACTAATTATATCATATACACTGTGTGCAGTAGACAATTTGACTTCTGATCAAAACGACATGAACTAAAACTATATGCACTCTAAAATTTTCACCTTCTGTCAAACCTCCCAAAAGATCCACCACCATCCATTCCCAAAATATTCCTAATAATTAAAGCACAGCGAGAGAGAGAGAGAGAGAGAGAGAGAGGAAAGACATCCACACACCTGGCCCTACGGTTCTGAAACCACACCTCTACTTGTCTTGGCCTCAGCTTCAGCTTCGTTGCCAACGCCTCCTTCTGCTTCTGCCGTTTCGATCCAACCATTTAATGTTTTTTCCAATTAAAAACCCACTCAATAAATACTAGATAATAAATACATACATTAATTACAAGACTACAAGCATTGATGATCTACAATCAATAAGAAGGCAAGCATGATATAAGATGTCATGCCACCGATTATAAAACACAGTAAAATGATTGTTATATCGATTAATATATTGCCATATAATAATATAAGAACTCACAGGGTTGAGGGTGTGATTCTGCCTGAAGCTTTCCTCAAGCAACCGAGACTGCTCTTTGGAGAGCCGGAGCTTCTTTGGCCTGGGGGTTCCCCCCTCCTCCTCCTCCTCCTCTACGCTTCCCATGGGGAAATCCTCCTCAGCCCCACTAGCAGGTTGATTTATATCCAACTCCCTCGCATTGCAACCAACACCTGCTAGATATATTACAATAAAATCAAAAAATTGCACCCCAAAAGGTAGCTTATGATCAAACTGAAAAATAAGAGATAGGAGGGGTCTCAAATATCATCATGCAGTGGAGAAGATGAGGGTCCGAAGGTCATCATCGCATGGCTTAACAAAATTCACAAAACCTATCATCAAACAAACAAAAGATGAGAAATTCCCTCAATCTTACCAAAGCCAAAAGAGGTGCACAGCCCAGGGACAGCGATGGTCAGCTCCAGCCCGGAAGGGTTTCCCCCACATTCCCCCATCAGAGAGAACGCCACACAACACGGAGGAAGAAGAGCAGAAGGGAGAAGGAGAAAAGAACAAAAAGGTCAGAAACTATAATAATAATAATAATAATAATAAGAGGAGGTGAGAGAGAGGAGGGGGTTTGAGGGGGTTATATATAAGGACGAGGAAGTGTTCAGAGGGAAAGGAAATGGTTACTGTGAATTTATTGGTGGGTGGGGCGGGGGGCGGCAAAGGAGTGGGAAGGTGTGGTCCCCGAGGTGGGGTTTGACTCGAGTCGTCACGTCAAAGTGGGGGGGGGGGGGGGGGGGGTGGTGGGGGGCGGTGCAAGGGGGCGAGCGGACGACACGTGTGCGAACGCATGGGGGGAGTGCAGGGGAATAGCCGGCAGGTCCCCTTGTTTGGCGAAGGCGAGTCGGCTTGTCGGGGCTGAGGTCGGCTGCCGTAATCATTGGCGAAGAAAACCTCAGCAGTAATTGACAGCTCTCCCGACCCAGCCCTTTGCTTACCTTTTGTTCTACCCTTGGACTCCTGGGCCTCCCACCACCCTTGCATTCGCATCACTGACTTCGGTGGTCCCAATATTTTTAAGACTATAAATAGATCTTTGAACGTTGATTTGGATCTAAATCAAAAAAAAAATTTAAATCTAACAGATAATTTTAATTTATTTAAGTCTAATCTCAAATATTATATTATTTAATTATTTTTTATTATTAACATTTAATAATTAATAATCAAATATAAAATTATTTAAAAAATCGATTTAAACTTTATTTTTTATTTAAAAATTATTAATTTTATTAAGTAAATGATTATTCTTTATATTTATAAAGTATGATATTTAAAATATTTATTGATATATTTAAAAATATTATAAATAAAAATTTATTAAAATAAAAAAATAAAAAAAATAAATATTTAAATATAATTAAAGAAAAAATATAGAAGGAGATATAGTTGTTAAGATGAAAAGAAGAATTAATTTAAATTAAAGTTTATTCGATGAATTTATTAAGATAATTAAAGTAAAAAAGAACACGATTTATATAATTAAGATTTATGAATCGGAATAAATTGAGATTATATCAGATCAAATGAAAGATAGAAGATTCAGATCCGACCCAAATTATATCAGATCTAATTTTTAAATCTAATCTAACTCAGATTTTTATATATGATTTGAATCAATATATAGGTTAACTCAATTTATTTGCAGTCTTAAATATTTTAAATGGTATTAAATGTTTAAAATATTAGAGATTTTAGATTCCTTTGCATCTTTATCATGGCCATCTCCTACTCCATGCTGAATGGCCTTGCTAGTCTTGTTCTACCTCTGGCTGACATTAATCAGATGGGTTTATCAACCGATGGATATGAGTTAGCATCAAATGTATGGAGTTCAGCATTCAACAATATCATTAGTTTGCTCCACAGGTCATTTAATGTACATCACAGTAATGAAATTACTCGAGTTGGCATTGTTGTTTAGATATCTATCTGCCAATATATATAACTTGAAAGTCTATATACAATACTCCCATATGTTCTTGATCCTAGATACAATACTCCCATTTGTGCGTGCGTGTGGGTGCCCTAACAAGACCCATTATACATGTTTACTTCCAATAGTATCTGGTTGCTACCTTGCATGGAACATATCAAAAAAAAAAAAAAAAGGAAAAATATGATTTTAGTTGTGTGTAAATATAACTTTGTTGTTTCTAGGATTTTATAAGGGGCCGATAATTTCAAGAGACTTATTATCCCCAATAAAAACCCATAGAATACTGTAAGCGGTTGAATAATAAAGAGCAAGTTGATGTGAGGGTTATTTGCAACATAATGTTAAGCATCTCTCACAAGACGCTCATAGTAGAATCTTTTTTAATTATTCTCATAGTATGAATAACTTTAACTCACCATCTTCTAGCCTCATGTGCTTTTTTTTTTTTTTCAAAGTGGTCTAATGGGTATTTAAAATCTATCATCCAAAGTATAAAGGATGAAATTTACGCTCAGTCCCTTCCTTTTTGCCACATGATTTCTCTATTTAACAAATAACCAGTGCATCATCATTTTATTTAAGAATAATATATATTTATTATTTTTTAATGAATTTAAAGAGATATATATTATTTCTAAATGAGATAGTGATGCATGTGTCACTGTAAAATGGTACTGTAAATTATAAGAAATTCAACATTATAGAGATGTTGGGGAGAAGTTTGAAGGCATTCAGTAATGATTTTGAATCGATGGTGGTGTGCGTGTGTGTCTATATATATATATATATATATATATATATATATATATATATAAAAGAGAAAAGGAATTGATAGCTGAAAATGAGATGCCTCCTTGCAAAGTGGGTAACCTAACTTCGAAATGTTCCCGGGACTGCCGCGTTGAAACGTTTAATCTTTTAAATTTCACGACCGGATTCGGGTGAAATATACTGGTCAACTGTCATTAAAGGGTCATTAAATTTCTCTAGGAAAACGAGACTCATTTCACCAGCGGCCAAGTTAAGCTAAACAAGTGGCGGCATCGATGCAAGATAAATATTTTAAAACTTTGGATACCGCAAGATCGGCAAGAATTGCGCTTGACTGGTTTACCGACCGACCGGACGATCGCGGCCATTGGACCGCTCGAAGCCAAGCCTCTCCCTTGAATTGGGGGAGGGGCATTTCGGGGAAAAGCAGATGGCAAGGCCCACCGCCTTCCGAGTTCCCGTCGGAAGGGAGACGGCCTCAAGCGCTTGGTCGCGTGGGGGACCAACTGGCCTTTCGCCGATCGGGTATCCGTCACATCATATCGTCATTTGCTTGATGGTAGCTTCATCTGCAGGTGCCTTGGGACTCTTTAAATCATTTTCTCTCCACCTTTAGGGCCATAAAAGCCTTGGGCTCTGAAGTGAAATAATTTTCTTTGGCGCGGAACCGCTGTTTCTCAATTGATTGAATTTATCCGCACCTAGCCGGAACCAACCTCAGAAATAAAAAATAATTTGATCTGATCCAAATGAAATGTATTTGGATCAAAATTTAAATATATATAATATTTTTTTATAATTTGATGATGATAATAATAAAATCTTAATTCATTTAGATTCATACATTTTATAAAATATAAAAATATTAAATTTTTTTATTATTTTTTTCATATAGTTTTTAGCCTACCTTTATTTTAAATCTAAACAAAAATATTTACTATACTTAAAACCTTGCATAGTTAATAATCATCAATTTAATTTTCCAATTAAATCTTATTTGAAATGGATTAATAATAATGTTTATATATTATTTATTTATTATTTTTTATTTATTTACTATATTTGTTGTGCCATTAAGAAATAAAATGCTTTTCATGGCGTGTATCCAACCTCTTTTTGCTTC
Organism: Metroxylon sagu; assembly: GCA_017589505.3. NCBI lineage: Eukaryota > Viridiplantae > Streptophyta > Magnoliopsida > Arecales > Arecaceae > Metroxylon > Metroxylon sagu. Next base: position 112,025 of record JACVBY030000473.1, on the reverse strand, counting down.
AATTTAAGCAAAATATTTAAACAAATGGTGGAGAAGACCTTAAATATAATTTGACTCAACATAAATGAAAATAAATAAAACTTAGAGTCAAATCTCTAATGCATTTGAAGTCCGTGTCTTACTAATTTGATCGACCTTATCAACTCTTAATCCTACTCTTACAATACTCTTATGTCATAATGTAGCACCGAGGCTATTAATCTCTTCAGAATTTGTGGTTCTGTTATATATTATATCACAAACAATTTATAGGTGCCAAAAGGTCCTATTGAGTTACCATCATTTGCAAGCTTAATTTATATGGGTATCATGTTAGCATGAACTTGAAATTAAGCAATTCAATCTTATGTTGGTTGTTGTGGCTATGAAACCCAAAAATTGAATAGGTTGAAGGAACGCTACAAAAAGTTGTATTTTTTCTTATATCTATTTAAGAGTGGATTAACATGGCTTTTTCTTTCAATGCGGCATTTAAATGGTAGAAGAAGTCTATATATAGAAAGGCTTTTTGGATGATTAACACGTATCAAAAAATATTCTTCCAAAGTATATATGTTCGTGCATCACAATGATCTTCTGTCTCACTATGTTTCTGCGTATGATCTTATTTTTGTAAAATCCCTTTATAGGTATTAGATTTAGATTGTTTAAACTACAAACAAGTAGTTTAACCACCAGAGCACCCATTCTCTATTTTTGGGTTGTAGCTTGCACGACCAACTTCATACTAAAATTCTTGTCAGTTTGCATTTTTACATGAAGGGCTTGAGAGATGTGAAATCTCATAGGAAAATTCATGTACTTAATAGGCACATTGATAATAATGAGAGAAATTTTGGCTTTTATATCTAAGGGAAAGATGTTGGCTAAAGTAGCCATGAAACTCAATAACAAAATAGGTTAGAAGAATGTTATAAAGAATTATATTTTTTTCTCATATTCATTAGAAAAAGGGTCAATGATTAATATCTAATAATAAAAACTCTTCTAAAGTTTTTACGTCAAAGCTAGATGCATCACAATTTTGCTTTGTCTCACGATGTCTTTGCATATGATTTTATTTTATAAAATCTATTTATCTTATGCATAAATTCTTAGGTTTTCCTTAAAGCGCCTAACATTTTTATATATTGAACCATTGAACCTTACAATTTGTTCAAATTTTAGATAATAAGAAATTTGCAACCTTGTAAACTCGGCAACCAACTTACCATGTTTCAATTGATTTGCCATAATGGTAAAAACTTTATGAATAATAAAAATATAGATAAAGTAGGCAAAGTATATTTCATCCTTCAAACAATATATATATATATATAGTGTTATTAACTATGTCGGGTATCATACAATTATTAGATGAGGTTAAAAACACTCCATTTAAACAAAACGGTAGATTTATGCAACTCTACTTTGAATTAAATATCAACAATAAAGAGAAAATTGTATCATCTTTTTTTAAGTTAAATTTGATGAGAGATGTTTTTATCAGAATTCTGATCCATGGTTTTGTTGGGATTCAAGGCCTCTTATCAAATTTAACTCAATATTTCTAATAACAATAAATCAAACTCATAAACCAACAATAGAAAGACATGACTATGCGACCTTAATGGCCTACCTTACCCCACCCGTAAAATGCCAACCCATCATTTTGAATTGATAACTCTACTTGTCTCTTTTAAAATGTAACCTGTAATTTGAGCAAAAAGAAGAAAAGAAGAAGCGAAAGCAAAAACCATGGGATCATCCAGACCAAGCTACTCCGAATTAGTGCAAGACTCGGCGAAATTATGTTTTATATATATATATATATATATATATATATATATATATATATATATATATTCTCTCTCCTTCCAAGGTTTTCTATGCGAGACTCGAGACTGAGGCCGGTCGGTTCCGTGCGTCCGATTGGAGATGAATCCAACGAAGACATGCAACGCTTCACTCATCCGCGTGGAAGGCGTTGCACCGCCGGTGGCGGACACCTGGACCCACCATTAGCTGACTTGTAGGGCCCACAGCATCATAAGACACCGGTACCGCCTGGCAATACGAAGTCTTTGAAAAGCAACAATCCACCACCCCCCAACACGCGCTCGCGCGCCCAATTTGGTTTAACGATGCATCTGCTATGGAGCACAAGTTTTATCTCAAAGATCCCACATCTTGCCTAACAAATAGGAAGACTTTTGCTGGATCACCGGTACTGAAGAGGAGGAGGAGGAGGAGGAGGATGAGAACAACTTTGATCAATAAAAAAATTTTAAATTATTTTTTATTTTAAAAAATATAATTTAGTTAAATAATTTAGTATTCATTCATAAAATGAGATATCTAAAATCATCATCAAATAACAATTTTGGCTTGAGATTTAAAAACCAAAATACCCTTCATCCATACAAACAAAAATATTTGATATTATTTTTATATTTGATATAATAAAGTTTAATATAATAAAATTAAATAAAAATAATATAATAATATAATATAAATATTATAATAATTAAAAATATTAATATGATATAATATCATAAATTTTATATCATAATATAATATTTAAAAATAATATTATAGTTTATTATAAATATTATAATGAAAAATAATAAAAAAAATGATAAATTATTATGGTGCTTGTAAAATATCTTAGGGGTAGTTTTGGTATTATTTGATTAGTGATCTTAGATTTTCATTGCATATCAAACAATTTAATTATGGACATCTAAGAATTTTGAATTAATTTGCGATATAGCATACCAAATATAATGATTTTATACCATCAAGGATTAAATTGCAAAGGATAGGAATCACGTCTAAAATTATTATAGTGATCTCATTTTGGTTACCAAATACCTCTTAGAGGTATGCATTTGAATCTTAGATAATATCATCTCAAGCTTTTGCTACAATATTTCATACACTTTTTTAAATTTTTCTTGACCTCTTGATTTATTTTTAATGTATTAAATTTAATAAGAGGATGACCTTATTGTACCAATGGAGCTGGTATGTGTAAATAAGTCAAAGTGAAGAGGCTTTTGCTATAGAACATGGCTATAAGGATACAAGGGAGGAGATACGGTACTAAGAATTATCTTTAGACGATAGAAATGAGATCCTTTAGTGTTGTACTTTAAGAATCAAAACAACTGCTTCCAAGTAAGTGCGAGGTTGTTGATAAGATTATAAGGAGTGAAAGAAGGAAGAGATGACATAGTGGAGCTCTGCGCACCTGAATAAGGGAGACAAAGGCGATGGGCAAGGTTAAAAGATGGTGAATTTGACTATGTCTTGAAGGGAAGAGAATGGATTTTGATTCGAAAAAAGTTAAAAGTGAGGACGGGTGTCAAGCAAAAGAGGTTTATTAGAAAAAAAAAATTATCAATTAACTTGTGCAACTTGTTTACATGTCAAAATATTGTAAATAATTTTACTTTAATGGACTGTTAGGATAGTTTTAAAAATAAAGGAATGACTATATGAATAATTGAAGAGTTTAGTTGTAATGCCCCAATTCCATCTATTAGTGTAACTAACTCCATTAGCAGACTGAAACTATGTAGCCCAAAAACTCAAGTGAAAGTTAATTGGTAGTAGGTGAACTTGAGTTATAAGCATATAATACATTTCTTTCTCATTCGATATGAGACTATCTTAGGGTATTACAATATTTTATCTTATAATGCGATATTCTTACCGCATGCTATAAGCTAGCTAGAATCTATCTCGAGTCGGTTTGTTAGTGCTGCAAGAGTAACTCTATGCTATGGTGGAATTCTAACATTGTCTCATAGGTAGTCATTTTCTCATACCCACCAATTTTTACTCGAGTTTTTGGGCCATGTGGTTTCGGTTCGCTAACGGAGTTAATTGGGCCAGCAGGTGGGTTTGGAGCATTACAAATGATATCAGAGCTGACCCGAGTTTACAGAAGTTAGTGGGCATGAGGGAAATGCTACCCATGGAATGATGGTAGAGTTATGCCATGATGTGAGGCTACTCTTGCGCCACTAATGACTCGATTCAAGGTACATTCTGGCTAGCTTATAGCGTGCAACGAAAACGTCGCATTATAAAGAAAAGAGATTGTAACACCCAAAAATAGCCTCACATTGGATAGAAAAGAAATGTGTTATGCTTATGTTCAAGTCCATTTGCTACTAATTATCTTCCACTCGAGTTTTTGGGTAATATGATTTTAGCCCGCTAATGAAGTTAGTCAGTAAATGAGCTTGAGATATTACATTAGTTAAAATATTTTTTTATAATTTTTTTATAAATAAGATTTCAATTCAACCCATTCAAAGTTGGATTCAGATTTCTTCAGTCCTTCATATTATTTTCTATGCTCTTAATTTTTTTATTTATAATATTACTCTCAGACATAGAATCAAAAGCGTGACAGAGGTTATTGCAAATGCACCACCTTCCTGTCCTCACCGTACAACCGCCTTCCCTTTCTCACCGTACAACTATCAACGTTTGGGAAACTTGTATTTTGGGAAACTTGTATTTTTATATTTGGAAGAGAAGATCGCAGTCCTCTTTGAACAAATTTCTAAATAGGGATTCGTTCTGTACCACTAACTTCTCCCATCTTTAAAAAAAAATCAAGACAGTACACCAACTTTGAAAAAAAGTGGCATTGAAGAGAAATAGAAGAAATGCTGACCAACCATGCTGATAAAGTTTCTTGATGGGCTGGTATCAATGCATTCACCATGATTTGGACGGGGTGAGACTTTCGGAGGAGGGCTTGACCAATTTATAACCGCTTGCATAGGAACCATTTCAACCAAGAAAAGGACCCGCTGTCGGCGGTGGAGAACCATGCGTTATTACTCCATTGGCATACATTACGCTTGAAACACGCACATGAAGAAAAACCAAATGGTGCATTGAAATAGACACGAGAGTATTAGAAAAATCAAAGAAGCGTCTCAAAGGCTCGTGATTTGTTTTTCCTCTGTCAAGTGAGATAACTTTTGGGAAAAAGAAGGGTTCTTCAAATCAATCAATATCGTGAAAAATATTGAAAGATGGTTGGTTCATTGAATGGAACGAGTGAGTGGCTCTTATGGCGTTCATGTATACCAATGTCTGTATCAACCTCTAAAGGAGCAAAGCTCATCACTTTCTACCATGCGTTGAAATAAATTTATTTTTCAAACATGTTAGGTGGCTGAATTTTCAATTGGAGGCGTCGTCATGAAGCTAGACTTGGGGCTCTCAACATATGAATGAATTGATGCAATGCATTCAGTACTTTCAGTCCATGTGTATGGTTTAGGATGAGGCATTGTGGAACTAAAACACCACCATTGCTCTGCTTTGAAGGACAAATTTATGAATAGATTTGTATGCTGGATCAGCACTACGTTGAATATATAATATAAAGAAAATGTGATAACAATCAAAATTCAAACATTTGATGACGATGACATTGATGCAGAAAACTTGATCACACCATAAATCATCATACCCGTGCTAGAAGGTTGATATTTTTTCTTCTTAGCGATTGATGAATAAGCACCACCTTTACATTCTTTCACACATAAAGTGCACCGAGATATATAATCCATGATCAAATAAACAATCTTACCATGGAAAGGCTTGTATTCATCAATTTGATGGGGTGATGTTTTTACCCTTTTTTTTTTTTTTTTTTTTTTTGAGAGAGAGATAATTGCGTGAGTCAATCTCTCTGTCTTTCAGACAGCCATCTTAAAAATCGACTTAATATTCTCAGGCTCCAACTAACTTGCTTGAAATCTATTTGTTACTGTCACTTGGGGATGGTGTCTTTTAAAATAGTACAGAACTTAGGTGCCGTACGTAGGGTTTGATTTCAAAACTTTCTTTTTCTTACTTTTAGAAAGTTGTTGTTGCGGAGGTGGTGCAGAGAGAACCGCAAACCTCTCTCTCAAAAACTTGGATAGCCGATATCAGCTCAGCCCAGTCCAAGTTGTGGTTTGAAAATAATGAATAGTGGTTGAGGATCGAGTTTGAACGGCCATGGCTTCAAAACTGCGCTGGAGATGGCAGGGAAATGTCCAGCGTCTAAGGGTACCATCTTGAAAGGCTGACACCGTGACACATGAAACTTACCAACCCCCGGCCATGCGAAACAGCTGTTTTTCCCTCAAAAAAGAGAAACAGGGGTTGTTTAGGTGTGGGAGAAGGTGGCCTACAGGGTGGTTGTACGGAGGCGACAAAGATGGCGATTGGAGTGGCAAATAATTATTGAAAATGGAATCGAGAATTTGGATCATGAATTGGGTTGTTTGAATGACTTTAGATGGATTTGGGGGACTGGGTTGTGATGGCCATGGGTCATGGGCTTCACTAGATAGGCTTAGGCTCATATATGGAGTTTGATAACATTTGGATTTGGATGATTGGGATTTGTTACTTGGGTTCAGGTTGGGCATGGCTTGTTGGGTTGGTTATCATCAAGGTTTTTAGTTGGATCATGACTCAGGTTTGGCTAATGATAATTCAGATTAAGTGCGCTTTAGGTTTAGGCATCAATAAGGTCAAGACCTGGAGAGTTATATCCATTCTGAAGAAAGTACTAATTTTTTTCTACTGCCTCTTGTGTGTTTGTGAAAATAAAAGCGTTGAGGTCAAGTGATGCCATCTTAGGCATAGAATGTTGCTGCTGCAACATGTTGTTTGATAATAAAAATTTAATATTTGGTGCAATTCTTCAATTGAAAAATAAAAGAGAAGGTCAGTTGTGAGTTCCTTAGAATTGCATGCCCTGTTTTCTTCCCAACATTTATGTGTCATAGAAACTGTAACGTGTTTTAATTGGATTTGCTTCCTGTTTCAGCACAGCTGGTTTGGAAGAAAGAGTGATCCTCTTAGAGTATAACAGCTTTTATATGATTTTATTCCAGTTTTTTTAAGCACCTCATGTAAATCAATTTCTAGGTTTTATTTTTCCTTTTCATCGGGTGCCTCGTATACCAATGACTGGGAAAACATTTTGGCGAAATTGTCGAGATTCTTATGATCCAACGCATGCCATTGATGGAGTAATTTTGGCCCTACAATCAACCTTTTTTTTATTTTTATTTTTTTAAGTTCTACTCAGGTTGAACTAGACCATCTGGAAGGAGTACAGGGACTTAAAAAGCTTTCAAATATCGGCCGGCCCGCCTCCAGCCTTACATATCCAACAATCACATTAGCAGTCCCCCTCCAGGACTTCGTGTCAAACAAACAGGTAGCGTAAATCTAATAACAGGGCAAGCATTCTATGCCATAGCTTGCTAAATCAAAAGCTCCGTGTTGAGAGCTAACTACCAGTACTAAAGACGTTAGTGATATCAGTGGATGAAAACAGTCATTTTGGCTTTTTTTTTTTTTTTTTTTTTGGAGTAATAATGAAAACAAAAGTCCATTATAGCTTATAGAAAACAACCCCACTGAGCGATAGCGTCCACAATATACTGCAACTGAGGATGCAACTGAGGAGGAACCTCAAAGGTCTAATTGCCATGTTGCCCAGAAAAGACTCTCTAATTAGCTAAAAAGTCTACTGTCTGATTTGCTTTGCGGTAAATATCAAAGCAACAACTACTAAAAATAAAGGAAATAATACAACTATCTTCCTTAACCATGCATGTAGGCAATATGATGAATGATGACCAATCCAAGATAGCACAATGGTTGATTCACCTTCGAGTTAGATATGTTGGATATTAGTGAGTTTCAAAGCTGCTTGAAAACCGAACCAAGCTACCGTTAATTTAGCAATGGAAACAAAAATTCTAGCTAAAGAAAAAGCCATAGCCCGATGAACTCTCCCATTATGATTATGAATAACAATCCCAACTCTTGCTGAATTCATATGGATAGATCTATCAAACTTCACTGTAAGGAATCCTAGTTGGTGGATGGTCAAAAGATAGAAAGAGGGTAAATAGAACCCGGAGTGGGAAGAGAGATGTCACCCTAGATGCTAGGAAAAACATGTTGAGCAGTATGAACGTGAGATAAATACTCAATGACCTGCCAAAATGCATTGTTCACTAGTTGCGCTGGAATTAAAGATTTATCTTCAAAATATACTTCGTTTTGACCATTTCAAATACTGCAAAGAATGTAACATAAAAATATCTGGAAGTTGGACATAGCCAAGGAAGAAGGCGTGGAAAGAAGAAAGTCTATAGCTTGTTCGGTTAACTGAGGACCCATAAATGAATGATCATTGATAAGAGTCTATACTTACCTGGATGAACCACACTCAAAAAAAAGATGGTCTAGCGTTTCAACACTTATACCATATCTCTTACATTTTGGAGGTATAGAATGAATTTTCTGGGCCAGTAGAGCTAAAGTCGAGCGACTTCTATGTACAAGCTTCTAGACAAAATGAAGCACTCGTTAATGGGCCTTTAATTTTTAGAGATGGTTGAAATGGTGAATATGTACAGCATTATTCTCATCCTCAATCATAGAGATGTATAGGTCTTTAACACAAAGCTTAGAGTGATATCTTGATCCCCAATATAACCTATCAGTATAATTAGGACCACAAACTATTATTGGCAAAATCTCTTTGATTGTCTCTGGATGAAATAAAGTCTCAAGTAGCTGAATATTCTAATCACCAGCAGGAGAAAAAAGTTGGTCAACAATAGAATACACAGAAAGGGTATCAAAAATACGAATTAATGAAGTCTTTGTTATCGTGGTGGTAAAGAACCAAGGCTGAGAGAGAATATCAATACTCGTCCTATCTCTAATGAACTACATAAAACCTTCTAACAAAAAGGGTATTGAGGGGCGAAGTAAGAAAACCAATCGCTAGTAGAGGAATACTTTGCCTGAAGAATCCTATTACAAAGAGAGTGGGGAGTGATGACAATCCTTGATGCCAACCGACATTGAAGAGCTCGCCACCAAGAAGAAATATCATAAATCCCAAGATCTTCCAAATGTTTTGGTTTAGCAATGGAGGCCCAAGAGATATTATGAAGGGCATGTTAGCTTCTAGCATGGCCTCATAAAAAACTTTAAATTGTTCTTGTGAACCAAACCATAAAACTAATAGGTACAGTTGCATATACAATGATATGGATAGGCAGAGAATGCAATACTGACCTGATAATTGTAGTCCTCCTAGCAAAGGATAGAGTATGCCATTTCCAAGCATCCAGTTTAAGGTTGATTTTGTCCTTCAGTGGTTGCAACTCATACATTGAAAGCCTCTTACCTTTGATTGGGATCCCCAAATAGGTTTCAAAGGACATGAGATTCCTGATCCCCATAATGGAAGAGAGATCAGCAGCAAGGCTGCAAGAGATATTTAGGCTGAACAAAACTTCAGATTTCACAAGGTTCACCAACTGCCCAGACTACTTACAGTAATCCATAATAGTCTCTCTAAACACAACACAATCCAATCGAGCCCGAGAGAGGAGGAGGCAATCATCAACAAATAGAAAATATGTTACTGAAGGACTATGTCTTTTAAGTTTGTCTCCTATAATTTGGTCAATTTGTTCTTTATGATGTAGCTATCGAGTTAGCATTTTGGTACACAATGTGAACAAATAGGGAGATAAAGGGCATCCCTAGTGCAAACCCCTTGAAGACTTAAAGAAGTCTGTGGGTGAATCATTAACTAGTACTGCAAAGGAAAGAGAATAAATATAGCCTTGAATCCATTGAATTAGCTGAGACGGAAAGTTGAGATGGTGGAGAAATGCTTTTAGGAATCCCTAATTAACTCTGCCATACGCCCTTTTCATGCCCAGTTTGATAGCCATAAGAGGAGACTTGCTTGATGCTCGATACAAGGAGTGAATGGCCTTCTGAATAAGAGGAACGTTATCAAAAATATTCCTCCTCAAAACAAATGCAGCTTGTTCCTTATAGACAATCTTATGAATAATAGTACAAATTCTCAATATAAGAATCTTAGCCATAATCTTGTAGATTGTATTTCATTGGCTAATGGAATGGTACTGATCTGAAAAATCAGCACTACTATTTTTAGAAAGCAAGATCACAAAGGTTGGCTTTCAAGCTTCAGGCATGGTCCCATTTTCAAAAACTTATTTAACTGCCTCGCAAACTTCCAAACCAATGCTTATAAAAGCCAGGATTGAAGCCATATGGATCAGGAGTTTGATCTAATCCTAATGATTTCAAAGGAATCAGAATCTTTCTTTTAGACACCTCTTTCACTAGATTCACATGGTCACCAATGTCTAATATATGGCCCTCAATAGGCAAAATTGAAGGGTGGCAAGAGATAAGGTGTGCCCATCTAGAGAGAAAATATTCTTTTAACACTGCTCTAATTTGGCTATCACCAACTACCACATTGTATTAATTATCCAAAATTTGTGAGATACGATTCTTTCTCCTATGGAGTAAAGTTGAGTTATGGAAAAATTTGAAGTTCTAATTACCAGATGCCAGTCATTGAATACGAGATTTTTGCATCCATAAGAATTGATGTAAAATGGGCAATGCCGAGCCGGCATGGCATCGCATTATGCATGAGGTACCATCCATAGAATTTAAATCCTCACCTGCAGGTTAATCCGTTTATTTTTATTTTTTTATATACTAAATTGATCAAACTATTCTCAAAATATTGTTGTTTATGGTTGTTAAAGAAGATATTTCCATAAAAATCCTTAGCTGCTATTAGGCCATATTGGCCTGCAAGTTGGCACAGTCTATGGGCCTTGAACGGTGAGCCCAGTATGGTCTGGTACCATTCATTGTATGTTGATGCATCCCCAACCCACAAGCCTTGAACCTCTAACCCAGCAATGGCTGGTATGGTTTGCTGATGCTTGGTACAATGAAAGTATTGTTAAGAGTATATTCTTGTGTTACGGAATAAATTGTGCTAAATTATGCTCACTCATTCGTTGATTAGGTAGGCCTGTGACTCAGAAAAAAATGAGAATAAAAGTGTTGAACAGTTTCCCTTCAGTTCTTGAGATGGCCAAGTAGAAAAAAAATTGTCTAACGAAAAAGAAAGCAGAAGAAAAAACGAACGGTTTCTGGAACCACTAGCCGAATACTTTTCCTTGAACATGAGAGTTGAAGCACGTGCAGATCCTAGAAATCAACATGGCTTCAAAACCACGAGGGAGAGGCAATTAAATCGTTTGTGGACGCTCACGTCACTGGCTTCTTGCTTCTTTTTACATTGTGAACAAATGAATGTCTGCAACAGTCTACATCTAAGACCAGTAAATACACATCTTAGATCAGAAAATAGAAAATCCGAACAAGTTGCTGAGGTAGTTTTTAGCACTACAATACGAGGCTGGCTCAAGGTTGCATAGTCTTATCTGAGACTATAGATCAAATATGGATACCATTAGTGGTAACTATACTCGTCGGTCAAGACAATCAACTTTTAAATAAAATTTTTTATAATTCTTTATTATTATTATTATTATTATTTAAGATATAAACAAAATAAAAACATTATTATGATAAAGAATTTTTTTGGCTGATTGAACTAAAAGAAGCATTGATCTTCAATTGCCTCTCTTCTTTGCTGTTATTATCTTCTATATTTTCATTTTCTTAACAGAGCCATTGTCTTCTTAACCTTCTCAAAAGTTGGATAGTAGTGCTTCCACAAAGCACCATCATACCTACAACTGTTACCATACATACTTCCTTTTTATAAGACCATAAGGTTTTATTTTTTTTAGCACACATAATTGATCAAAACTAATTGTCAGATATTTGTATGCTTTAAAATAAAATTAAATGATTAATATTTTTAATATTTAAAAATTAAGAGAATAGCATAATTTTTTTTTTGAATATTATTTATTTTTGAAAAGCCAGGAATCATACCATAGAAAGTTAAATGGGAATGTATTATATATTTACTATAATTTAGATGTTGCTAAATAGAGAATTCCATCGAAGCATGCTAGTCACGTGCTCGGCTACGCTTGTTTGTATCACTATATATGATGGTGCTATGGAGTATTACGCATGATATTTGGCCCTTATTTTGCTTGCATCATATATGCCATAGGATAGGATATAAATCAGTAGGGCATGATACCTTAATCGAACACTAGGTGCCCTAACCCGTTAAAGTTGATCCCAACTCAAAGATGAAAGCATTAGTTTCTCTTTGATTTTGATCGGTAAAGCATCTACTTGTTTGGCCTAAACCAGCTATTTTGATAGTAATCCCTCCTTGATCGAGAAAGACTTATCATGTTGATTACCACGTAGAAAAAATTTAAGAAACCTATAAGATAGGACAATGAATTTGAATTCGGATGATCTACTTAAAAATGGCTATTAATGACTTAAATCAATGACCAACTCATTTTAAGTTAGTTTAAGCTTAAGCTTAGCATAAATATATTTGGATCATAAATAGATTTATCCATCTCAATCCATTTAACTCATTTTAATAATTAGATCAAGTCATTATCCGGCTCATTTAACTTGTTTAAGATGTGCTCTTCCGGTTTAAAAACTACTTAACCCATTCAATTCAACCAACTTAACTCTCTTAAATCCATTTTACCTGTTTAAATTCTTTAATTTAATTTGATCTAATTAATAAATAGATTATGCAAGCTTGGATTACATATTTGAGAAAAAGGTGATGTTTAATACTAGATATTTGATCTGTTGAATAAACAAGTTGATTTGGCCGGATAAATTATTGATTTGCCACAAATTTGATTCGACTCGATTGCCCTATATCTACTTAACCTGTACAAAAGCAAAACCAATAGATGCGTTAAGCTTATAAAATGCAATGTTGCTCACAAGTGTGGAGCTGATAGCATCAATAAAAAAATTTAAAAAAAAGAAAGAAACAATGACAATATTACATTAGAGAAATTAATAGTAACTTACATCTCAAAGACTTGTTGTATAGGAGCCCCTAGTTTAACTTTATTCCCCTTTTTCATCTTAAGTCTCGAACCAGAACTCAGTAATTTTCTCAATAAAGCTTGCTCCATGAGAGAAGAACCAAGTCCCCGTACCTTGATAACAATACCTGAAAAGAGCTATGTCCAATCTCTAATAAAAATTTCCAATGTTCTCCAGATATAAGCAACAAACTATTTCATTAATGGGAGAAAAACTTAAAAAAAGAAAGACTGGACTGAAAAGCTAGGATGCTCCTTCACTGCGAAGCCCATCGAGTCGGAATCCCATATCTTCATCTCTTGCCCCGTTTCCAACTCTGCATAAATAATGATGGCCTCTCATCTTAGCCTTCCTTCAGTGCTAAAAAATTTTTACCATCTGTGATCATCTTAGAGAGTTGGATGCATCCTCTCCAGTAGAGGCATGCTTGGTACCAAAGTTACGATGTGAGATATTCTCTTAAGGAAACCATTCTACTCCTCCTCCTCCTAGAAATGTCCAGTGGGTAGGAAGATTGGGGAAGCCCACATGGTTCTGAAAAAATTTCTTCTCTTCTTACTAATATCGCTTTTTCTTTGCATCCCTAATTTCAATAAAAAAAAAATACATCAGCCAAGTGAACTCTCAAGTGGACTCACTGAATGTGGCCAACTTATTAATGAGCATTACAATGGCCTTAAATAAGTTAATAGCCTTAGATCGTGATGATGCATAACTAGTTTTTCTTATCCTTGTAATGAATATTTGATGCTGGCCTTATCACGTGATAGTTCATTTTTTTTCATCATGAAATGGAGAATTTGGTGTCACGTTGAGTTTATCCAAATAGTTTTGAGATGAGATGATATCTCAGTTCATGTTCAGCCAGAAGAAACTTCAGTCTTCTAGGAGCTCTTAATACGTGACTCATCTGTAGATGGCATGCATTACCCTATCAAATATTTAATGCTGGCTTACCGTAAAGCTAAGACCATTTTTTAATTAGTCACATGCCCTTGAGATAAGACCCTTATATATTGGTACAAAAGGCAGCTATTTGCTTTAAGCTGTTAGAAAATAGCTTGCTCAGATCGCTGATGATGAATGGTTATTCTTGAGTCCTTCTCACAGCTATCTCAAATAGGATCTCTTATAGATCTATAAGTTAAATCATACTATGAAATTAATGAGAAAATCTCTCTCCCTCTCTCTCTCTCTCTCTCTCTCTCTCTCTCTCTGTCTCTGGTTCGTTCGATAACATGGGAGTATGGAGAAAATCTCTTTTTGAGCAAAACAAATACGGATGAAAGTTCATACCTTAGCGTTAATCAAGAGTGTGGCTACAAGATTTGTCCATGATATATAAAATTCAACTTTATATTTAATATATATATATTATTTTTGAAATAACTTATCAAGATAAAAATTTTGAAAGTACCATATCGATCCTCTAGCATGGTAAATTGTTTTTGCTGTTCCATATACCATGTTTTAAGACTTTTTTTCAATGCACAAAACATTACACAAAATCAGGCAGTTGTGGGCGAACAAATATACAAGTGAAAGTAATGTAAGATCTTCTTAGGACCACCATGCCACAAATTTCTGGATCAAATGACCATATAACATAACCATCCAAAGAACACATATAATAATGCAAAACATCCAGCTGCCTTGTCTATTGTGGGTCATCTTCACACAAATGGCCATCTTGAGCTTAGTGGCAAACCAAAAATACGAAACCATTCCTCTGTCTCACCGTCTCCATCTTGCGCTTCCCTTTGTTAAAATGACACATAACCTTGGCAAACAAATCAGAACGTTTCCTCTACTAGAAACATCATTCTAAGTGCTATATTTAGTTAGAACTAATCTAAATAAGACGTGGAGAGAGAGAAGCCGAATTTCTGACCTCGCCGGAGTAGCCGGAAAAGGGCACCGACGTGGTGGGCGGAGCGAAGGGGGAAGCCGAAGCAGGGGTGGAGTAGGGTCGAACACTTGGCTGGGACTCCCTTGGAATTCCGAATTTTAGATGGATGGGCCGAGTCTTTTATTGATGATATTGGGCTCTTCAGACGCTTTACGTTCTCACCCCATCTCATCGAGCTCCTCCCCGGCCCGGCACAGCCCAACAGCCCCCAACCCCTCTCTCCCTACCCCCCCCTCCCTTCCGGGTTCTCGCCCTCGGACTCCCCGGCCCCCGGCCTCTGCCGATCGCTGGTGCTCCGACCTCCTCTGCCGCTCACGCCGGTGGACCGCCCTTCCTCCATCGACGACGGCATCGCGCCCCTCGGATCTTCACTGGCCCGCTCTCTTCTCTGGTGATTTTCGAATTTCTCTCTCTCCAGCTTCCTTTTTCTTTTCGTCTTATATTTCATTCGTTATCTGCAACCCTTTCTTCCGTCTTCTTTCCCTGATGCCCTGATCCTGACCCTAAATAAAGATCTCCATTTTGTTGGACCTATAGCTGGCCGATCTCCCCCTCACCTTCGGGCCCTGATCGTAATCCAAGCGCAGAACACCGACTTCTCTTTCAAGTCCTAACCCCAACCCCATTTCCGAATCGCCCATCTCTGCTTCATGCCCTGGCTTACTGAATTGTCCTTCAAGCCCTAACCTACTCCCACTCTGGATCTGTGTTTGGATCTGTTATTTTTTTGTTTTTTTTTAGTTATTAATTCTTGTCCAAACACTGGTTTGCTTTGATGTTTACTTCACTCGTTTCTTGTTTTGAATTTTTGTAACTGGATCTAAGTATTTTTTGCTTATCCTTATGTGATGGTATTCTTCTATATTGTGTGGATTATTTATGTTGTGCTCTGATTGTTAATTATGCAAAATTCTGAATTGATGTGGTAATTCATGCTTTGACCTAGGTAGACTTTTTGAATTTATGCCATGTTTTCGAATTTTGCTTATGCTATGATCTTTTAATTTTTTTGGTTGTGGAGTATTCATGTTTTGCTTTGATGTCTATTCCGCTTAGTATTTATAGTGTTGCTGTTTAGCATGGCATGAAGCGTGCGTGCAAGTATGGCATGCCCAACTCGACATATAATCTGTAACATTGCTGCTTGAACTGTGCTTGTTACTGCCTGAACTGGCAACAGAGGTATGGCCCTTCCAGTTAAACCTTTTTGATCAGTGGTTAGGTGTACAGACTGATGCAAGACGAATGACCCTTTAACCATGTGAATCGCTTATTCCATTTGCTTGGTGTGGCAAAGGGACCAGTTTAAACCTTCAACTCATGGCTGCCTCCTGCCCCCTGCCCCTCCTTGTGCACTTGCATTCTTTCTTCACCCATTACCTGACCTGATTTAGAATTTTTCTGATCTAGGTTTGTTGTATATTGGCCAATATGCATGGGAAAATTTATAATTGAGGATTGCATTTACTCCATTCCAATCTTTGTTGGGATTTTGATACATTTTGGAAGTTCTTCATGCAGGTACTTACATCCTTTCCTTGTTATGAGAGAAATCTGTCTTCCCTTAGGTTTTGTCACCCTAGAGTCTGATTTTTAATTTCTGAACTATGTTCCTGTATGCTAAGTTTTGGTTTGATGCCCATGTTGGTATCGGCAAATTTCATTTTGTTGTGATGCTTTAGATATTCTGTTGTTTGATGTTTGCAATAGTATTTTGAGTATAATTTTGCTTTCTTTTAGGATTTGTGTGCTTTTTGCTTACTTTCTCTTGATTTTGATTAGCTATGATTACAATCCTTATGTATTTTTGTCATTATGATGTGGATATCAAATAAATAGACTGGCTTTGTTGTATTTAAGGTAGTGCCAATGCTGGTGGAATTGGGCTTTTAGAATAAGATTAGCCTTTTCTTTGATTTCTTTTAGGTTTTCTGTATTATGAAATTATTGCTAAGCAATTGAAAGTATTTTTTATTACATGATGCTTGCCCTCTGGTATTTGAAACAAAGACTATCTTTTTTTTTTTTAAATATTTTTCTAATTTCCTGATTATCTGTAACAATGCTTGGCATATATGACATGTGCAACTGTTCTTAAAAGGAGTATATGATGGATTGCTTGTAAGCCCATGAAATAGTGATTTTTCTGGAGTTTGGCATTTTGACATGAGGACATTTTATGTGTGTCCACTGATACATAAAGATTTGCTTGATGTAGATGTATCCTTTTTTTGTTTTTCTTTCGCTCTGAGACTCAGAAGTGTGCTTGATAAAGAAGCAAGTTTTGTCTATCCATGTTGGGATTACCATATATATGGCAAAGATGTTAAGCAAGTGAGATTTCTATGAAGAAACGAGTTTGATATGCTCACATAGCACTAGGATAGCAATAATCATCAAGTCTTTTCCCAACTATTTGTGGCTGGCTTTTTGAATCCTTGTTTTCCAAGCATTCCTATCGAGGGCTCGTGTTGTTGTTATTTCAAACTTTTCCATTTATTGAAAACAATAGATGACCAAATATTCACAAATATAGAATTTAGGTCCAAAGATTAAAGTGTGTTTATGCTGTTTTGCATGGACCAGCACGTATTGTGTCAGCATCTTATGGGCATGCTGCACAGCTGCTTGGCAATGCATGTCTGTCAATGTGTGCCAATCTGTTTTAGCACGTGTTAGGTAATAGCACAGCATGTTTATAGTGCTGGGTGAGCATATGATAATTTTATCTTATTTTGACCCATTTCATAGAGCCATACCTTACTTTAAGGAAAACAATTTAGCAAGTATGTTTGAAAATTCTGCTAAAAGTATCATATATTTCATAGCAAACACTTTAGAGACACCACAGAGTGATGACATAATCAAAATTCGAAATTAAACATAAAATAGTATTAATAAAAATGGTCTGGATATGAAAATAAAATCAATTTAAGATGCTGAAGTATTCCCATAATTTAAATCATCATAATAAACCTTGGTTTGACCAGCCCATAGGAGTTCAGTTTTTGATCCAATTTTGGTCAAAATATAATGAGTCAAAACATTAGTAAAAACTTTTCAATTTATTGTTTGATTGTACTTAACACAGGACTATCTATGTATCTTTGAGAATTGAGCTTAGTATACCTAACACTTCCATAATGTTTTTTGGAATTTTCCATCACTTCCATAATGTTTTTTGGAATTTTACATAAGGTGCTTTCAAATATTCTTAAAATTTGCGAAGTTTCATCTAATCTTGCAAAAATGCTTTATAGAATTTGGCAAAACTGAAGAATTGACAGAAGCAATATTCACAAATCATCTATATAGTCAGAATTCTGTCTGAAACTCCAGGACGAACCTTGTTTCTGTGAGAGACCTAATCATGTTAATTTGTTTCCAAAGTTTCAAGCAATATCAAAGTGATGATTATAAGAATTATCTTAGCATCAAGAGATATGTCATACTACTGATGAAATTTCTAAGAGACGCAAAACCTTAATCAGAGTTAGTTGAATCTTGTGTCGAAAAACTTTTTTGCAGAAAGGGAAAGAAGGCATTAATAACAAATAATAGCTCAAAAAGAAAAGAATTAGAGTACAAGCAGAGTTCGCACCAACAAAAATAAAAAAAATATCAATAAGAAAAATGTTATATCGAAAAGTTACAAGCTTTAACAAAATCTTGGCCATATATGAGATTTTATTCTTAGAGAAAATTAGGTTACAATCACACTAGATGCTTCCAAGGAATATAAAGAAAAAGAATCCCCTTCCTCTTTATTATTCCTTTTGCCAAAAATATGCACCATTCAACATGTATGCATCTTCTTTATGTTCATGTTTTGCTCTTGTTTCCATTCCAAATCCTATCCAAAATGTGAGCATTATAAAGGAAATTGTGTTTAAAGAAGAGAGTATTGATGCAGGATACTTAAAATAGAGGAAAAGGTGGAACATGAAGTTACATAGTGACATCTAGGGTGGGGGTTGGTGGACTGAGTTAACATGTTCAATTCTTTCAATTATTTAATATTTAATAATATTCGATATGCTTAACATAGTTACCTATGATATAGAAGGGGATTTTATGGTGCAGAGTGCATAAAGAAGTTGCATGAAGAAACCTTAGAGATCTTATATTAGTTAGGTGTAATAAAATTACCTAATAGAGGCATGTAAATTTAACCCGTTAACTAATCGCCTTTGGGGGATGGGTTTAGATGGTAGAATAATTTTCTCCAAATGTGAAGAGTTTTTCTTTTAACGAAGCATAGGTTTTAAAAGCTTAAATAGAAGCTGCTATGTTAACCAGTCATATAATATTAATGTTTGCTTGCAACTACATTCATTCTTCTCTTGTCCCACACAAGTTGTTTAGATTATTAATGATTAGTTGACCATTTAGTGAAATCTTTCTTAAGTGAAATTCTAATATATTTTTAACCAAGGCATTGTTTGCTGTCACTTTTTTCTTTCTTTTTTTTATTTTTAAAAGTAAAATCACAAATGTAACATAAGAAAGATGTTAATTTTCATCATTTTTATTTGTTATTTTTTAAATTGACTTCCATAATTTATCGAAAAAGTGAAAGTAAAAAAAAAATTACTTCCACTATTTCTAAAATATCACATGTTCTGACTCCCATGATTTATCTCTTTTCTTCTTCGTGCCTTTCTCAGCTTCTTGGTAGGTTCAAGTCTATCCTGTCGTACTTTGAGTGAAGCAGCGAGAAGGGGCTTAGGGTCATCTTGCTGGTCCCATCAAAGTGGGTTGTGTTGAGCCTATAGTAGTGAAGAAGGAGAATTGGAGAGTGGTGAGGAAACCAGCCATTGTAGTGCCATTAAGGTACCGACAGTCGACCTTGCCAATGGCAAGGAAGGCGGCAACATCCCTCATGAGGGAGGATGAGCTTGATTTTTCTTGAAAGGAAGCTCTTAGGCAGGCAGAAGGCATTTCCTCTCCAGTGAGAAATGGGTCTATGATCATACATTTTGGATTTTTTTTTTTTCAGTTTTCCTTACCAAACATGTTTTCCTATTTTTCTTATGAAAAATAAAAAAAAAATGACTGTGAAACGTGTTTCTATTGTCAGAAATTTAGAAAAAAATGGAAATAGAATCTATGTTTTTCAAATTTTTAAAGAAGAAAAGCGGCAAAGAAGCCAAACACAGCCTAAGACATTGCAAAATGTAAATTGCCTTACTTTTTATCTAATTGAATTGTTATATTTGATCCTCAAAAGTAATGTGGAAGCATGCATTTGTTTGTGATAGTTTCAATTTTTTTTATTATTTAGGAATATGGATAGTTGGTGTACATATAGTTACTTTCATGTTAAAACTGCATCACCGTAAATTAACCTAATTGTGTTTTGCAATGATAAGTAGGAACAGCTCTTGACTGTTTGAAATAAAGTTCTCTCTCTCTCTCTCTCTCTCATTGATAAATAACTTGCCTTGCCATCAGGGTAAGATGTACCGTATCAAATCGGTTTCGGTTTGAACTGATCCAATCGAAAATCAGTACGTTTTGACCTGTCAGTTTGATATGAGCCTCGTACCAAGCTGAACATGTGCAAACTGATGCGAACCATGCTACATTGCCCGATTCAGTTTGGTTCAAGCTACTTCAATTTGATATTGGGTGGGGGCCTATGCTGGGTGTCATATAAGCTCATATAAGTTCACATCTTCTTTCCTCTTTTATTTTCATTCAAGATTATTTAAGTAAATATCATCCTCTCCTCTCTTTCCTTTTTCCATTGCATTTAAGATTTTCTTTTGGTTCTGTTCGGTTCGGGTTGGTTCGGTCTGATTTTGAGTGGGGAGCTATGTTGGGTGTCATACGAGTTCATATGGCTCACATTCTCTCTCTTCTATCTTATTTTTATTTAAAATAATTTAAGTTACTGTGATCCTATCTAAGTTTGGAACTTTGTAAGTTTGATCAAGTATCGACCAAAGCCTCATAAATTATATTAAAATATTTTTTTTAATATTTTATTTTTTCATCATTTTTAAATTAAATTGATTTTCTTATATTTTTATTTGGAGTTGAAGTACCCTAACTTGATATTTGTTAAATTATGATTTTTTGAAATTCTTCGAATTTATTCTTTAGAGAGAGAGTTGACTTTTTATTTTTGAAAAATTTGATTTTTGTGATATTTTTGTTAAATTCAAATTGAGGGGTATTCTCTTATTTCGATGAGAATTTTACTTAAATAATTTTGAATGAAAATAAGAGAGGGGAGAGAGAATAAGAGCTTACAAGACGCTCTTAGCCTCATATACTATACAAAAAAAATGAAAACCAATGAAAAAATTAAAAATGCAAAAAATACTGAACCGAACCAGTTGGCGGTTCATCCAACCTTTCTTGCCATGTTATTGGATTCTTAATACTTCTATTGCTCCATCCCCTCATGAGTAGAGAACCTGTCACTGTTTCGATTGTGCTATCCAAAGTTCTGGATCTCTTGCTCTCGATCTTAATCCGATCCTTATAACCGATCAAACATGTAGAAACTTTGATTAAATGGATTTTGATAGGTGACTCAGGAAACTTGTTTTGTCTTTCTCTAATTTCTTGTAACGTTCTGATGACGTACAAAAAAATTGGATCTTTTTTTTTTTTGGTTGATATTAAGCTTAGGAGTGATGAGTTAATCTAGTGTTGTTCTCTGAAGTTGAATTGATGGTGGATATTAGAGCAGGAGATGTTTTTTAAAAGGAGCTGTATTATTTATGGAAAACATTGTTCATTAATTAGGACATATAAAGGCATATTGAATCTGCTTTGGATAAGTAGGATTCCAATGCAATGGAAAGCAAGTTATTGGAATGAGATGTGGAGATGATTAATTGGCCATATATATTATTAAGGTTGACAGACATAGCTATAGATTTATTAAAAAAAAAGGAATTAAAGAACAATAGATTTTGTTTGAGTGAAAATATAAGAATACAACACTAAGAGGTGAATCAAATTAATAATTTGCCAGCGTAAACATCTTCCTTTTCTGTTTCCACATACCTAGAATATCTGCCAAAAATTTCTTTAATAATACTTTTATGTAATATATTTGTGGTCAAATCCTTAATATTATATCAGATGTAATAAAAATTCCTAGTTGGTCTAGCTTCCTTAATCCTAGCAATGACTTTGCGGGCTCATAATCAAATGTGCTTCTGTGAGTGTTTTGAAAGGAAGCACAAGCCCTGCTCTTGATGTCTTTCACAGACTAGGAGTACCTTGTCACTATGATCCTTCTTAGGTTACCAAAAGAATTTACCGTCAGAGATCAGCCTGAAGGTCAGCTTTTAATGGGTATGGTAGCTGCTTCCTTGTCTGACTCATCTTTATTTGTCATAGAGATGAGAAGTCATTTTCCACTAAAGAATTTAGAACATAACTGCAAATAATTTGGATGGTTGCATTAATTGCTTTGAATATGAACAGGAGATTTGAGAGGATATTAATATGATTCTGATTGTTTCTGAATCTTCCAAACTATTTTAGCTGTGCGTGTTGATCATGTGAGATATTGTTTTGATTGGTAACGTTATGTGCATGTAAAGGTACTTTTGTCAAAAGTGGTCTCTAACATGGTCTCTGGATTTTATGTGGGGCCCTTTCTGATAAATCTGTTGTGAGAATCTCATTTTTCATTTTATCACGGAATATTTTAACAACCTTAAAATGAGGGATTGTATAATAATTGTATTAAATCATAACCCTTGTTTCCTGATGAGTCAAACATGTTATTGTCAAAAGTGGTCCCTGACATGGTGTCTGAATTTTGTTTGGGGCCCTTTATGATGAATCTGTTGTGAGAATCTCATTTTGCATTTTATCACGGACTATTTTAACAGCCTTAAAATGAGGGATTGTACAATAATTGTATGAAATCATAACCCTTTTTTTCCTTATGAGTCAAACATGTTATTCATGGTGTTAAAAGTATGGCACAGTCATAACGTGCAGTTTTACCATTGGATGCATCTACTAATTTACCTGATCGGTGGAAATATAAATCCCTGGAGTTACACTGAAATTAATTAATGCCCTATTCATTTTATTCATTATATATGTTCATTTCAGATACTATGGTTAATTTATTACTATAATGTTAATGACATGTTTGCATTCAATTATTTTTTGTTAATGAGACTTCAAATATTTTAAGCTTTAAATGTACATATTGTGATGTAGCAGGTCAGTCCTACAATAAGCTGAATACCATCTAGCAAATATGCAGCCTGTGGGGAATGATAAGCCAGCAAATGTTCCTGGAAGGCCTGTGTCAACCTTTCCAGCAGCTGCACAGCCTTCAACACCTTTTGTAACTTCGGGTCCTGTTGTTGGCTTAGAGGCATCTGGTGCTTCTCAAGCCACAACCCCCTTTTTATATTCAGGGCCTGGGACTGCCCTGGGGGCATCAGGTGCTCCACAGACCACAGCACCATTTTTATCTTCAGGGCCAAGTACTGGCTCACAGATATCCAATTATGGATCACCACCTCCTCCGCCAGCTAGGTATAATGGTCCATCCAGTCCCCCCTTTCCAACATCCTACCCTGGAAAAGATGCAACCACTTATCAGCAAACACAAGCTCCTAGGTTTCCTCCTGCTCAACCCGTAACTCCCTTGCGGGGTCCTCCCCTTGTGGGTCAGCCTGTTACACCCCCTGTTGGGTCTCTTCGTCCTCAGCCTCAGATTTCCTCAGTGCCAATGGGTCCTCCACCCCAAACTGCAACCCAGTTGTCATCTAGAAGTAATATGCCCCCACCACTGTCAGAGTCATCATTCTCTGCACCCAGACCACCTCCTCAGCCATCTTTGCATGGATACTCCAATGTGCTTCCAAGAGGTAACATGCTATCCTCCTCCGCAGAGACACCATTCCTTGCTCCTAGATCAGTTTCACAGCCACCATTGCAACAGGCTTTGCCACCTTCCCACGTTCCTCCAGTTCATCCTTCTCCTTATCATGTTCACCAAGGAGGTGTTGTACCACCACCACCACCACCTATGGGAGGTCCTCTGGGTTATAATTCAAGAGAGCCAATGCAATACCCTAATGTAGGACCTCCTATGGGAGGTAACCTTCAAGGTCTGGTTGAAGAGTTCCAGTCATTGTCTGTTGGGTCTGCTCCTGGGTCTCTTGATCACAGAGTTGATGCCAAATCACTGCCAAGGCCACTAAATGGCGACGAAGAACCTATTAAAGTTCTTGAGACGTACCCTTTAAATTGCCACCCAAGATTTTTGAGACTGACAACTCATGCAATACCGAGTTCTCAGTCATTGCTTGCTAGGTGGCATTTGCCTCTTGGAGCAGTGGTTCATCCTTTAGCAGAAGTTCCTGATGGGGTAACTTCATCATTTCTTTTGCTCATGATAGTGGTGCTTTTGGTATATTCATTCAGACAACTGGTTAACAATTCTGTCTTTCAGGAGGAAGTACCAATTGTCAATTTTGGACCGGCTGGCATTATTCGGTGTCGAAGATGTAGAACATATGTTAATCCATACGTGACTTTCACTGATGCAGGAAGGAAGTGGCGTTGCAACCTCTGTTCTTTGCTCAATGATGGTAATTACCTAGCTGAGTTATTTTTTTTAATATATATATATATATTATTAAACTCTTTACTGAGATTTTGGGCTCGGAGCCATGCATTTTTTTGTTTGTTAATTCAGTTGTACTGGTATGGATATCACAGTTACTTATTGATAAACTTTCTGCTGTGTAATTGATTAGTTTTTATATTATCTGATCTTCCTTTTCGATAATAATTCCTGCTTGGTAAAGTTTATTTTTAATGGTGAAGACTGCAAATTCATATGGAGTGGACCATTTTGACAAATTAGGAGTAAATTAATATGGTTTCTTTTGTTAAAAGGAATACCATCAGACTGCTGCAATTACTTTATATATATATATATATATATATATATATATATATCGTATGACAGCTTTCTTCTCTATAGTTCTGAAGTGATTCTGGCTAATGGCTATCTCAGTGGTGGTGGAGTTGGGAAAGGACAAGGAATCTTAATGGGAAAAAAATTCCTAACAGGCTCAAATGCAGGGCAAGGCACACAAGAACCAATCAAGATGTTTATGGTCCTTCTAAGTGCTTACAAGTCTACCACATCGGACAAGATTGCAAATGCTGTACTATGGTGGTCTTGCCAAGTAGACATCACATTACTGCTTGTCTTCCTATCACATGTCTGTGTATAATATGGGTGGACTGCATATGGTGCTTGGCAAACACACCATACCTGATGAGACAAATGGAATTTGGGTCCAAGAGAAGTGATGGTATTGGAAAGATGAGTTTTGGTTGATGCCAATATAAGTTTTATTTGACGACAATTTAAAGTGATACAATTGATGGGAATGAGGGAGCAACCAGATACTAGTTCTGGAATTGGTTCTACACTGTAAATTAACAACTTGCTTAAAAGGTTAGAATGTAGAAGGCCTTGTTGACATCATAATCTAGTAGCAGGTCATTTCTCTGAAGAAATTTTGAGAATGTCTTATTGATATTGCAGAAGATGTGGCATCAGATCTAAGCCATGGGAGGCTGAGTATAATATATGTAAGAGGAAGATGAGCAATTGAAAATCTAGAAAAATAGATGTGTGAGCTGAAGAAGCCTCAAAACAGCATATACTACTACAAAGGATCCCAAAATCAACAAGATATGAATTGCACTATTCTGAAAAGGTGTGATTACGAGCATAGAGACTTGAGAGTGTAAGGACCACTGTAAAATAAAATGATGGCTCTGAACTTGAGTGGACCCAAAATCTACATGAACATTGAATTTAATAATCATAATCTGAAACAGCCATAGAGAGTGATGATAATGATATACTCTGCCTCAATGTAACAGTATGCACAGCAATGGTTGAAATTTTAATTGATGGATTAGAAGTGCACAGGTTACAAACTAGCAAAATGCATAATTGGTTTCAATTGCTTCCTTTTTTCTTTTGGTTTTTCTTTGGGGGGAGGGGGGATGGAACTTACCTTGAGTTTATTGTGATGCCACAAAGTAAAATATGCTATGTTGGTAGAGGACCGATCCTTAAAGATCTTGAACTGGAAAATTACACAAGAATGTGTTGTGAGAACAGACATTCGAAGAATTTTGGTTGGTGCTTATTTCCACAGGAAAGAGAAAAGGAGGGGTGTTGGATCCAGTGGGGGATCCATGTACTCCCTTTTATGTTTTGAATTAACATCAAAACTCTTGCTTGTCCTCATAATGAGTTGTCAGTGAAAGAGCAATCAATAGTGGTCAGTTCCTAGCATGAACCTAGTAATAATCATCTGATATGTTTATTGTCTTGTAGAGCTGGTCTTCCAGAATGATAGACATTGTACCAAACAAGTAATCTTCTTTGATAAATTGACTGGATTGTAAAGATAAGACTATGGATGCAAATGAGCTGATTCTGCATGAGCTTAGGCCAGCTTTAGCTTGGCTTAGGCTTGTCCCAAGTTGGCCAAGTCAAACTCAAGCTCAGTTCATATATGTTTAAGCTGGCTCAAGCTTTGCTTGATTAGGCTTGGTGATGAACTAGTGATTACAGAGGGCATAGTGGTGAGGGAGTGGTGAATAGAGATGGGAAGATGCCTCCTGCCATTAGTTCATCTAATAGCTGGGTTTTAAGTTGCCTCTTATGAAAAATAAGTATAGGTCATGTTGATGCATAATGTGATTTTGAAAGTTAAAACATAGTTTCACAGCCAAAAATAAATAGAGTATATTTATATTTCAAATGAATGTTTTTACATATTTATATATCAAGCTTAATCAAGCTGAATGTGAGCAGACCAGGCATATCTCCTGTTCAGCTTGTTTATATTTGGAGCTCAGAATTTTATTTCAAGCTTGGTTTGTAACAAGCCAAATATGAGCTGCTCACTAAAGCTCAGCTGTTAGACAGCCCTATGTAGGAAGCAGTAAAGCAAATTAATATTTAGGTGTTGGGCAATAGCTCCCCTCATGAAAAAGCAATGCAACTAATAGTTATTATTAGGTGTTTACACCCACAACTCCGCCATGTAATCTTGTATACAATCTATCCATCTAAAGAATGGATATGGTTCTCTCATCTAGGAAGCATGTTCCACTACCTATCTGTCTCTTGTCGTATAGATGTTAGGTTCATGTATTAATCGTCCAGTTGCAGACCTGAGTGTTGAGTTTATTGATTTCGTTATTTCTCTTGATAGGTATGTTCTACTAAAAGCATTATTTAAAGAATCATTCAACTGTACTAACAAAATTATACTATGAAATATTAATTATTATGTCATTTTGCAAGCCTCATGGGTAGGATTTGATAAGATGGCTTCTGGTTGATGTCATCTTACCCTTATTTCGATATTTTTGCTGCCAAGCTTTATGTTAATTTTGTATATTTGTCTCATCTAGTTCCTGGGGAGTATTATTGTGCATTGGATGCTAGTGGCAGAAGATGTGATGTAGATCAAAGACCTGAGCTTTCTAAGGGAAGTGTGGAATTTGTTGCTCCAACCGAATATATGGTGCGACCACCAATGCCACCCATATATTTTTTCCTCATTGATGTATCAGTATCAGCAGTTCGGTGTGGTTTGCTTGAGGTAATCACTTTTGTCTCTGTAAAGCTTGTCTTTTTATCTATATATTCTTATTTCTTTCTCCTGACAGCTATATTAGCTTTGTGATCAATTTTTGCAATTTTACTCCATACCTTTCATCTGAAACATGGAATTCAGTTTCATTTTCAACATATTTATGCAGATTGTGGCAAAGACCATAAAATCTTGTCTTGATGAGCTACCTGGCTTCCCTAGGACACAGATTGGCTTCTTGACCTTCGATAGTACCTTACATTTCCATAATTTAAAGGCATGTATTATTTCCTTCCAATGATCTGAATGCTACACAGTTATTCTGTTGATCTTATGGCAATTTTCTTCTTCTATATTTCCACTTTTGGAACTTGTTACTTTTGTCCTATTTTCTTGATGATGCTTAAAGATGAGCTACCATACTGTCAATTAACTATTTTTGTTTGTTCCAGTCTTCCTTGACGCAACCTCAAATGCTGGTGGTAGCAGATCTGGACGATATATTTTTACCATTGCCTGATGATCTTCTTGTCAATTTATCTGATTCTAGACATGTTGTGGATGCATTACTGGATAGCTTGCCTAGCATGTTTCAGGACAATGCAAATGTAGAATCTGCCTTGGGCCCTGCTCTTAAAGCAGCATTCATGGTTATGGTAAGATGATATCTTCTGATGACTTTTCTTGATTTTGTTGGTGCTTCTAAGCAGATTCAATGATTGTGTACCAATTTATGTTATGAATTCTTAACTTCCCCTCTTCTTTATTTTGTTTTGGACAGAGTCAACTTGGAGGGAAGTTGTTGGTGTTTCAGAGTATGTTACCTTCTCTTGGTGTTGGACGCCTAAGGTTACGTGGAGATGATCTTCGTATTTATGGAACAGATAAAGAACATACCTTAAGGATACCTGAAGACCCATTTTTTAAGCAGATGGCTGCTGAATTTACAAAGAATCAGATTGCAGTGGATGTATATGCTTTCAATGAAAAGTACACTGATATAGCTTCCTTAGGTAATAATTGTGCAAAACTGTTTTTGTAATTGTCAAGTAGAATATTGGCATTCATTTTTTGACATATATGTCTCTAATTTTATTGGTTATGTCAGGAACTCTTGCCAAATATACTGGTGGCCAGGTGTATCATCATCCATCTTTTCAGGCAGCCATTCACCAGGAGAAACTTAGATATGAATTGGCCAGAGATCTCACCAGGGAAACCGCCTGGGAAGCTGTGATGCGTGTTAGATGTGGAAAAGGTAAGTAAATGGAGGAGTTTTTCCCATCTCTTTTCAAACCTCTCGGGCTTCTCTTGTGAAAAATGCTATTTGATATTCTAAGGATGTTTTTTTGTTTTTCAGGGGTGCGCTTTACATCTTATCATGGCCATTTTATGCTGAGGTCAACAGATTTATTAGCACTTCCAGCTGTGGATTGTGATAAAGCCTTTGCGATGCAATTATCTTTGGAAGACACCTTGATGACAACTCAGACTGTATACTTTCAAGTTGCCCTACTGTATCCTTTCTTTTCCTAGGTGCTTGTAGAGTCCTTTTGTTTGGCCTTATAATCATCCTGTTCTGTTCTTTCTTTTCCTCATAAATGTAAGCTCACGAACAAGTTGACAATCAGATGCAACAATTTAGATGCATGAAAGGGGAGTAGGTGAACAGTATCAGCATAAACTAAAACACTTCAGAGAATAGTCATCGGTACGAAACAATCTCGTAAAGCCACCTGCATGCCCCATGCATGTGTGCAAAACACACAAGACAGAGAGGGAGGAAAGCTACTAGCATAGGCAATTACACTTGTGAATGCATGTGGAAATGCCAATATGTCTTTAGTCTTTATGTGCATCCATGCAACAGAGCAGCAAAATGATGGAGGGATAAAAGTTCTTGGCAAATTGCTGTCATGTATATAAACTTGTGAACTTACACATGAAGTATGAACATCAAAGCCAGCAGCCAGAGGTGCAGTTCCAATGTGGCTCTCTGACTTTTGATTTGTCTTGAGGGATTATTGAAACTTCTGTATAATCTTTTTCCCTCTTTCTGTAATCTTGGAGCATTTTTCCTTGGTTGCATGAGCTTTATTAACTAACCAATAAGACAGGAGGAATCAGCATTTTCTCTTAAATAGATTCCTTGGTAAAGGATTCTATGCCAAATTTAATAGCTGGTGCTATGAAATGCCAACCAAACTGTTATCCATCATTCTCTTCGGCTTCTTTCAAGTTTTTAAAGCATTTGGGCACTGTTTGCTACTCCATCTGTCATTCCTACTTCATAAAGAATCTCTTTGGCTTTCCTTTATAAGATAACGGTCGAGGATGTCATGAAAATTTAGACCATAACAATGCATTCTTGTTATGAAATTTATCCATGATTAGCCATCAGTTTGAGGAGAAACTGATGTGAGGGTTGGTTATGCCATATTTGCATATAATTGTGGTCCATGAATTCTTCTTTAATCTTTATTGTAATATGTCCATTGCGAGTGAATGGTTGTTATGTATGGCCCTTCACACAAATTCAATTTGTCTCTTCTCGGCTTATCTGTGAAATGCTGCATGTTGCATGCACTGGGCAAGGTCAACTTGTGGAGTCACTCATTACAACAAACTTTCTGTTGTAGGTTTAACCGTCATTTACCTGTTTTATTAGAACTCAAGCGAATACTTCTTTCCTTTCAATGTTTTTGAATATTGTCCTTTTATATTTGCCTCGCTGAAATAGTTAGGATGGGGCTTGCTTGTGACTGATATTTGATTGTATTTGGCATTTGTTATTCTATTGTTTTGGCTTTATTATGTCATTATTTCTTCCATGTCTTCTATTCAATTTGTTTGGTCTGGTAGCTGGTAGGTAAGTTGGAATTTAATGTCCTGGCTCTTAAATTCCTTTGCTGGATTTCAAGGACCTGCTTTCTGGTCTTCATGCTGATTTCAACTGGCAACTATGTTTTTCAGATTTTCTTTTATGCACTATTTGCGTCATCTCTTTGTAGAATGAATATGAAATACATTGGAAGCTCTAGGTATGCTTGAGTTTCTTCTGATGCCAGATTAAATGTTAATGTGTATCCTTAGCAAGCACAAGATATACTTCCTCTTCAGGTGAAAGACGAATTAGAGTCCATACAGCAGCTGCACCTGTAGTAGCAGATCTTGCGGAAATGTACCGCCACGCTGATACTGGGGCCATTCTCTCTTTGCTCAGCAGGCTTGGTAGGCTAAACATTTTGTGAATTCAATAAGAATGATTACATGTTCCTGTACTTTTCTACTAATTAATGGTCTGAAAATCCTACAGCAATTGAAAAGACACTGTCTCATAAGCTGGAAGATGCTCGCCAATTAATGCAGTTAAAGCTTGTGAAAAGCCTTAAAGAGTACCGAAATCTATACATAGTGCAACATCGGTTGGGTGGGAGGCTGATATTTCCAGAATCCTTAAAATTCTTGCCATTATATGTACTCTCTCTTTGCAAGTCTGTAGCTCTTCGTGGAGGATATGCTGATGCTCATCTTGATGAGCGCTGTGCGGCTGGTTACAATATGATGATATTACCTATAAGAAGGATGATTAAACTTCTCTATCCTGGTTTATATAAGATAGACGAAAGCCTCATAAAGGTATTATTCCTTGCCTTATTTCTTGTTTTAGTCAATCTATGCTACCTTCTATAAGATACTGGCAAGAAATTTATTTGGATATCATAGAGTGTTGAGTTTTTTAAGTTCTAAAGAAGATAAAAAATGCATATCAGAATTCTCATAAAATTTCTGATCCTATTAAATTAAATTTTAAATCTAAAAGAATGTTGTGTTGATATCATTAAGTTGTTATATGTTTTAACTTTCTGAAATGTTCCCAAGGAAACTGTTTTATCAGAATACATCCCACGTCTCTAAAAATAGTCTTGTGGTTAATCATTAACTATGAATTTCATTTATGCAGGGTCCAGTGGAATTTGAGGAATCCTCTAATCAGTTAGCCTTGACTGCGCAAAACTTAGATCCCAGAGCCCTATATATTTATGATGATGGCTTCAGCTTCATTATTTGGTTAGGCAGCAGTCTGTCACCTGATTTAGTTAATAATATACTTGGACTCGACTTATCTGGGTTTCCTGATCTATCCAGGGTATGTTTCTTGTTTTAAACTCACTCTAGAGCTTGTTATTTATGCCAACTTCATAACTTAAACCACTGTTTGCTTGTGTGGTAGGTATATTTCATCTGATTCAAGCACAAATTTCAAACTTAAAATTTCTTTTGGAAAGTACATATTATAACATATTTTTGGAATAATAATCTTTCGGAAAGCCCATATTGCAACATATTTTGGAATAATAAATAAACATCTGTTTGAATAACTTGCAGTAGATTAGAGCTTGTTATCTATGCCTACTTCGTGAATTAGACCTCTGTATCATGTGTTGTTGCAGGAATACTTTGATGCAAATAAAAAATTCAAATCAAAATTATCCTCATGAAATACATATTATAACATGTTATTGAAACAATAACGAATTAGCTGTTGTAAAGACTAGAGACATCTGATCCACAATCTTGTTCCCAAATGCATTCTTACAAAATTTAGGCTTGAATAATTGGACTCTTGCAATTGGCTAATACCCTGAGATCTAGAAGGTCCTCTGGACATTCATTTAATGGCCTACCAAGCTGTTAAACCTATGGGCTGTAGTTCCCCAATTTTTTCCTCTCTACCAAAAAGACAGGCCTCTATTTATCAACTCCCTCCAAATAGGAGACGCTTCCCATTCTCATAGAGGGATTTCCATCCTGTTTCCCACTCTGGGAGCAATATAATAGGAACTCCATTGTCCAGTCATCTACCATGTTATTTATGGGGATCCGACAATTCTTGCTGAAGGGAGTGGAGCAGAGGAGGTGGGAGGTTGTCTCCCTTTTTAAGATGTAGGGAAGACACCACCTCCTACCAAAGAGCTATTAAGCTACAATGTATGTTTCTATATCCGGAGCTTCAATAAGTTTATAGGATTTTTCTGGCCTCTATTATTGGATGCAGGTCTTCCTATATGTAAATTCCAATTGGAAGCAGAAAGACCTGTGGGCCTAATATCTTCCATTACCCTTTGCCTTACAAAGAAGAAGCAAAAAACTGCTCTTTTGTGCAAAAAACTGCTTTTTTGTACTCCTCTTTTGTACTCCCAAGCCTGCCTACTCCTCTTTTGTACTCCAATCATCCCTTGCCTCTTCCTCCTCACAGAACTCTGTTGTCTTCTTTGATGTGGGTCCATCTTGAGTGACCTCTCTCAAAGGTTTGGGAGCTCTAGGAGGAGTCTTGTTGTCTCCACCTCCATCGTAGCCAGCAGGATACTTAAATGATTTGCACCTAATTTAAGATTTATTGCAAGTCTTGTGCGATTATATCTCAAAATCGAATTGCCCTATCACTTCAAAGTTGTGCCCATTAAAATATAGCTTTCCGTGTACTGTTAATGTGATGACTAACGCTGGGGCATTTAGTTCTGTAGCTTGTCCTCTTTCCACAGTGGTGTGTCATCAACTTTTTCTAACATTTGATCATCTAGCATTGCAAGTTCTGCTGCTTCAGTTGGTTCCTTTCATATGCAGAATTTCTTTTATGGATTTTAAGCAAAGAAAATGTTTGATATATTTTATAAGTTTGCAGTGATGGTGTCTCTAAAAATGCTTCTCAAATAAGTTTGGGGCAAAAGGGTTCTTTTAGAAGAAATTAGAAAAACTAGCTTCTTGCTTAGTCTTGTATGTATTTGCTCCTCGTTAGAAATGAAGAAACTACCCTACAAAGCGAAAATTCTTGTTACTTCTATCTCATTGGAGGTTTTTTTTAGTGTTGGCTAAACCTATATTCTACCAAAACTGAACTTGATTTAAGTCAAACTGAAACCCATCATCTAGATATTTGGTTTGGATTTAAGTATTGAGACTTTTGATTGTACTTCAAAATTTTTAGGTCTACCCTGCACAAGCTAGGCCAAACTAGCCACCAGATAAGATAGGAGTCCAAGTGTGAGCTCAAATGTTGAACTCAAATCTAGATTCAACCAGATTAACCTATCAAATTTTCACCTATAGAATCCAGAAAGTAGTGTATGTGATTACCAAAAGCCAATTGTATAAAGAAGGGCTTAGGTTTAAATTGGATTCTGTATTGCTCTTTGGGAGAGGATTAGGCTTCTCTTTTTTCCACTGTATGTTCTTTATTCTATTTTAGGACAAATATTTTAGTTGGGTTTTGAGTTATTTTTTGTGTGGTATGGTATCCTGAAGCCCTACTTCACATCTAGGTTGGTTTTAAAAAAAAGTTTTAAGCCACTGCTACTGCAGCTTTAATTGGCTTGGATGGCTATTTGGCTTTTGCAAACATACAAGCTTGGCTTTTTAGGAAGCTTGAAAGTGTCTTATTTGTTTTTTTATTTTTTTTAAAAAATTTTGTCCTCGAAAAGCATATAGTGATGTTGTAGTTACTTGACGAGCCTATTTAGTAAGCTTGTTATATCTTTAAATACATAAACAGAGACAACTGTAAAAAATTATGTTTTTTGTGATGAATGAAGCAGATTAAATTCTATTCTTCTGTCTTTTCCTCTCTTGCCTTCATTATTGAGCGAAGGAGATTAAATTCTATTCTTCTATCTTTTCCTCTTGTGCCCGCATTATTGAGTGTTGTTGCAAATTGTAAATATGATCGTAAACTTACCCATTGCACTAGGCCAATATATATGACCCATTGTGCCGGAAAAATTAAACAGTGAGACCCCCTTTTTTTCTTGTTTTTTTGTTTTTGGGTTGGGGGGGGGGCTGGTTGGTTCCAATTATACTCTACTATAACGCATGATTCTCCAGATGGAATCTTTGTATAGTATAGTGACAAACACCGGTTGCTAGATCAGAGGCACTCAGGCCATTGTTAATTTTGTGGAGCTCCGGTATTTTTGCAAAGTCACTCCAAGAAGCACCTTTAATGCAGATCAGTACCAATATTTAAAAATCTGAAAGTGAATTCAGATTAGTGCAGAAAATTCTACAAGGGAAACAATTATATGTTCCCGATTGTTGACGTTTGTGTTTCGTAGCCTAATATTCTGTCTTCTTGTGTTGCAGCTTGCATTGTTTGAGCATGACAATGAGTACTCAAGAAAACTGATGAGGATAATAAAAGGATTAAGGGAGAAGGATCCTTCCTGTTTTCAGTTATGTCATGTGGTAAGGCAAGGTGAACAGCCAAGGGAAAGTTCCTTGCTGCTTTCCAACCTCATCGAGGATCAGAATGCTGGAACCAGCAGCTATGTTGATTGGATTCTCCAAATATACCGTCAGTCACAAAGCTCATGAGGATAATATGGCTTCAGTCCTTTACCTTTTTGTGTCCTACTGGTCCCCATTTCGTGCCAGGAAGAATAGGAATTTGGTTCTGAGTTCTGGGCTTTTTTGTGTCATGAAGGGACTGTGCGTAAATCAAGAGGTGACCAACAATCAAAGTTCGCTATTTGGTTTGAATTCCATTTGTAATATGATGTGCTGCTAGTTTTATTATTTAAATTTTATTTATTTGCTTACCTTTTTGTTTCTTTCTACTGATCAGTTTAAATTTCTTGTGTATCACAATAAGATCTTTACTAGGGCTTGGTTATATTGTTTTCTCGTCAAGGTAAGTTGTGAAACTGATGGAATCGGAAACGGGGGATTAAATTTATGTTCAGTTTGGACTCGAGATGATTCGTTGTATGGCTGTAGATCTTTGCTTTGTCTATTCACTTTACAGATCCAACACCACTGCTAGCCTTCCAATCTGGATTCCAAAATCTGAACCGTAAACTAAATGAGTATCTTAAAATTAGTATGCTTGTGTTATGTTTTCTATTTTTTCCCCTTCTAAGAACTATTTGGAAGCTGCAGAAAATTTCAGATCCTGAATCAGTTGAATATGTTACATATCTCCTCTTGAATTAATCGTCGAGCTCTCCAGTTTTGTCCGGTCTCTATTTGCTGAATGATGCATCAAAATGTCCAATATCAATAAAAGTTTAACTTATTCATGAAATACTTTGAGATGATTTTGTTTGCCATGTATTCCTTTTTGTATGCATTTCTAAGCAGCTATATCATTCATTTTCGTTTTTTTTTTTCTATTTTTGGATTATATTCAAAATTTTCTCTGAATTTGTTAGGTACATTTAGCGAACCTCTTATTATATTTCCCTGCAATTTTAGGGTCCATTCGCCAATCTATTAACATGTGTTTGGAATTTGTATGTCTCAAGTGGTCTTGCCGCTGCAGTTATGAGATGGCCATGCCCCTGTAAATGCGGCCCTGGGTGGCTATACAATCCTTTCACCAGTAGTACTCATCGCATCGGCTAGGGCAGAAAATCTCTGGGAGGAAAATCACCCATACCCTTATGCCTGCAGGCCTCATTTCGTAGATCATGAGTGGGCTTCCGAAAACTGCGATTCCATGGAAAGTTAACTTCCCATTCTCAACGTGGGTCGGAAAGTCCGCTAGATGATTTCTGGATCGTTTTGAGTAACCAAACATAACATTGTGCGAAGTTTTTTTAGGAAAAATAATTTTTCTGAAAAGTCTGCGGCAATCAAACAAGACCATAGTGCTAATTAATTAATGTATGCCGCAACTAATATATGCTCTCCCTCTCTAGTGTAAATCCTTGAGATGACGGCCGCATAACTAGAACGAGATTCCTTGGACATGGATGGTCGTGCCTCGGTTATATTCATATGGATCTATCATCCGAGTATCATCTCGGTGGTCCTACCGCTTCATTTAACGGGAGTGCCGGTGCTCATGGTTACCACCCTGGTAATCATATAACGGTGGGACTCCTTTGAATCCTTCAAAAAAAGTAAAATTGAGAAAAAAAAAAAAAAGGGGGATATAATGTGGATATTTGAGGGTGAATCACTGCAATGACATCCTTCCAAACAGCCTTAATACAGCTGAGAGGTGCTGTTCATCTTTTACAATATAATGGCACCAGCCACATTCACACGATCCATCAAAACTGACATCCAAATACGTTATCGGGTTAAGGACAAGGGTGGCGTGATTCTCAGGTGCAATGGTGGAGGTAATGGTCCGCAGAATTTCTCAGCAAAGTTCATCATGTAGCCTTCTCAAGAATGCCTGAGCAAGAGACAATCTCCTGGCCTTGCAAATCTACCATTTAAGTCATCTGGTCCCTCCAATCCTTGCGTACGAGTCATCCCCTGGCATCATCTTAATCTCTTCAGTACGAGTCATCCCCCAGCATTATCTTAACAGAACATCTTAGAATATCGAACCGACGCAAACTCAGACGTCCGAAAATTTTGATCAGCTCAGTTCCCTCTTGGCTCTAAGAATAGCGAGAATCCTATCAACCATGGCACTGAAGTCACCTGCAGGAGCCAGTTCCATGTTTGAAGGAATGGGTCTTATGATTGCGACGGCTTCCACTCAAGGGTCGTCAAGAACGTAGAGCCATTACCTAGTGATAAATAAATTGGTCTGTTTCATAGCCGGTAAAAAATAAACATGTTAAGTCTAGGTGTATTTGGTTTATCACATGAGATTAGAGCGGCATGGAATTGCCAATCTAATCTCATAAGATTGAAAAACATAAGTAAAAGGATGAACTTGTTAATCCCATATTTATAGCTTTGGATATTGATGGGATCTATGCTATTTGAATCTAATCCTATTTTTCTAAACTTGTCATCCATGCCATCATATCAAATTTTCAATTCAATCTCATTCATGCTACTATACCAAATACGTGATGCTTGTATTTGAAAGACCGCAATCTAGCTACCTGCCGCTCTATGCATTTGCAAAAGAGAGAAAAAAGCTCCATCATCATTGTCAAGAAATAAGAAAAGAAAGGCACATGCCTTTCCTCCCTTTTGACCCATACCTTTGAATTCATCGCTTCACCTAAAAGTCTAGAGCGAGGGGATTCGGATCCTCTACTTTGCAAAAGAATCTTTTTTATATCATGGAGACAATATTAACTGGCTTAGATTTAAAGAATAAAGTAAAAGAATCTTTTTTATATCAGGAAGATAAATTTTTTAATATTTTATTACTTGCAAAAATAATTTATTATAAGTTATTGTTGTTGCATTGTTGATATAGTGATGTATTTGCAAGGGTGACAAGTTGTATAATATATGTAATGTAAAAA
Organism: Metroxylon sagu; assembly: GCA_017589505.3. Taxonomy (NCBI): domain Eukaryota; kingdom Viridiplantae; phylum Streptophyta; class Magnoliopsida; order Arecales; family Arecaceae; genus Metroxylon; species Metroxylon sagu. Next base: position 74,361 of record JACVBY030000473.1, on the reverse strand, counting down.
GGGTATTTTATTTTTTATGCACCATAAATACTTCTAATTAATTAATTAATTTTTTTAATGATATATAACAAAACTAATAAATTGATGATAAATCTTTTAAGTTATATGATTTTTTTTTATCAACAAAAATATATTTATATGTAATATATAAATTTAAACATACATTACCACTAGTTTGACCTTCCTAAAATTTGAAAATTACAACTCATCCGATGGAAGTAATTGGCACCTTGATTGATTGTAAAATTTTATCCTTCCATAACTACACCAAGTAATACAAAATTTAAAAATTAAATACTCATCTATTGGGTGTGGTTGATGCTTTGATTGGTTGTGAAGAAGATATGGCACTGGTACACCCTCACAAGATGGTGGATCTATTGGAAACATCAATTTTGGATCTTAGATAGACGAATTATTGATATGAAGCGGTTTGGTGAGTGCATCATGAGTTAAAATGAAACTTTAAGATTGTCACTAGAAACTTGACCATACATAAAATGGGAATCAATGGCAATGCACTTTATTCATAAATGAAATACCAAATTTGTGCACATATATAAGTGGAACAAATATTGTTGCAATAAATTATTGGAGGACTACTGGATTCACCAATAGTTTGAATCCTGTGGATAGGAAAGATCATCGAAGTATACTAATTTCTGTAGATACAGCCATTGTTTTCATGGTGTAACCTTCCATGCCTGGTCCATCATCTAGACAATTTTGCCACCCTACCTAACTTCAAGATCAGTAATTGTCACATTGTTGATAGAATGAACAACTATTGAAGTAGTTCTAGTACTAGATGATCGCAAATTTGGCACAGCAATCCTCTCTCTTGTAAAAGTTGGTGGCTGAGTAGGTTGGGGAAGCACCATTTGCTCGCTTCGTAGCATCATCACAACGATAGACATAGTTGGCCTCAATTCCACTTTTTCCTGGACACACAACAACGCTACGTTGATGCATTTGAGCACTTCTTCTGTTGAATATCGACCGTCAAGCAATGGATCCATCAACTCCATTGCTTTGTCTTCATTCCACAATTGCCATGCCTGTCACAATACCATATAGAGTAGTGATGTGATATTAATTCTGAGAGGTAATTATATTTTGACTTCATTTCAAAATACTATTAGCTTACACGGCTTGGAAGGGTCTGCTCATGTTGCTCAAAATGTAAATTGCCATTCCTGTTCCCGCTTAGAATTTCTAGAAGGAGCACTCCAAAGCTATAAACATCAGATTTTACAGAAAATATACCATCCATAGCATACTCTGGAGCCATGTATCCACTGTGCCACATAATAGTGAAGATTAAAATCAAGTCTTGAGATATAACTAAGCATCTGGATTTATGCATATGTAGGTAGAACAATTGATACTGCTGTATGATTAAAACAAAAAAAAAAAAAGTCCCTCAAAAATAAAAGACTGAAAGAATAAATTTACTTACTAAGTTCCCACAATTCTTTTCGTATTAATTTGGCTTTCCTCTGCCTTAAAAATCCTTGCCAAGCCAAAGTCTGATATTTTTGGATTCAACTCATTATCTAACAACACGTTGCTAGCTTTGAGGTCCCTGTGTGCGACTTTGAGTAGGGAGTCCTCATGAAGATAGAGAAGGCCCTTTGCAATTCCCGAAACTATATGAAGGCGTGTCCTCCAATCCAACTGAGAACGTTTGTTTGGATCTGACAGCAGTATGATTAATAGTGAAATGTCAGTTCTTTATAACTTTAGTTGGTAGAGATTGATCAAAACGTGGCTCACAAGACTTTGTAAGATTCAAGGTTACAAATAGAGTACTTATCATCCAAGAGCTTGATAGTTAGCATAGTTTGCCAACATATGCATGTTTTCTAACAATTTATTTATGAATTTTCCTATCGATGGATGATTACCTTCTATGGAACTGGAGGAGGTATGCCATAAATTTAAAAATGAAATATTAAGAACTGACCAAATAGAACGGCATCAAGGCTTTTGTTGGGTAGATATTCATAGATCAGCAGCTTTTCATCTTTCTCGACACAGTAACCAAGCGTCCTAACAAGATTCCTGTGTTGAAGTTTTGCAATTAGTTGCACCTCATTCTTGAACTCATCAGTACCTTGTTTGGAATTTGCTGACAGCCTCTTGACTGCGATTTCTTTTCCATCTTTCAATATACCCTGAGAAATTATCCATCAATAATCCTCTCACAAAAATGTGTGGAAACAAAAAAAAGTCCCAATACCTTGTAAACTGGACCAAATCCACCTTGTCCAAGTTTATTTGCATCAGAAAAGTTATTTGTAGCTGCTTGTATGATAGCCAGCTCTATAGATGGTAAGTCTGGGACAGCCAGCTCCATAGATGGTAAGTTTGTGCCAGGTGGAGCCATGAAATTATCTAGCTTAGCTTTTCTCTTATCTGAAAGAATAGAAAACATGGACGAATATAATTATACATTTTCTAACAGAAACTTAGTCAATATCAGGAGCATCGACAACTGCTTACTGCTTCTCCTTCTCAGTCGCCATGTAAAGAAGAGTATAAGAACCAAGAGAACCGCGAAAGAAATTGCAGCACTGACAGCAACGACCTTAGACTTTGATGATTTCCCTGTTCAAACATAAGTTTTTACATGAATTGAATCACCAATCGTTCCAACCATCCAATACTTTGTTGTCAAAATTTGGAAAACAAACTAATGGTAAAAATAAGCCGCTAGTGCAGAGAATAGAGATGAAATTATAGCTAAAGAAAGTTAAAATAAATCAACTTAGACAATGAAAACATTTCAGAACAATTGCATCAAGAATTGAATTGGATGCATTAGTATCGAAATTTCGGTGCATATTTTGCACGCGAGAAGTGCAGGTTTACTCAACTAAAAGACTCACCTCCTTGCCCAGTAGGTGCTGCTGGCTGAGTCCCGGGCGTCCCGGATGGTGTCGCTGATACATCAAAGAAAGGAGAGGCTTCATACCTGATCATGCAGCTACCCGACAGGTATCGCCACCCTTTTCTCTGCGCGCAATTATTGGCGACAGATTTCATCCCTCTCTCCAAGCAGCTACTGCAGTTCCCACTGCTAAGATCATTAGTGCACTGCACAAGAACGTAGCGGGACTCTGAGCTGTTTGCTGCAAACATTGGCGAGCTAATCGCTGCCACCCCTGCAAGTCCTGAAGCCATTGCAACTGTGGTTTTATAGACATCCTCAGAGACCTGCTCCATATTGCAGAAATATTTCTCATGATCGTCCACAACACCGAAGAAGCTCTCGTTCGAGTATCTTACGAGGCACTTCTCTTTCCATATGATTCCATCCGTTCTATTGGCACAGTCATCTGCTATGACTTTAGCTGCTGTACGAAGGCAGCCCCTGCAGTCGTCGCCAGGTATGTCTCCCCTACAGAGAGCTAGGCCGTATAACTGACCCGGAATCTTTCCCGTAGTGGTGTTGTAGAAGCCAGTGGGAACGGCTTTGGATTCCAGATCATCAAGGAGGTTGTTCAGATTTGCCCGCGCGGTTCCAAGACCATTAGGAGGGAAATTGTTATCCGAGCAATCGAACGGAGCGATCTCCGTGTACGTTGTATTTAGGTTCCGGAGGAAGGGAGTGGCTTCGTACCTTATCCAGCAACTCGGTGCCAGATATCGCCACCCGTTCCACATGGTGCAACAAGTCTTGATGACTGCCAGGATGTTTCTCAAGCATTTGCCACAGTCATCACTGCTCAAATCTAAGGTGCACTGCGCCATTGCATACATGCCATCATCAGCCGAAGCGTTTGATGCGAACATCAGAGACCGGTTTTTGGGAGCCTGCTGCACGAGGCTGGACACCATCTCGAAGGGTTTCGACGATCTGTTTTCCTCATCAAGGTTGGACATGTCGAAGCCTTTGGTATCGGGAATTCCGAAGAAGTTGCGGTCGGAGTAGCGCAGCTGGCAGTAGTCATACGAGATGATGCCTTGCCGGGAGGCGGGGCAGCTCTGCGTGATGTTGGTGGTTGCAGCCTGGATGCAGCTCTGGCAGTCCCCGAAGGCAAGATCGCCTTCGCAGAGGTAGAGTCCGTAGACGACGTCAGAGCCAGCCCCAGAAGTGGCATTCTGAAATAAGGATGATGAGGAGTTGGAGTTGAAGGAGGAGAAGAGCTTATTGAGATTTGTTGCGAATGTGCTGTTTGAAAGGTATGATAGGCCAGTACAATCGAATTTGATCGGTTCGAAGGCCAAGGTGTCGGCAGTGGTGCCGGGAGAATTCGAGAAGAGAATGTATGAGATCAAGAAGAGGAAGGTCAGGGATCTTTCTGCTCGAAATTGCTGAAGCATCATGGCTTCAACATAACTACCAACATACTTGGGACAATAATATAGCACGAGTGACGGTAACAACCCTCCTTCAGAACCAGGCGCTGCGCGGTAACTCTGGCCTGCTTGATCATCTCTTAAATCCAAGCTTAGGAATAAGTTTTAGTAGTTCTTGGACTGAGTAAAAAGTGCTCCATGTGCAAGACCTACTCGGTCAACAAGTCGTTTGCGCTGAACCGTTTGGTTGGCCACAGAATAGCCTGTTACGTGACCGTAATGGTCCTATTTAATAAGACCCGTGCACGAAGGGATTTCCTCCAGCTAGCGCTTTCACACTTGCAGCCTCCAACCGTCACCATCATCACTGTTTTCAAGTAAAGTCTCAAAATGATGAGTATTTTTAAATGCAGCGATTTAGTATTTAGGGTGCTTTCCTGCTTCCCATTCGTTCTCCTGATGTCAGGTACGGGACCTCCCGTCACAGGTTCAATGATGTGACGCTAACGATAGAAATAAAAAGAAGAAAAGAAAGCTAAAGGCGAAGGTAATGAAAATCCTGTGACCTTAATTTGATTGGATTAAATAAAAAAAATTAAAACCTCATAAATTTTTTAATTTAAATACATTAAAAAATTATAAAAAAAATTAGAATCTCTTAATTTTCATCAATTACTCAATGATTTATAACCCTATAAATTTTTTAATTTAAATATATTTAAAAATTATAAAAGAAGAAGTCAGAATCTCATGATTTTCATCGATCACTAAATGATTTATAACCCCATAAATCCTTCAATTTGGATACATTCAAAAATTATAAAAAAAAAAAAATCAAAATCTCTTAATTTCCATCAATCACTCAAGGATTTATAACCCCATAAATCCTTCAATTTAGATACATTCAAAAATTACAAAAAAAAAATTAGAATCTCTTGATTGATTTCCATCAATCACTCAATAATTTATAACCCAAAAATCCTTCAATTTGAATACATTCAAAAATTGCAAAAAAAAAAAAAAAATCAGAATATCTTGATTTCAGCCGATCACTCAATGATTTATCCAATCAACCTTTGATTATAATCTTTATAATTTACCTTATTAGTACGTGATTACACTCCTTCATAATTCACTAAATTAAAATTCAGAATCCCTAGATTGCTGCCTATTATATTTAAGAAAAATATCACAAATCGAAATCCTTTGATTATCATTAATCAATTTATGATTTGCTTCATCAGCCTTTGATTGCAATCTTCCATGATTCACTTAATCAGAATTCCCGCCTACACCCCCTCTTTAAATTGATGTTAAGCAAAGGAAAACATCAATTTGGAAAGAAAGTAATGATGACGGTTGCGAGCCATAGCTTTGATGAAGAGATCGGCTAACTGATCATGAGATGAAACTTTAGTGAGGGAAACCACACAACTCTAAACTAAATCTCAAATGTAATGACAATCAATCTAAGTATGCTTAGTGCACTCATAAAAGACTAGATTAGCAACAATTTGAATAGCACTATAATTAGAGGATACGAAGTAGTAATTTGTATGCCAAGTTTAGTGAGGAGACGATGAAGCCAAACAATCTCTGAACATACAGCGGACATGGATTTATATTCAGCCTCTATGGAATATTTGGAGATACGATTTTGCTTCTTGCATTTCTATAAAACCAATGATGCACCTAAAATTATGCACCATCTAATAGTGGATCACCGAGAGTCAATGTGGCTTTCTTTCATGTGATCACATCAACGGTGATTTGGTGAGCAATTTTTTTCTTTTTAAGTAAATTTAAATATCATCGGAGATCGATTGAAACAACCTCAAAATCATAATATAATAATCTAATATAACATCTCCCTAGCTCTGGAGACTAATCTATCTATACTCCCTAAGGTCTAAAGCCTAAGCTTTGATACCACCCTATATCGCGACTCTCAATCTAGAGCTCGATTCAGGAATAATCACAACATGGCCATATATTTTTAAAGCGAACCCTAAAAGTACACATGGTCTACTAAACCTCAAGATATACAATATAACGATAATTCTGATAATAACAGTGAAAGCTAAATCTCATATATCTCAAAATATTATCACAAAATCGACATGCTAGTATATAAGAGTTTAAATGTCATCCTCTAAGTACATACCAAATATCTATATCAATATCAGATGATATAGGAAACTAAACACTAAATTTCACTCCTCGTGCTCCACACCCATATATTTTAAATTACCATTATACCCCTTTATCTCAATGGTTGTTAACCTATGTTTAACTATGTTTACTTAAGATTTAATTATTAGATAATTACTATCTAACCATTCTCTTTTCATCAACAAAATACTAAAATACCCCTATCAACTCACTTATAATTACTATATTTACCTAAACTTAACCAAGGTACTGATACTCTCTATTCTTTAATCTAATTTCAAATCTTTTACTGCACATTAACAAATTCTTCATTAAGCAAGTCATCATGATGTTCTACAAATAGTCTATAACCTTGCATCGAAGCTGGGTGGAATATTCTATATGATATTATAGTTGGGATATTTTTGATGTGTTTTTGAGCATGGTGATGGTTTCTTGGAGCTGTGACTTATAATTCATTTGGATCATGAAAATGGAACTCTATGCTGGAATTTAGAGTCATTGGTTCTGATTCATTCCTATTCTAATTATTTGTTTGGATAGAATTAAAATCAGATTGCAATTCTATTGAAGATGAGAATCATCTTTTAGGATGAATTAAGAATCTAAACTTTTTTTTAAGATTACGGTTTTCATTCTAACCATAATCATATTAATTTTTATTTTGTTGCTCGCCCCTTCCTACAACACAATATCAGATACTCTCAAAACAATTCTTCTTGCCTGAATATATGCCGTAATCTAAGGGTCTCCTATTTTCTATTCTTCAATGTTCAAGGACGCTTGGAAGAAGGAAGAGTTAAGAAGACACACCACGACGCTTATCTTCTTTTTAACATTGACTAAAGAAAAATCTTCTATTCTAGATAGATAATGCTTGTCTTATTACCAAGAAATAAAATTAATCAATAGGCAAACATGATCTTCTCATTATAAAATTAAATTCCAAGAAATTACATTTTTATTCGTTTTGATGAAGCAATAAATTAGTTGAAAGCTAGTTTTTGTACAAGATTATACTTAAACTATGTGTCTAAAGTTGAACTTAATTCTATTTTATTTATATAATTATAATATAGATGTTATTAGATTATGGTTTTATAGTCTACCTTATTTATTAATTTTTTGATTTTTTTTATTTATAAAATAAAGATTAAATAGACTATATATACCAAAAATTTTAAAAACAATAAAATTTTGAAGTTTTTGGCTTAGGAACAAAATTGAAAAATCTAGACTGATTTTCATTTCAAGGTTTGAATAAACTAAATAATAATAATAGGAATCAATCTAATTCCAATTCCGATTCTCATATGAACTAACAAATGGAGAGAATGAATAATTCTGATTTTGAATTCAACGGAATCTAATTTCGATTCCAACGGTGAACTTATAATAGTCCCTAAGTGTTATTCTAGAATTTCCTATAACTGGTTGTACCCATGTGCAAATATCTAAACCATGTGGTTATTGTATCTTTTAGCAAGTGGATCTTGTTGGCCGAGACTTCTCCTGCAATATTACTAATTACTCTTATTAAAGTTTTTGTATCATGGTTGGTCCAATCATAAAGATTATTAAGAAACTCAACCATGCAGGTGAGGCATATATCGCAGCTATATATCCCAAATATGGATGTTTATTGTTGCGATATCCAGTCAGCCATAAGGTTAAAAAGCTTAATAGTTTTGATATATCTCCAAAGGTCAAGCAGCAAGAAAATATATCTGGTGTGGATGATTTAAACTATAGTTTAGTATTCGACAAGATGGAAGAATAGTTAATTTTAAAGTTACTCCAAAGATCAAATAGTTAAAAGATGCTATATGTGATGTGACACCAATTGCAACTTTGACTGAGCTAGAAACATGGAAATTGGCATCATGCTTTATTTTAGCAAAAATACACAAATATCGAAGTAAAAAAAAAAAAAGAAGTGCTGGGTAGGTACTAAAATGCAACAAAATACAAATACATGATTATAAGTGTGAAGAAGCAGTCATGCTGGTTCGTAAGTGCAAGCACTACATCAAGTAATAATTTAGAAAGATGACTGCTAGATATTCGTTGGTATCTGTTAAGATGTTCAATAGGATCTCAGTTTGATAATGATGAAGTTGATACTAAGAGGAAATGTTGAAATTATCATTGGCTTCGGCACCCACTGAAGGGGATGAGTGGATGTGGAGCTGCTTGATGAGGAGTTTGTAGCACAGACTTTACAATGAAGAAGCGTGTTGGTGGCTTATTGCGAGTCCTTGTTTAGCTAGAATTATTTTCTTATTAATTATTTACTCCATTGTTTTTCTAGTTTGTTATCTCCATGCTATCTAAGTGAAGATAAGCACTTTGTCTTTGTGAGATAATTAGAGCAAAGAGATTTTACGTAAACAGTCGGCTTGGAGCGAGACTTTGCAAGGGGGTTCTTGGAGTGGAAACCAATTTTTTTTTTGTCCAACTCATATATATTTTATTGTAATAAAATTTATTTACTTTCTCCTTTCAAATTGATTCTTTATAATTTTATTTCTGTCACAATCTTTTTTTATATTTTATTAGTGCATGTTTGTGATGATCTTATTTTGACTGTACTTATTTTATGTTTTTCTCTCTTTTCATTGCCATTCTGTCTTTATCTATTGGGATAGAATTTTTTTTATCTCTCGCTTTTTTAAAAAAAAAAAATCATCATTTTTGTTTCATTTAGAACGTGTTTTATGGGGATTGAAAAAAATAAAAAAAATTATCATCCTAACTTCAAGCAGCCCTTGCCGTGTTTTGGCCGTTTAGACTAATTGATCTGTATGGTTACCAGCATTATTAGGACAATAGTTGGCACTTGTGGTGGTGACAACTCTTCTTCACAATCAACCACTCAGCAAGCAGAATAAAAGTCATCCATGTTTTCCAAAACTAATTCAACAGCAAAATAGAACACGTCTCCCTGAGATCCATCCCACAATGCACGGTAACTCTGACCTGCGTGGATCATCTCTCAAATCCTAGCTTAGGAACGAATGGACATTGGATAACAACGGGACGAAAAGAAGACAAACAGAAGAGCGATACGGGACGAAGAAACAAGGCAAATAGAAGAGATTTTCCATCCCCGATTGGTCAGCAAGTCCTTTGTGCTGATCTACCTGTTTAGCAGCAGAATAGCCTGTGACGTGACCGCAATGGGCCCTTTTAACGTGAGCCATGCATCAAAGAATTTCCTCGAGGTAGGCCAGGTTTGGATTGCTAAATCCAAACCAGTCTAACGGCTCTGGCAGATAAGAGAAAAAAATTGTATGACCAAATCCAACCCAGTCCAACGTTTGACAGGTAAGAGAAGAAAATTGTATGCCACAGATCCTATCAAAATATTAGTTTGGTATGTCTAAAAAAACTGAATTATCAAATCCAAGAAAAGACCTGAGATTGGAAAGATGATGGAATTGGATATCTAATTCAACCCTATTTCAATCCAGCATGATTCTAAACACACCGTAATGTTTTCTTGAATTACTTGTGAGATATTGAGTTGTTTTTATAAATGCCTGAAGGAGTCAAGGTTAGAGTTAAACTCTTGGATCGGAGAGCTCTAACGAGTATGATCCCTGGTAATGTGGGAATCATACATAAATCTTCCTTAAATAGCTCAGTTATTCTTTGTCAAGCAAGTTTTGTACGTGATAAGTAGAGTTTTAACCAAAAATAGGATAGTTTGGTGGTTTAGAAGGAGACCTTTCTTAACAAAATTCATGCGGTAATTGTTCACTCTTTATTGGCCTTTAATTTCACAACATATTGTTGTAAAATAGGCTAGCCAAATCGGATCATATCTTGAACCACAAAATAAGCAATGATCTAAGCCGTTTGAAGGATATTATGCAAAAATAATCACACTATTGTCACTTTTTATATGATGACCTTTTAATTTTATAGAAAAAATTTCTCTACCTTCATCTCACAAAAATGTCTTATTACCTCGGGCATCTAAGAACATGAGCAGAACACAGAAACAGTAGGATGGCTGGAACTTTATACCACTCTTATTATTCAGATGGTTCTTCCCCTCGAAATTTATTCTGGTTGTGAATTTTCACCTAGTACTTTTATGGGAAGCGAATAGGCGCGCAATATTGACGCAACTTTGACGCTTCATGGGCCAAGAGGAGGTCGATGAACACAAGAAGCAGTCATGCTGTTTCGTAAGTGCAAGCACTACATCAAGTAATAATTTAGGAAGATGACTGCTAGATATTCGTTGGTCTCAGTTAAGATGTTCAATAGGATCTCAGTTTGATAATGATGAAGTTGATACTGAGAGGAAATGTTGAAATTATCGTTGGCTTCGGCACCCACCGAAGGGGATGAGTGGATATGGAGCTGCTTGATGAGGAGTTTGTAGCACAGACTTTACAATGAAGAAGCGTGTTGGTGGCTTATCGCGAGTCCTTGTTTAGCTAGAATTATTTTCTTATTAATTATTTACTCCATTGTTTTTCTTGTTTGTTATCTCTATGTTATCTAAGTGAAGATAAGCACTTTGTCTTTAGTGAGATAATTAGAGCAAAGAGATTTTAGATAAACAACCGACTTGGAGCGAGACTTTGTAAGGGGGTTCTTGGAATGGAAACCAATTTTTTTTTTGTCCAACTCATATATATTTTATTATAATAAATTTTATTTACTTTCTCCTTTCAAATTGATTCTTTATAATTTTATTTCTATCACAAATTTTTTTAATATTTTATTAGTGCTTATTTGTGATGATCTTATTTTGACTGTACTTATTTTATTTTATTTTTTCTTTTTATTCCCGTTTTATCTTTATCTTTTGGGATAAAAAAAATTTTATTTCCAGCTTTATAAAAAAAAAAATCTTCATTTTCGTTCCATTTAGAATGTGTTTTGTGAAGATTGAAAAAAATAAAAAAAATTATCATTCCTAACTTCAAATAGCTCTTGCCATGTATTGGCCGTTCAGACTAATTGATCTGTATGGTTACCAGCATTATTAGGACAATGGTTGGCACAAGTGGCGGTGACAACTCTTCTTCACAATCAACCACTCAGCAAGCAGAATAAAAGTCATCCATGCTTTCCAAAACTAATTCAACAGCGAAATAGAACACGTCTCCCTGAGATCCATCCCACAATGCACGGTAACTCTGGCCTGCTTGGATCATCTCTCAAATCCTAGCTTAGTAACGAATGGACATTGGATAACAACGGGACGAAAAGAAGACAAACAGAAGAGCGATACGGGACGGAAAAACAAGGCAAATAGAAGAGATTTTCCATCCCCGATTGGTCAGCAAGTCCTTTGTGCTGATCTACCTGTTTAGCAGCAGAATAGCCTGTGACGTGACCGCAATGGGCCCTTTTAACGTGAGCCATGCATCAAAGAATTTCCTCGAGGTAGGCCAGGTTTGGATTGCTAAATCCAAACCAGTCTAACGTCTCTGGCAGATAAGAAAAAAAAATTGTATGACCAAATCCAACCCAGTCCAACGTTTGACAGGTAAGAGAAGAAAATTGTATGCCACAGATCCTATCAAAATATTAGTTTGATATGTCTAAAAAAATTAAATTATCAAATCCAAAAAAAGACCTGAGATTAGAAAGATGATGGAATTGGATATCTAATTCAACCCTATTTCAATCCAGCATGATTCTAAACACACTGTAATGTTTTCTTGAATTACTTGTGAGATATTGAGTTGTTTTTATAAATGCCTGAAGGAGTCAAGGTTAGAGTTAAACTCTTGGATCGGAGAGCTCTAATGAGTATCATCCCTTGGTAATGTGGGAATCATATATAAATCTTCCTTAAATAGATCAGTTATTCTTTGTCAAGCAAGTTTTGTACGTGATAAGTAGAGTTTTAACCAAAAATAGGATAGTTTGATGGTCTAGAAGGAGACCTTTCTTAACAAAGTTCAAGCGGTAATTGTTCACTCCTTATTGGCCTTTAATTTCACAACATATTGTTGTAAAATAGGTTAGCCAAATCGAACTATATCTTGAACCACAAAATAAGCAATGATCTAAGCCGTTTGAAGGATATTATGCAAAAATAATCACACTATTGTCACTTTTTATATGATGACCTTTTAATTTTATAGAAAAAATTTCTCTACCTTCATCTCACAAAAATGTCTTATTACCTCGGGCATCTAAGAACATGAGCAGAAGACAGAAACAGTAGGATGGCTGGAACTTTATACCACTCTTATTATTCAGACGGAATGGTTCTTCCCCTCGAAATTTATTCTGATTATGAATTTTCACCTAGTGCTTTTATGGGAAGCGAATAGGAGCGCAATATTGACGCAACTTTGACGCTTCATGGGCCAAGAGCAGGTCGATGAAAACTTGACTTCTAAATTGTTCGCTTTCATGGTGGTATCTATTTTCAGTTCAAAATCTCGAGCTTCCTAATAGGAAATTCGTGGATTTACATAAGACTACTAGCTAAGAATGTTAGGTGGGGAGTTGACGCTTCAAGAAAACTGAAATCTTGCTAGACTGGAAAAAGATTCCGAGTCATGTGTTGTTTGGCATTATTTTGGAGGAATAATTCAAATATGAGCATTTGTCTTGTCTATTCCTTTCTTTGTCAGCCATTTTGTATGGATTTGTTTTGTCGTTTATAGATGAGATTGATGATAATAGTTTTTTTTAAAATGTTGTTTGATTGGAAGGAAAGTAAGAATGAAAAAGTTTTTCAATTTAACTTTTCTAGATTTGATTGATAAAGGCAAAGAAAATGATTGATGGGTTCATGCTTTTTTTTTTTTTTTTCTTGCTCTGCCACAAAAAGTTTTCCCATGAGCGTTGTAGTATTTTACATATTTCCATTCCATCTAAAAAAAAATTAGCATCAAAAGTTTAAAATTATTTCTATTATATTTATATTATTTTACTATAATATATATAATATAATATATTAAATTATACCATATATTATAATATATAAATTGACATTATATTATAATATTATATACATAATATAATATAGTATAATAATATAATATAATATAATATAATATATTAATTCTCATACAATCTTCATTCTAAGTTATTATAGTCAAATTGATATTTTTACAAATAAAATTATCCTCAATTAAATACAGAATAAATAAAAAAAATTTATAACTATTTTTTAATGCTAATTTTCTGTTAATCAAATATGATAAAATTTATTTTTTCTATAAATTTTTTATTAAAAAAATTTAGAAAAAAATTTTTTAATCAAAATTTTTATATAGAGAAAAAAAATCAAACAAGCGCTAAGAGCAGCTTTTTTTTTTTTTTTTCCACCTAAGTATTATTAAAAAAAAAAATCTCTTGGACTTATTTCCCACTTCCGTATTAAAATGTTCAAGAAGCAACCAAGGCCTTTGGAGCACAGTAGCAAATTAAAGAAATTAGAAAAATGCCATGAATATATGGTGACATAGTACATGAGAAAGTGCCAATTAGAAAGTGTTGCACTTGAGCATTAATAGCTTTGTTTTCCATGGGAATATTTTATAGCTATTGTAATTGGACACAATTTGTTAAACGACGCCCATGGTGGACCTGTGACTTTTTATATTTTCAACCAAAAGCAAGATGTTACGCTGAGGTAGTAGTGCGTTACAATCGGAAGGGTGTACTCGTCTTCGGCACAAAGGCCATGATTTTGTTTCATTAAAAAAAAAAAAAAAAAGGGACTGAGAAGACTAGCAATTAAAGAATGGAAAATACTACAGTACTTTCTTTTTGGAAAAAAATGTTAGGTTGGAAGATTCGACACGCACGGCCATTATCTATTGCTATTGTCAGAAGTCACGTTGTTGTTTTGTTGCCTCGTTGAGGTTGGCAATGGTATTGCCCCACTATTGTGATCAGTGCTGTTGTTGCCTCTGTATTGCAGCTGTTGGTTGGGTGTTGCCTACTTGATTTTTCTCTTGGAGCGATCCATTAATGTAGCCTTGACTAATTTCTCTTGATTGATGGAGTTCGGGGCACAACGGTGCATGGGCTGTGATATCATCTCATTTATCACGTGTTGTTCATCTAGATCACGATCACCACTGCTTCAAGTAGTTAACGATTTGTAATTTAATGTTTTATTAAAAGCTTGCATGCAACGTATGTAGATATACTTACAGCTGTCATATTAGAATGCTCATAATATGGTTCAAAGTCTTGGGCTAGGAGTCAGCAAAATTGGTAATTAGCTGACGGAGTATTGCTGCAGTAGCATATTACACGTGCAGAAGCTATGAACTACATATGTAGTTGTAGAACACTTTGTACCATGTCATGGCTATTTTATTATGGTAACGAAACTACATTTAATTAGGATAAGACTATGAGATCTAATTAACCATGCTTTGCTAATTTCAGCTAGCAGGTTATATGGACTGTAGCTCATGAATTGTAGAATTTCCAATCTCTTGGTTTGGTTACATTGGCCTAGATGGTCATTGCTTGTTTTTAGATGGTCTGGGTAAAAGATCAAGTTAGAATAAAGGTATGTATGGGGCAGTATCATGTATTTCTTTCCTGATTTTGATACGCTTTATAAGTTTTCCTTCCATTTTGTTGCTCATTGTATTTGTTGGTTAAGCTGGATTCCATTTTGACTGTTCAATTTCATGTTTTGTAATGACTTGATCCATTATGCTTGTTCATGAAGCATGAAGGACAACAATTTATTGTATGACATTGAGTTGAGAGCTGATCTAAGGTGTTCTCCTGAAAGATTAGCTAGTGTCATTGTAAAGTTGAATGACGAAAAGAAAGCGATAAAATAGTTAGGATTTGGTGCTTTATTGCATTTTCATTTGATCAGTTTTCGTGAAGGCCTTATGGGTTAGTTGATCCTATTAGAAGAGAAATTAAGATCAATAATATGAATATCCCCATTATAAAATGGGATTTACATTATTTAATGGGCCTGAATGATAAAGAGAATAACATATTGATCCAGAAAAAGAAGCCCAATCAAGATTATTAAACATGTAAGCTATAACGATCAGCTACTTGGTCTCTTGCATCAGTAATACTAATGATGGAGATGTTGACTTTAAGAAAAGATTTATGTTATTAGTAATAGAAGTCTTATTTGCCTCTAATGATAGGACTGATATCCCTAATTGGTACTTGAACATTATTCAAGATTTGAATAGTATTGGTATATATAATTGGGTAAAGTTTACAGTAGATTTTCTTTTTTCAAGTATTTAAAATGTATAGTCTGCAAAGGCAAAATACTAGCAAGTTTGCCTCATAGTTCTTCAAGTTTTGGTCTCCATTTTGAATTTAAATTTTTGTTGGTCATATTTAATTTTCTATGAGAGCAATATTCCTTTCTTTCTACTGCTTTATACTATGAACATGCATGGATGAAAGAGAAATGTAAACATAGGGAGGACTATAAAAGATATAGCCTACTAACATTTTGTCTTAGCTATATAATTGAAATAGAATTTGTAGAAATTTGCGAAACCCATCATGGTTCTTAGCTATTTTTAAATGGTTGTCATGAAGTTGATGCTACTTGAAAAAAAGGAATCTCTTTGGATTGGAAAGAGGTCCGAACATTACAGGGTGATAGTTGAGGACCGTAAGGTAACAATTAAGAAAATGCAACTGCTTAATATATAGATTATCTGAAGGTAATTAAATCATACATGGTAGAGAAAGCAAAATTGAGCCAAGCTAAATGAACCACCAGAAGTTTTTATTTTGAAGGCCAATGTTAAAGTCAATGTCGAGGTAGGTGTTTATGAAATGCATGATGATTCAAGGGTGAAAAATGAAGAAGCTACGATTCGAGGCCACTATCAAATTCCTAAGGTAATTACTTCAGTTGATGTTTATTATTCTAGATGGTATTAATCCGCCAAATGAAATATACTAATAATTATAAAATTTGTGGAACTTTATTGCCTATGTTTCACTACGTACGTTAGATTTTGAACATCGACTAGAAAGTAAAATTGATAAAGGAATATTCAGGACAAGAGAGATGAGGACAGTAAAGAGCAATGCTTAATTTTGTTAAATACTATAGATGATGCGATACATTGCTTTTGAAATATTTTGAAATTGTTAGATTATAGAATCTAAGAATTTTTATATAATTTAGAAATTTATATTAATACTATTGCGGGAGACATTTGTGAAGTTGGAGTAGAAGCCATCACAGTTGTCGACTTCCATACTATCCTTCACCTCGTTGGGATTGCCTTGGTAGAGATGACAAGGGATACAAGAGTATTCTTGTTTAGTTTTTTACGCTTTATGGATGGTGACTTCTTTTTTATGCAATGTGAGGTTTGGATTTCAAATGGGTACAAGCTTACATTGTTAATTACTCCTACCTTAGAGAGTAGGAAACTTTCGATTAAGAAATCGCAATCCTTGTTAGCCTTATACTGCTCTTATTTTAAAGAGAATTACTCTTTTGCTTATGAAACAAGGTTCTAAAATTTGATAAAGCAAAGCTCCAAATTTTTTTTTTTTTAATAGAGCAGGGCGACAGGTCTTTGATGGAACAGGGCTCCACTTTATTTTAAATTAGGAGCATGGCTCCTATTTGACTTAAGCTAGAGATGGCACAGGCTTACGATATTAGTTCACATAAATAAGTTTGGCCTTATTTTTCAGCATTGTTTTTTATGCAAAAGGTATTCAAGATCTCCTAGTTACATGTGTTGTGGGCTTATGAAGCATGAGCTAACTATAAACATTTGTTAAATTAGGATGAGTCTCATTTCTTTGAACCCATATACTAGCTAAGTTAGTGCTATCAAATTTCAATAAGCAAGAAGATGTCCAGAAAGATGTCCTCAACCTAGCAAATTATGATGGTCCAGCAATGATGTAAAGGTACGGTTTGGATCCTTCTTAATTCTACCAATTTTGCTTCTAAAATCCCTTAGGTGCATGAACATGTAATTCTACTTTCACATATTGCCTCTATAGTTATCTATGGATCATATTCTCAAATCTTAATTCTTTATAGTTACTATTTATCACACTCCAGCTCTGAGGATGGATTTAGGATATAATAATCCACTGCATATACGCAGAATTAAAATCTCACGGCATGCAAGGTATCCTTCATAAACCCATTATCAATTAAGTTTATCTGATATCAACAAACTATTATCCATTGAATTGAATTAAGAAAGCTGAAACAACATATCAATCTTTAAAGGATCTACATAGAGTTCTAAATCAAAAACAGTAAATATTCCTAAATTCAAATATAATAATTCATGCCTTTGTCTTTGAAAAAATGAATAATATTTTTAGGGCTAGCTTTTACCCAAATCCCATTTTATACCTTTGTCTTTGAAAAAATAAATAATATTTTTATGAGCAATGCTCGGTAAGTACCCTAAACATCAATTGGATGGATCAAGTATAATGATGAAATTTAATATATACATATTTGCAACATAATAATGCTTTTATAATATTTTTAGAAATAAGTTCAACAATGCATGATATTCTAAACAATAATATTGATTTTCAAAACTATAAATCTTGTTATCAGTTAAGTAAATTTATAAATAAAAACTTTACAGTCATTAACTAGTATACTACATATAACCTTACAGATATAGATCAAATCACTGTATATATCTCCTATGAAAATGGGTTATCGTATCTGTCATCTGTTATCAATTATAAATATAGTTGTCTGAGAGTTTCCTTATGCAATAGTTCACTCATCAATAATTTTAATCATTACATACACCCATATGATTCCATAATAAGATCACAAATTACTTTCTTCATGATAAAAATTTGTAGTAAATAATAATGGTAACGTACATCAGTAATAAATCATAATTTACTTATTTGATCTAAATTTTCAATAAATATGATATGCAAGAAATTAACTTTTCAATCTTAAAGTCCTACACATCAAACATTTCATTTTCAAAACAATCTTAGCATTAAAAATTCAAGATAATTTTAATATAATTTAGGAATAAACTTGAACATATATATATATATATATATATATATATATATATATATATATATATATTACTTAACAATTTACTTATATCAAGATTTTCATGCTACTAATTAAAACTTACAAAAACCCAAAATCCATTTTAGCAGTTATGATCAATTTTATAAAATACTCTAATTTATGATTAGGTTGCTAACATATTTCAAAAAAAAATTGATGAAAACTAATCCTTAAATTTTAATGCTTGAGAGCTCTATTAACCTTCTTAATCCTTCAACCTTCACCTTCTAAATTATTAATTTAATACCAACATATCTCCATTGAACCCTATTTATAAAGAGAATTTCTAAAGCCAAAAAGTTTTTTACTTTTCGTGTGATACTAATCTCCTAAAACTAATAGATTTTTCAGTTTTGGTATGATAATGACTTCTTCAAGAAAACCAAATAGATAAATATCTAATAAATATTCAAAAATAGATTTCTAACTTATAACAATCTTGTAGCTAATCTAACATAGTTTTGTAACATAAAAATTTAGATAGAAACATCAAAAATTATCCTTATCACTGTGAATGATATTTTCATAATTTCTCGAAAGTTCCTCAGGACTGAAATATGTTTATAAAATTACTCCTAAATTTCTCAATTAAACTTTAATTTGAGTAATCCAAGATGAGTTAGAAAACTAACTCAACATCAGACATCATAGATATAGATTTAATTAAAAATTCTAATCATATTATTTTTGATAATTTCTTTTTGACTCAATCTAGTCAAACTAGATCTAATCTAAAGTGAGCTAGTCCAAAGGTTAAGTTGCACACTACCAAAGCAAAGCTGGCAAGGGCTAATCTCAAACTATGTGAGAGTAATTTGATATGTCTTTCCTGGCGATAATGGCTAGCTAAGTCTTGAACTCAATCTATGTCGAACTTAAAGGTGGTATGGACACAATCTATTTAAATTGAGGGGGGACCATCATAGCGAGTACATAACCACTGGATGTGATTTTGATCAAACTATTTAATTTCCTAAGATCAAGCTATAAGAGTTTCCTTCTCTTCCACTTTCTTGGTCCTAACATTCATTCTATCTCACCATTATGCTTGTTCCAAGTGTTCCAGCATGAGCATAACTTGTGTCTAAGTTAGGTCTTTCATGCGAAAGAATGCTTGATGTTCTTTCGCACAGATAGCCCTTTGATAGTTTAGTTTTTGCTTTAAGATTTGAATGGATTAATATAAAAAGATGTCCATTTAATGAACATCACACAGATCTAAAGGAGAATAAGGAAAGTCTCGGCTCACTTATAAGAGTAAAAGAAAAGGGATATGGCTTATATCTTTATTCTTTAATGAAGAAGTATAAGAATAAAAGAATAGAGATATGGTTCAAATCCCTATTCTTCAATTAAAAGAATAGGGATATGGCTTATATCCCTATTCTTCAGTGAAAAAGTATAAAAGTAACAAAATAAGGATATGGCTCATATTCATGTTCTTTAATTAAAAAAAGGGATTAGCCCATATATCTTTATTCTTCAACGAAGAAGTAAAGAATAACAGAATAAGGATATGACTCATATCTATATTCTTCAATTAAAAGAATAAAGATATGGCTCATATCCTATTATCTTTATTATTCGGATAGACATAAAAAATATTAGGATCTTTTAAAATAAAATAGTTTAGATCTATCTGATATTTGTTAAATGAACATCTTTTTGCATTAGTCCGTTTAGATCTTAAAGCAAATCGAAAAGTTTTCCATACGAAAGAGCATCTAGCATTATTTCACATGAAAGACCTAGCTTAGACATGTAACTCTCAGATGAAAAGGCTATGTATAGGTTTAGTATATGGTATGATTGATGGTTCAAGAGTTTACTAAAAGAGGTAGGGTCTTTCTTTCATTGATGGAATGATTAATTTCTCTTATGTAGAAAAGTTATGACAATTAACAAGCTTGTGTAATTTACAGGCCGACAAATTGATGCGTGAGTACAGTGAAGACATGTGTCTTTACAGTGAATACCAATGCCCATAATTTTGTGATTTCACTCTTATGACTTCAATACAAGGTATTCTTGATTTTGTATGTGATAAGTTTGTTTTCTTGGATTGATCCCAAACTCTTCTATTGCCAGATCTATTAAGTAAATAAACTTTATTATAATTTAATATTTTGTAAAGTACCCATGAGTCACTTATATTTATATTTAGCGCATGGAGAGTCCAAAAGTTAAAATAAATGTAAGTAAAAGCCTAAGTATTAAAATAAATGTAAGTGCAAGTTTAAGAGTTAAAAGAAATATAAAAGGTACCATGAAATGGATATTCCAAAGAACAATCTTGGATTAATCTTATGACCCTTGAAAAAAGGGTGCCATAATTTTATAAAATATAAAGGATATATATAAATAATCTTTTAAGGTATGGAGCCTTATATGAACCAATAAAGCTTGCTATTTAATATTTTTATCATTGTTCCATCTTTTACTTTATTACTCATATTTAATATTTAATATGAGACAATAAAACTTACAATTTAATACTTATTGCTTTAAGTGTTAGTACTCATCTCTCTTCCTTTGGACCCAACAAGATCACTCTTTCCCCATCCCTTGGGTTGCACAAAAGACGACGTTTCTAGTTGAGGCAAGATCAAACACGACCAGATGTTTTTTTGGGGAAAACAAGTACCTTACGAGACAATGTGATACCATATCTGAGCAAGTTTCGAACAAAAGGCATCACCGACCCTTTTTAAGGACTTCCTGCGTGCAATCTGTGATACTCTGTTTTGATGGCAGAGTCTCATTTTCTTGAACCAAAACCAATTTCATCGTCTTCATTCGGAAAGCCTTCAACCATCACCCTATTTCAAGAATATTCCACCACATTTTTTTTTTATTTTTATTTTTTTCCACGTCACCCATATCTATGGGCCACGTACGCATCCCAGCATCCTAGCTGCGACAACTCATCTGAACCCTCTCCATCCTCCATCTTCCTCTCATTCCTCTCTCTCCTTTCTTTTTTTCTCTCTCTTCTTCCCATCTTCCTTCTTGTTACCTTGTCCCTTGGCCAAAGCTTGGCTGCCTGGTGTTCAAATTCCTCCATTCTGTGCCCACGACCGCGGAGATCATCGCGATCTGCTCCCTTTTCTTTAAAACCTTTGTTCCATCTCTTGAACCCCTGTTTCTATCTCATTTTCATAGATTGGGCCATCAGGATCTTAGATTAGGTTGATTGGTGGTCGGTGGAAGTTGGCCGGAGCAGCTACAAAACATCGGAAGCCAGGAGCGTTGGTCATTTTTCTCCGGCAAGCGGCGAGGCGCCGATCAGGTAATCAGATCTCAACCTCCCTTTTATTTTCTTTGATGCTTTAGTTATTGATCCC